>CM029390.1:18700586-19068086 GCA_017165825.1 Hepsetus odoe
CTTTTTTGTATTTGGGTTCATTATATTCAGGAAAGGGGTTCCTAAAAAGAGAAGTTTTAACCTGTTCTCTGACTGATATCTGGGGTGGAGGTGGTCTAGTGGTAGGGTACTTGGCTACGGACCTCTGGATCAAGAGGTTAGAATCCCACCTCTAGCACTACCACCACTGCCACCACTGGGTCCCTGAGCAAGACCCTTAACCCTGAGTGTCTCCAGGGGGACTGTCCCTGTAATTAGGACATGTAAGTCACTCTGGATAAGAGCGTCTGCTAAATGCTGTAAATGTAAATGTAAATCTATAAACTATTAGGTTTATCCCAGGTTTCTGTTGTCACAGATTTGTCTGTTCAGTTTTGGGGACAGAGGAATATGGAAATGGAGAGCAGCAGGATCACATCACATCACATTGACATGAAAAAGTTTTAAATGCCTTTTAAACTTTTATTGGACTTAGAGATTTCTATTAAAAGGCCCAAAAAGTTCAATATTCTATAGATGTGTTGACTTTGATTTTACTTTTTTTTTTTTTTTTTGCCCATTTATCAGTCAAACATAGCTTTCTAGGACTCTTGGCCTCCACCGACTTCTTGGGAATTTGTTCTTCGTGTCCCTGAATGTCTCTACTGTGTATTTTAAGAACAGTACATTTTTAGTCCTAACTCCACTAGCTTTTTTTTACTGGCCGGGAGAAAAAGGCATTTTTGAGAGCCACAGTGTCTAAATTTGAAGGGAAGACAGATGCCTTAAGAGAAGCAGAAAGTCTCCAGAGAGAAACAGTGCATGTTTTCTCTCTCTCTCTCTCTCTCTCTCTCTCTCTCTCTCTCTCTCTTTCTCTGTTTGTCTGTCTCTCTCTCTCTCTGTCTTTCTCTCAGTGTGCTGTACACCACTCAATCAGAGCACCTATTATTAGATCATGGCTGCCCTTTGAATGATATAAGAGTGGAGGCTGAGCCAGCAGTGTGCCTGGGTCAGACTTCATTTTCTGACATAACTGCCTTGGACCATACTTGAATCATGTGACGCTGGGAAGAACTGAGGATAGGATGAAAGTTAATGATCTGTGAGAAGATAAGCGTTATTGCAGCTTGTGGGGCTGCAACCTGTGTCTGAATACTAACTTCAACAATTTCTTAAAGCCTTATTTAGGCTCACAACTGTTGGTGGAAGTTAAGTTATACTGATATTTAGATTTGTGCTGTGCTAGCTATTTATGTGACTGCCATAGGTCAGGGCTGCATGGAGGGTCTTGCATAAAAAGCCTAGGTTTAACCCGTCACTCCCTCAACTGGGTGGTTTCACACTAGGCCCGAGTCCACTCCCAGGATGAATCCAGGAAGCTTTCTAGACATTGGCTCATTTGGGACACTTTGAAATGACTTTTGTAAGTTCCTATGGTTTTGATACCAGTTTTCAAAGCTTGATGAACAGGTATTGCACGTATTGGCTTTTTAATTTATTCCTAACACATTTATTCTTATTAAATCGTATTATTATTTTGTTGGTTTGTTTTTTTTTTTTTGTTTATTTCTCTCTTGCTTTGTCATTCTCCTCCTTCACCCCAAATTCACCTGCCACACAACTGGATAAGACTTTTTTGTGTATTTATGTATTAATTACTGTCATTGGGTTTTTTTTTTTTTTCACTTTTGTGTGGCCTTAAGTACCAAATCTTGTCATCAGTAATCAGATTTATTTATTTTTTTTTACATGAAAATGTTCCAGTCTGTGTTCAGAACTGATATATATGTAAATTAACCCTGCCCTCCATTGTGCCTCCTTCAAAAAGCAGTCTGGGTGGGAGCACTCCTTAAAGCGTCAGGATGAATGGGCAGAGATGAACTGAGCTGAATAGGCGGATACGTGTAAAGGTGTCATTACATAATCAATGACTTCGTGAGCAGAAATGGACAGCTCAGCTTTGGCTAGTTAACCAGAACTCTTTGCTGAATTGTTCTCACAGAAGGCCAACTTGTCCTGCTTTGAGTATTGGACTTTTTGGGAGGCTTCTGGGTCACCCCCAACAATTGGCTGATAAACACCCATTTAAACATGAAGGCTCTGTTACAGTTAGCTGACTCTGCGGTGTACTCTGTAATTTGCGTCAGCTGCACCACAGTGTGTGGTTATGTGCGGATGTGCTTGGGTGCACATGCTAATTAGCATGCCAGTGTGCTTACACAAGCACAGATAGATTAATGCTTACCTGAGATGCGGTCTGTAACCTATGGGCGTTCATTTGAGGTCTACACATTGCACACTGTTAATTAATTTGATTTCAGTTTAATTGATATGATTTCTCTCCTTACATTTATTTAGTTAGCATGATGGCCCTTGTTTGTTTGTGAAGATCCCCAACAAAGCCTGTAAAAGAATCTGTAACAAGAATTGTGGAGGGTGAGCACATGTCGTCCCCCTCCTATTCTTTCTGGATGTGAAACACTAGCATGCTCTTTTATACCGGAGTAGCACTTTAACCTGCGATGCCCTTTCTTTCCATGCCATATAAGATCACATCTCTCAGAGAACATCTTTCATCAGTACACTCTCTCTTTTTGTATTCTCTCTCTCTCTCTCTCTCTCTCTCTCTCTCTCTCTCTCTCTCCCACACTCCCTCCCCTCCCTCCTTCTAACCTCCTATTTCACATATGCACATACCTACTCACACAGAAATTCCTAACCTCATAAGTGCACTGTCACACACACCACGCAAAAAGTATTGAACTTGCTAGGTTGAGATGTGCCAATCATTTCCAAAAAATGAAACATGTCCTCTGTTTGCAAAAGTTAGTAAACTGAGAGGTAAGGCCGTATTGATGAGTACATATATTTTAAATGTGAAAATGGTGTCCACATTTAAGTCAAGTTACCACTCATCATTTTACTTATGTAATTATATAATAATATAATATATGCTTTGTTAATCGTGTATAACAAAGCCTAAAGACACATTTGTATAGTTTAAAATTGTTTAAGACATGCTGATGCCATAATTAGTGTATTAAATAGACTGAAAATGTTTTTTCTGTGTGATTTTGAGTATGTCGTGATGGACCGGTATTGGACGGTCGTAGAGCTCTACCATTGACTGCGGCGATGTGCTGCCATCTAGCGGCCAACTGGAGATATGACCGTAACAATGGCGTGAATAGAAAACAGCGCGTTTCAGCAGAATTTGCGGCCAAATTCATGGGAAAAAACTGACTATAAAGCTTTAATGTGCCTCTTGCAAAATTGAGAGGACTGTTTATAAAACGTTCCTATCACCCCTTTGTATCAGAGTGAAGAGAGAATTAAAAGGGTTTTCTAAAAAATCACTCCAGAAAGACACACCCTCTTTCCCAGTAGTTATAAATTAATTGTCACATCAAAAACAATCGCAATCAAATCAGTGCCTGGTTATTTATTAGAATCAATTAACAATCACAGAGTATCTGATATCTATATTTATTCTAATGTTATACATCATCCCTACTTTCCTGAACATTTCTATCCATCTGCAATGGCATTTCCCTTATATTGTCACTGTGGTGTGAGATGGGTGTGTGTTGTGTAAGGTTCTGGGCTTGATAGACAGACTGGAGAGGCTCCAGCATCTTCCATCACCCTGGTCAGAAAAAACAGTTCAGATGATGGATGGATGGTTGGATGGATGCATGGTCCATTCAAACCATTGATGATTGCTTGTCTATGAGCTAACAGGTTAAGAACGCTGTGCTTTATATTAGTTATTAATGTGTTTGTAAATGTGTGTACAGATGCCAGTTATATGTTATAAATGGTAGACTCTCTTATGGATTCTCCTGTGTGAGGTAGCAAATGCTCCACTGTCATTTTACTTGAACACTGTTTTAGGCTTTCTGCTGTCACCTTTTACATAAAAACATACTGCTTGAACATAAAGTAAAAAAGATATTTAAAAAATGACTCCTTTTATAATGTTATCATATTCTAAGTGTGTGTAAAACATGTTTTAAAATGTATTCTTTAATACTTTACATTACGTTTTTGACACAATTTTTATTTGATTCATACATACATTTTATTCACATACATTTAGGACATTAAGAAAAAAGTGCCATAATCTTTGTAAACGTCAGTGACCTTTCTTTAAATGGAATTAAACTTTGCTTTGGTTTTCAAAACTTTGAATAGTTTTCAACCAATTAATTAAAACCTTTGTAGCTGTATGTGAGCACTAGATTACTATACACTTGATATGTGTACCTGGATATTTACTATTATTATTATGATTGTTATGATTATTATGATTATTATTAGTCAGTCATTCCACCTTTTTATCAGTTTTGCAAGTTTGCAAGCTTGCATTTATTAAATTATATTACATTACATTTTTACATTGTATAAATAAACTGTATATACAAATTTGAATAGAATGTGTGTGTGTGTGTGTGTGCGTGTGTGTGTGTATGTGTGTATATGTGTGTGTATAATTTAATAAATGTAAGCTTGGAAACTTTTGGTTTTAGTTTAAAAACATCACAGACACACAGGCTTTCTAGGAATCCCCCAGATTAAATCTTCTAAATATAAAAAACATGTTTTCATTCTTTCACTATTTAACGCAATAATAATAATTAATAATCAGCACAATCCCGATTACGTTTAGGATTTTCATCTAAAGATTAAGATCAGTAAAAAATGTAAACTTATTTTTCTGAAGTATATGGAGCTGGCTTCACTAGAGTCAGCACCGTTGGTAGCTAAGGTCTTTTATTTTGTTAATTCGCGACCCGGAAGTTCTCTCTGTGTGATTAGTAGAATGATGCGAAACTGTGTTTATTTTAATGCTTCTATTTAATTAGCTTTTTCAAATAATTATTTGGAGTATTTTCTGATGAAAAGTGGAATTTGTAGTTAAATCTGTGTTTGCCAGTGAAAGAGATGAGGACAGTGTTAATGGTTGCTGAAAAGCCTTCTTTGGCTCAGTCAATTGCCAAGATCCTTTCCAAAGGTAAGTAAAAATGAATCATATTACAATCATTTTAGTATCTTATTGTAATAATCGTACTTACATTTAACCAAACATTATTTACGAGCAAACCAGAAAAGGTTGGTCATTTAATGAAGCTTTCTGACTTACGTTTCTAAGAGTTTCTATACTCATATTTTTATCTTCATATTTATATCTGCTATAGACTCACTTTAAACTGCAAATACTGACTGCTAGTGTGTAAATAAAGCCCCTGTTTATCCTTTACAAAGACATTTCCATTGAGGATTCATAGCTTCTTTATTGTCATTAGCAACAGTGGACCAATATGAGGATGAACTACATTTCTCCATGGACCACAGTGCAAGAAATAGCCACAAAAACAAAGTACTACATGAAAGAGTGCAGCATGAACCATTAACGAAGCCTAAAATATTAAACATAGTTAAATATGTAATAATATACAACATTAGTTAAGCATGAAACAAATTGCAACTTGATACATAGTACAACAGGAAGCATAAACCATAGTGCAACAACATGAGACAAAGTTACACAAAGCAAGTACAAGAAACAGTAGGTGTAACAGGATGATACAGTAAATACACTCTAAACAACACTGTGGACAGTGCATTGTAATACTGTGTTTGACAATGTTAGCATTAGCTCTAGCGGCATAAATATAGAAGTTGGACCCCAAATTTATAGAATTTTTAGCAGCTAGAGGTCACTTAAAGCATCAAGAGTGTGTTTCTCATTTTACATTAAATGCCCAGGGATTTGCTGCAAGTTATAGTAAAAAGGTTATAAATCATATAGCCTATTAAGGTGTGTGCAAAATACTTTTCCCCCGTTTTCTACAATCTGAAGTGTCTTTCAGTAAAAAGGATCGATGCTTCTTATGATGTGTAAAAAATGGAAAGAGAATTTCAGAATTGGCATAGATGAGCTTTTCCATGTGTTCTTCTGTGTAGCTTTGTTTTTTTTGTTTGTTTGTTTGTTTTTCTCATTATTGATTTAGTTTGGGGTTATAAAGCATTGTTTTCAACATGTAATTATGTTAGAATGTCCTGCTCTACCCTGTTTTAGGAGCTCTTGAAGATAATCTCTTCCAAGAACACTTCCAGTCCAACACCTCTAACACTCTCACACACCTAACATGTATCTTGTCATCACTGCACCTGTTCAGCTTAAATACTGTGCTATTAAACTAATAAACATAATACATACTCATTAGCTCTCACTGCAGTGTAAACTGAATGTTGTTCCTGCCTTGTATGTTGCTCTTGATAGAAAACTAAATAAAAATGTAATGTAATTTAAGTATAGACTGGACATAGGAACTTGTCCAATACAATAAACAATAAATTCGTATAAAATAAACCTAAGCAGCTCTTTGTCCTTGAGTGAAGTAACAACAGTGCCTGCATTTAGATAAAAGCTGACTTAAAAACAGCCTAGATGTAACAACCCATACACTGCACCCATCTAAAGCATTAAACCTACTGTGTTCATTGTTCGTCTAGTAAGAGGGGGATGAATATATTACACAGCATAAGGATCTAAATTACTTTGGCGAGGGCCAAATTGAGTTAGACAACTGGGTCTTCAGAATAGCAGGTTTTGTATGGTATCCTGGTATGCCTTGGTTAGCATCTTTCTAAGAACATGCAAGGAAGAACAAGCAGTTACAGAGTTATGGGTACCCAAGGCTCATTGATGCAAATGGGGAGTGAAGGCTAGCCTACCTACAGCTAGTGGTTAGAGACATAATGTGGTGAAAAAGGTAATTCTGGCTTAAAATGCCATTAGCTCACACTCAGCATTAGTCATGGTGACCTTTGTTAAATATGTGTAGCTGTTCCAGAAAATACCATTTTACTGAGTGCTTTTCTCTGGATATTATACAGTTGGTTATATGTGTGCAGCCATGTCAACAATTGCTGTATGTCACATTTTGGTTGTTACTGGCAGTCATTCTATTCTATTGAAATCTTTTGCTGAGACTCAGCTGTTAGGAAACTTTTTGCCTTTGCATCGATGTAAAAGTAATTAGTAACTCTTAGCGGTTAAGTAGGTAACCATGTGTGTGTTTTTTTTTGTGCACTAATTCCACTTCCATTGCCTTTCCTGCTCATTATTATTGAAATCAAAAACCCTGATCACAGTCATTCTCTCTAACAGTGAAGGGAGTAACTATACCAGTTTGTTATAAAACCTTTTAATTCATTCAAATTTGCAAGTGGTCAGCAGCATACCACTATAACGCAAGCGTTCTGGATGATATTTTAAATAAATAAGACTTGAAACAGCTAGTTTTTGGTGCAGTGGACATGCATAGCAACCAAAAATCTAAATTGTAATTAAATAATGATCTTTCAGGCAATTATTTAGCTTTGTCGAGATTTTGCACATATACAGGCAATGGTAATGGTCTCAAAATCCAAGGAGTGGAATGAACATCCTGGGTTTTTCCGGAGTACAGGCATTTTGATTGCAATAGGAATGCTCTCCACGCTGGAGGTGCTGTCCACTCCAGTACAGGAGTGACTTGTAAGGCATCTGGCTTCATGGATGACTTGTGGCACACGACTCAGATCAATTGTCTCCCTGCAAAAAAGAGGAAAAAAAGCACCTTGTAATTTTAACATCTTATAAATGATATTCACAGAATTAACAGATACAGTCATTCCCCAAATTGCTGAAATGATTCACAAGGGCTGCATAAGGTATATTACTTGGATATTGTTAAAGTAAAATTTCTTACATGTGCAAATGTCCTTGGTCAGTAAAGGTTGCTGTACTCACTTATATTGCCATGCAGCTAGGCTGCGCTCATTGAGTCGGTTGGGCTGGCTGGTAACTTGAGCGTAGTATTTCTCCAAACTGGTGAGGCTGGAGAACATGCAGACTGGGGCACCCTCTTGTTCTACTTCACACTGATCACCAATGGGACTGCACTGACTCGGGTTTAAAACCAGTAAAAAGGTGAAAAGACCTAGAATCTAAGAGAGACAGAAAGAGATTGTGAGTTTACAGATGACCAATAACAAATGGTTATCAATATCCAATATCACTTTTGATCTTAAATATAGCTCACCTTTGCTAATATTTAGATTTTCCCTTTTTTTTTTGCTATTATTACATAATGATAACATATATCTGATCTCCAATTTGGATTTTACCAATCAGGTAATGCAGAAATCTAAACACTCTAAACACTTTCTTCAATGCAAAGAGCTGGTATGTTATGCTGTAATGTCCACATTTTAATTTACCATTCCCATTTAATAGGAATATGATGTATAATGTGTCTGAACATATGGACATGGAAGTTTTATGAATTAAAGTTTTAATGTTTTGACATTAATAGACTACATAAAGTCTATTATAGACACAAAAGCTGTTTCAAGCTAACATTGCCACAAGCTAGTTATAATGTTGCAATTTCCTTTAATTCTAAATTATGCAAGTTGTGTTTACATCCCTGTTTTTATACACTGGTTTAATTATAATTAATGATTAATTTGTAGTAGTTACAAAATATAAATCTTTAAAATCAATAACTTAAGAGGTTTATATATTAATGGCTGCCTATATATTGTTTAGTTAAATTTAAAATAATTCTTGTTTTAGTCTTGAAGATCTTGCAGATCTTCCTGACAAAAATATAATCAACCAACCTGTTCTGCTGTCTTGATCAATTCGAATTCTAGTTGAGAAGTGCCGCAGCAGTGTATTTAGCTGTTAAGTTTGCCATTACAAAGTTATATTTGTTGTGTTCGAGGAGGGAAAATCTCTGCAGGACTGCTCCTGGATCAGAGTTTGACACCCCTGATGAACATAAAGAGAGGGTTTTGGAAGAGACTGACCTTTAGTTGTTGCATGCTGCTGTATAGTGAAGTGGAGGACAGGAGCTGAGCCACTGATGTGCAGGCAGTTGGAGAGGAGCTCGAGGATGAAGCTGGTGAGGGGTCTCCCTAACTGACTCATATTTATGGGCTAAAGGCTCAATAGAACTTGCCTTGAATCATCATACAGGTCTACACCCAATATTCAGACCCCCCAGCAGTGGACAGTTGTATGTTACTGAAAGCTTGGCCTTGAGCAGGACATTACCACCACCAGTCAGCTGGCAAACACCCACAGGCATCATTTAACTCTTGAGTTTAAATCAGGTAGATTGAGTAAACGGGGGATAGGTACAGTGTCATTGAAAGAAAATGTGCATTAATTTTTTTTTTTCTGTTCTCTTGCTGCATGTCATTCACCAACTCATTGAAGTCTTTACTGTCTCTCTGCATAATGGGATGCCCCATACCTAGCTATACTGTAGGCTTTAGTTGCAGTGGAAGTTATTTTAATAAAATGAACTGTGTATTTGTTAACTAATAAAAATTGTTTTCGTATCCTATTCATCCAGAATTCAGCTGTGCATGTGTTTATCATTCTGAAAAGAGTCAAAATAGAATATTTCTGCAATTTATTAGCGTTTAGTATTGATGTACTATAATGACTACTCATATGAACTTGATTATGTCTGTAAATCAGCTTATTAATTAGTTAAATTAATCATTAATCATTAGTCAAATGTTCATCCCACATGTTTAATGGTCTTCACAAGGGGGCACAAATACTGCTCATCTTGACTTTGTGCACATCACTTAAAGAAGAGAAACCAGCAGGATTTTTAAATGTGGTTGTATTTAAAGTTTCAAGTACATTAAGCAAAATTGAATGTTTGCTTTTATTAAGATCATATATGTGATTAATTGGTGCAATAATTGCTAAATCTCTTGCTTATTAACAGTGACAGCACTGGTATGAAGCAATAACTTTACATGCTTTCAATGATTTGAACCAAAGCTTAAAGCGTACTTTACGGTAATCAAATAAAAAAATCAGTTAAAAATAAATATCTGGTTAATAAATTGTGCAGTCTAATATGAACTCTTATTTCTAACAGGTAGCTGCTCCAGCCGCAAAGGTCTGAATGGAGCATGTTCCGTGCACGAGTACACCGGGAGCTTCATGGGCCAGAGTGTGCGCTTTAAGATGACGTCTGTTTGTGGTCATGTCATGAGTCTGGACTTCACAGGTAAGTCTTTTATCAGCATATTTTATATTTTGGGATATAGAAATGATCTAAATTGTAAGACAAATGTTGTCATAAACTTTAAGGTTTAAACTTTTAGGAGTCTATGCAGTACAGTTTAAAACCATGAATAGACTTCAGACGTTAAATTAATGTAAAGAAGCAACATAGATGAACAGTATTACTACTGTAGTGGGTATTTAATAGCATTAATTAATTTTTTTTTCTTCTTCTTCTTGCATTTGTCCTTTTCTCTCCATCTGCCAATGTTTATGATTTGGTCAATCCTGTAACAGGGAAATATAATAACTGGGACAAAGTGGATCCAGCTGAACTGTTCAGCAAAGCACCAACTGAGAAAAAAGAAGCCAACCCTAAACTCAACATGGTCAAATTCTTACAGGTGTCATCACTTTTTCTGTATTTGCATATAACTGCCCATGTAGAAGCATATCATGAGACTTTTTCAATAGAAACATTCTTGCAAGTGATGCACAGTCTGTTAATGAATAAAATGCTATTAATTCTGGCTGTCCTTGCTGTTATGATTCACAGGTTGAAGCCAAAAGTTGTGACTATGTTGTTTTGTGGCTGGATTGTGACAAAGAAGGGGAGAACATTTGTTTTGAGGTCAGTATAAGCTTGAAGAAGAAATTTCCACTATTAAATTGCAGATCTATTAAAAAAAAAAAAAAAAAGTAAAAATATTCCCTTGGCTGATCAGTTAAGGCCTGTTTAGCATTCAAAGTTTGCTTCTTTTGTTTTACTCAAGCACTGCAAGAATAATGTATGTGATAAATGAAAGCTTATAACCACCGATTAGTATTGTGTAAAGTGTATGCCTTAAGCATCAGAAATGTTTTCAAGCTGCACAAAAGTAAGTCAATATTTCAGCTTCAAGATGCTAGTATTTTAGCTTTCCTGGCTGTTTTAAGACAGAAACTGCCTAAGCAGGCCAGTCTTAGTTAACTCAACTTAATGGGGTCTGAGGCACATGCATCGTGAGACTAGTTGCACACTTTAAGAAGAGGGAATCTGTGTTTATTTTTTTGTCAAAGTATATATTTTTTGTCAAAGCAATATGCCTTATATGCATGTTATTTTTTTTATTTATTAAAGGTACTGGATGCCATACAGCCAGTAATGAATAAGCCATACGGTAATGAGCGAACAATTTACCGGGCCAAGTTCAGCTCCATTACTGACACGGACATCTGGAATGCCATGAACCGGCTGGGAGAGCCTAATAAGAACGAGGCACTATCAGTGGATGCTCGTCAGGAGCTGGATCTCCGCATTGGCTGTGCTTTCACACGGTATAGAGGGTTTTCATACAGCTGGTTGTGTCAGTACTAATCTCCAGCTTTTCCTTATGTTCTGTGTGATAATCTTTGTCATTTTTTCTGAGGTTTTGCATTGTTGGTTTTCTTATTTCAATTTCTCTTTTACAAATTTTGCTGCTTATTCAATTAACACATATACTGTACCTTTCAGATTCCAGACCAAATACTTCCAGGGTAAATATGGAAATCTGGACTCCTCTCTCATCTCATTTGGCCCATGCCAAACACCAACTCTTGGCTTCTGTGTGGATCGGCATGACAAGATCCAGTCTTTCAAACCTGAGGCATATTGGGTCATTCAGGCTAAGGTCATTTTCCTGATATTTTATTATTTGTAGCTACACCAGTCACATTCTGCATGTTCAGTATCAGCACTCAAATTATACAGCCGTTTGAGATCTTTCTAGAAGGACTAAGTGTTCATTATAATTCTCGCTCTATACTGTTTCTTGTTAAGCAAGCATGAAAATTAGCTAACGTTGTTAGTAACCTGCAAAAATCATAAGACAGTGGTGGCCTAGTAATTATGGACTAGGCCCCAGGATCGGAAGCTTGTGGGTTCGAATGCCGGACCAGTAGGTTGCTCCGAGGTACCCTTGAGCGAGGTACCCTTGAGCAAGGTACCGTCCCCATCACTGCTCCCTGGATGCCGGATGTATGGCTCTCCACTGTTGCATGTGGTGAATGCATAAAATACATAAAAGGGATTTCATTGAGGTTCACAGTGTGCTGTGCTGTGTTGTGTTATCTCAATGACAAATAGTCACATTTAATCAACATTTAGCTGTTTCATGATAGCTGCATTTCTTTTTTACTCACCAGACCGATTTATTGTTAAGTATTAGTTGTAAGTTTGAATGTTACTGGTAGGTAGTAACAGTGCAGGGAAGTTCTATGTCATAATTTATTCATTTCTATGTCATAATCCTATTTGTGGATTGACACCCTGCAGTGCTGATTGTTGTTTTTTTTGTTTGTTTGTTTGTTTGTTTTTATGCAGGTGTTCAAAGGGAAAGAGAATCCAATCACTTTAGATTGGGACCGGGTGCGAGCGTTTGACAAAGAAATTGGTCAGATGTTTGTCAACATGACCAAGACTGCCAGAGAAGCCCTGGTGTGCCCTCAATTTTATGCCTCTCTTATCCCCATGGCTAATTTTCAGTTTGCAACTTAATATGTCTGTAGATATGCCAAAAAGTGTCTAAAAATTTGAAGCAATTTGATGTGTCTTCTAAAATATGTTAAATCTATTACCTGAAATGTTGGCATGATGGCACTGAGACTTCTGTCTCTTTCTCAGGTTGAGTCGGTCAGTAAGAAAGAAAAAGCCAAGCAGAGACCTCTTGCCTTAAACACAGTGGAGATGTTGCGTGTTGCTAGTTCTGCTTTGGGTAAGCTGCTTAAGACTATCATGGTCAAGATGTTTTTATTACATTTTTTATTCAGTTCAATGTTTTTATTTAACCAGTTATTTTTCAGATACATTTAAACACTTCCAAATAGGGTAAAAAATGTAGTATTAAGGTAGAAATCTATAGGAAAAAAAATGCAAAGATAAACATGTACACGTGTCAGTGTCATGACTTGCCGATCAGGGTTGTGGTCCCATTCCCCAGATTACTGATCCTGGAAGTCCTCACCAATCACAGCACACAACCCATTACACCTGGCCAACCAGATATTTAAGAACTAAGAACTACTTAAAACTATTAAGAAAACTGCGCAGCACCATAGTGAAGAATTAATATCCATAGTGCCTCATGTTTCAGAAGTGATGATTAAATCCTTGCAGAGATAACTTGAGAAAACACCAAAATGATTGCCTATAGAGAATATCAGAAATACCTCTAATTTCCAAAATATATAGCAAATAATTAAGTATGTAAAATGCAATAACAACAGATAAATAAAAGTTAAGCTACTGTGTGTATGTGTGGTCTGTGTGTGTCTGTGCATTTAGGAATGGGTCCTCAGCACACCATGCAGATAGCAGAGCGCTTGTACACACAGGGCTATATCAGCTATCCTCGCACAGAGACAACACATTACCCTGAAAACTTCGACCTCAAGGGGACACTTAAGCAGCAGGCCAACAACTCCTACTGGGCAGAAACGGTGAGCTTCCTCTCCTCTTAATCACTATTCTCCTCTTAATCTTTCATCTATGGTTTGTGAGTTTACTGAATATGACTGAAGCTAGTAAATATATTTAAATAATAAGAATACATTTTTAATTTTAAAATGATTTAATTAATCATTAATGAAATATGAATTAAGATGCAGTTTGACAGGCTTGTTTTTATGAAGAAAAAAAAAATGTGTGTTTTAAAAACAGGTGAAAGCTCTGCTTGGTGATGGCATTAATCGACCTAGGAAAGGAGTGGATGCAGGAGATCACCCGCCAATCACTCCCATGAGGTCCGCCTCAGAGAGTGAGCTGGGTAAAGCTGTCACTCTTGTCATTGCAATGATATTACATTTTACTCATGTGAAATAATGTAAGACAGTCAATATGAGTTTTAGTCATTTATGTCTCTTCTTTAATATGCAGGAAGTGATGGGTGGCGTCTGTATGAGTACATCACACGCCACTTCATTGCCACAGTCAGCCAGGACTGCAAGTTTTTGCAAACCACCATCACCTTTGGAATCGGCACAGAGGGCTTCTCCTGCACTGGCAAGACTCTAATCTCCGCCGGTATGTACATGTTTAGCACAATCAGATTAGGCCTCTTTAGTCAGTTATGTGAGTATCATGTAGGCTGAACATAACGACAGAAAATAGTTAACAAATGAAAAGAACAATTTGAAGGACAATTTTCCTACAAATCGAGAAATATGATATTTCATATTCAAATTAAATTAGTTGTCTTCTACTTACAGTCACAGATGTGATATAGATTAACAGCAACATATGCTTTTTTTAAAAAACTGATCTACAAATGAAAAGAAAAAAGGGAGTTGCAAAGTAAATACCTGATGGATAAAATACATCACTGTGGAAAAGTGTTGAGTCTCCTGACATTTCTACATATTTTGCTTCCAAACATCGAGACTTTCCTGTAATTTTAATATATTGTGTAGGAATAGTTCTCTAGGCCTCTTTAAGGACAAAGTTTTTGGCTCAGATTTTCAGGCCGGTCCCTGTACCTAAATTAAAAATTTTAAAAAACATTAAAAAATCTAAAATAAATGAGCAAAGTCTGTGTTTATTTTACTGTTGATTTTGAATGCTGGTTTTGAGTAATTCAGACTTTTAGTGGTTGAAACCCCTTTTTCTTTGCAGCCTGTCCCAACAAAACATTCATCCCATTTCTTTCTTTACTTCTATTCAATCTACTCAATATGCCAAACATGAAGCAGTTTGGCTGGAAAGTATTTTTGCACCCGTAAGCTGACTCCCGAGCAAATATAAAAGAATGAAGAGTGGCTTAAAACTTTAAAGGGGTTAGAAGTTGCTGACCTATGTCATTGTTAATTGTCTCTCCTGCCAGGTTTTACTGAGATCATGCCATGGCAGGGGATTCCACTGGAGGAGGCCTTGCCCACCTGTGAAAAAGGAGATACATTTACTGTGGATGAGATCAAACTTCTGGAGAAACAAACAAACCCACCAGATTATCTCACTGAGGCTGAACTGATCACACTCATGGAGAAACATGGCATTGGTGAGAGAAATCTCTAAGGGATAGTGGCTTATATAAAGCACAATGTTCTTTTGTCATGAAGAAAAGAAACAATTTAGGGGCAAAAAATAAAGGTCCTCCATATTTATTATCCTAAAGCACATTTGTTTGCATTATTTAGCATGATGTTTTGGTCAGTTTAATTCAATTTAATATGCTTGTTACTTTTCTTCCCTTTAGGAACTGATGCAAGCATCCCTGTCCATATCAATAATATCTGCCAGAGGAATTACGTTACTGTGGAGAGTGGCCGCAAGTTGAAACCCACCAATCTGGGCATTGTTCTTGTTCATGGTTATTACAAGATAGGTGAGCTGGAATGAAATGGGTTTATGCTTTATTTCTTCATTCAACATGGTCCTTACTCGAATCTCTTAATAACTGTGCATTTTAATGTGTTTGTGTTTTTATAGATTTCTTTATTTATTTAATAGTTATTCATTTATTAAGACTAAATCTTACGAGATGGTGTCACCTTGTGAGGCACCAAGGGGCAGCGGTGGCCTAGTGGTTAGGGACTTGGCCCTGGATCGGAAGATTGTGGGTTCGCTTCCCTCGCCAATAGGTTGCCCTGAGGTACCCTTGAGCAAGGTACCATCCCCATTGCTGCTCCCCGGGCGCGTTCAATTGCTGCCCCCTGCTGCACATGTGTGAAACGCAGAGGTTGAATTTTGTTGTGTTGTTCAGTGCTGCGTTTCACAATGAAAAGGGTTGTCACTTTCACTTTTTTTTTTTTCTTTTTCACCTTTAACCTCTGGCAATGTGATCGTATGTGTGCACATGTTTCTGCAAATTTGTTAGACGTGGAATTGGTGTTACCCACTATCCGGAGTGCGGTGGAGAAGCAGCTGAATCTTATCGCTCTGGGAAAAGCAAACTTCCAACAGGTTCTTCAGCACACACTGGACATCTTTAAGAGGAAGTTTCATTACTTTGTCGACTCCATTGCAAGTAAGTCTCTCAGAATGGACTATGTGTGGCTGCAGTGCTCCTTTTGCACTCATTTTGTGTGCATACCCACATAAGATCGTAAATTGTCATTTAACACATAAGACATTTAACATAAGACATATTGTGCCCAATCAAATATATACAGTTTGAAGTCATGATAGCATGCGCTACATTGACTTTCCTAGGCTGGGCAGGACATTGTAGTTAGAGTTTAGGCCAGTGTATAGATATGCTACTTCATCTGAAATCTATTGTTTGTGATACAGGTATGGATGAACTGATGGAGGTGTCCTTCTCACCAATCGCAGCTACTGGGAAGCCTCACTCGCGCTGTGGAAAATGCCATCGGTTCATGAAGTACATTCAGGTCTGTGCAAAGTTTTTAACTAAACCATCTGTATCGACATAGTTCATCTACAGTCAGATGTTTTCTTTTAAGCAGGTCAAATGTATCATTGTGCCTCCCTGGAAAACTAAACTTGTTTGTAATTTCTTCATGTTTTGCCAGGAAAACGAGACCCTAAGTACATTGATTTATTATTTATTTCCAAAAGCACATGTAATTACAGTACATAGCACAAAGTTTCTTCTTTTGCTGAAGTATAGACATTTTGTGCTCTGTCCACCTCTGAAAAACCATACATTTAGATAAGTCTGTCCAAACATGTACTGGCACTGTGGTGTAATTATACTAACTGAAGCTGACTCTTTTTTTTTCCTGATTTGAGAGAATAATTCTTGTTTAAATGAAGGTTCAACTTTTTTCTGTTTTCTAAAAGTTAAAGTCTGAGTGATCAAGAATAGCATGACCTAGGCTGCATAATCTGAATAATGCAGTGCAACAGGATGACGTCATCATGATGTTGAACATTAAGAAACTTTATAGATATGTAGATGATGCTCTCTGTGGCATGTAATGGCCTTCAGTATGAGAAAGGAAAGATGTGTTTATGTGGACAAATCTCTTAAGGTCGCTGGCATCGGTATAAACACAATTATTTTTTTTTAAATCCATGAATTAATCATAACTGTTCCTTTGCATCCATGCTTTCACTCCCACATATTCCTTTCCACTTATTAGAGTAGGGCTTAGCGATTTAATGTAACAGTTAAGTGGTGTTAATTTGGGGCAAGCTGGCTGAGTGACGTTCGATATTGGTCTTCATCAGCCCTACACACAGGGTGAACCTTTTTGGAAGCATAAACTGCGTGATGTTGACCTTAATGGAACTTTTTCCAAACTTCTTTAAATTAATAACCTTGATTTTGGTTTGATTTATTCATGTTCGTGTTCATTTATATTTTCCCTTTCTGCTAAGTTAGACTACAGTGATTCATTCAGCGAGACCATTAATTTCAGGCTGTTGTTAATAAATTTATTATTTCCTTACGTTTGCTTTAACCATGTATAAGAAATATGGATTTTTTTGGTTTTGGAATATATAGAAATAAAAAATGTGTTTGGAATAATGTTGAAGATGATAGAGGTAAAAATTATATGGAGAACATGCAAATATTCTCTCATAAACAGGCCAATTCAGGATTAGCAGTTAATTGTTACTCTGAGAACTCAGAGAAAATCTGTTTAGGATCAGATTGTCTTTCCTGCATAAACCATATGAGCATGTTCTGCTCTGTGTATAAAACTGCTGTTGGTACTGTTAAATGTAACATTTTTTTTTTCGGCACATGTTCTAAGAAGACCTCAAATTGGTCATTTTTCTTAAACCATTTCATAAAAATACCAGCTGCAAGCTAACCTTTGCATACAACACTAGAAGACAACGACAAAGACAAAGAACATTTGAAAAGCAAAGCTCTCACAATTTAAAGGGAAATTCCTTCAATTTCTCAGAATTTCTGCATAATTCAATGGTTGGCACATTTTCAGTAACAATTGGTTAAAAATAATTTGCTTAATAACATCTGATTTTATGACAGCAACACTACATGTTATGGGTGTACATATACATTGCCGTTAACACTAACACATACTTCTATACTGTATTGTCTTTTTAGGCCAAGCCGAGCCGTCTGCACTGTTCTCATTGTGATGAAACATACAGTCTGCCGCAAAATGGAGCCATCAAGCTGTATAAGGAGCTTAAGTGTCCTCTAGACGAGTTTGAGCTGGTGCTGTGGACCTCTGGCGCCCGTGGCAAGAGTTACCCGCTCTGTCCCTACTGCTTCAGCAATCCGCCTTTCAGAGATATGAAGAAAGGTAGATCAGCAGGGTCACAAAATATGATTTAGCACAAATATTTGCAATCATTGTTGAATTTTTAAATATTTTTATAAGATTTTTTGAATAAAGCTTTGATATTAAACTGCTCCCTAACTGTTTCTTTATCCCTCCGGCAGGTATGGGCTGTAATGAGTGCACCCACCCGTCCTGCCGACACTCTCTAAACTCTCTTGGGATCGGTCAGTGTGTGGAGTGTGAGACTGGCGTACTAGTCTTTGACCCAGTTTCTGGGCCAAAGTGGCGCATGGCCTGCAACAAATGCAACGTGGTGGTTCATTTCTTTGAGCAGGCATATAAGGTGCAGGTGTCCCAGGACAGCTGTGAGTCATGTGAGGCATCACTGGTGATAGTGGACTTCCACAAAGCCCGCTCGCCTCTAGCCGAAGGAGAAACACAACACACCGGCTGCGTTTTCTGTGATCCCATTTTCCAGGATCTGGTGGAGCTCAAACACGCCACCATGCGACATCCCATGCATAGAGGAGGCGGGGCTCGCAGAGGAAGGGGACGGGGCCGAGGAAGACGGCCCGGTGGACGAGGGAATCCTAAGAAACCCAAAGACAAAATGGCAGCCTTGGCAGCTTACTTTGTATAGGACTTGCGTAGGATTGAGAATGTTGGTGCGTAGATTGACGTACTGCACAAAAAGAAATGGTTTCCTATGAAATGGGAAAGAAATAAAATTTTAGTTAAAATTCTTTTTTAATTCTTATTTCGTTATTTCAAGTCAAGTCAAGTAGGTTTTTATTGTATTTCAACCACATACACAGTACATAGTTAAACTGTGGCGGTGGTCTAGTGGTAGGGTACTTGCCTATGGCTCAAGAGGTCTCAGGTTCAAATCCCACCTCTGGCACTACCACCACTGGGCAAGACCCTTAACCCTGAATTGTTCCAGGGGGATTGTCCCTGTAATTAGGACATGGAAGTTGCTCTGGATAGTTCAAAAGAAGCTCAAACTTCTTTGATGGTAAAATGGGAATTATATCCAATTTTTCACACTTTTGTGTTGGTTACCATGGCATTAAAAATACATATAAAAGCATAAAACAACAATCTTGCAAAAACAATACAGGCCAAACATACAGAAAGTACTTAAAGGCATGGCTATAGTTATGGCAACTATTCCCAAGGCAACACCAGTGTTGCTGTGACTTAGAATCTTCCTCAAGTAAAGCAGGCACATTCAGTCTTCCTACCATCTTTCACAGCTCAGAGCTGCAAATACTGCAGTTTTAATATGAATTTAAGGTAGCTGCCTTCAGTTTCAGTTATTATTGTTAAAATGTGAAACTTTCATGATAAAGGAACCAATAGAAATTTGTCTTAATTACACAAGAAGCTTACATATAGAGATATATAATATTTTGAATTAGGATTATACATTCGAGTTACAAAACTGCATTAATGCAATCAAATAATTTTCAATAGCACATTTTTTACTGGCTTTTCCTGTCGTGAAAAAAAGTGAAAAGTGAAAGTGACAACCCTTGTCATCGCGAGGTCACAGCACAGCACACACAACGAACCACAACAAAATTGGACCTCTGCATTTAACCCATGCACTCAAACACCGTGCAGCAGTGGGCAGCTATTGAAAGCGCCCAGGGAGCAGTGATGGGGACGGTACCTTGCTCAAGTGTACCTCAGGGCAACCTACTGGTGGGGAATCAAACCCACAATCTTCCGATGCAGGGGCAACTCCCTAACCACTAGGCCACCACTGCCCCGTTATTATTATTATTATTATTATTATTATTATTAATTTTTTTTAAAGAGTAAAAAAAAATGGTCAGTAAAAAAAATGAAAGTTTATATATTGTTTTCTATTATTAACATTACAGTGCTTGTTCCTAACAGTTTGTGTAGTAATACGGAAACACATCGATTCTACTAAGAATCGGTTCCTAACGAATTCATTATGAAGTCACACCCCGTTCATTTCTACAGTTATTGCACAAAGTGGCCACTAGGAGGCGCCGCTCTGGGCGGAGCTCTCCCCGCCTGCTCGCTTCTTCCTGTCGCGGAGCAGATGTTGTAAGCATGCGGATGGTGTTCATGCCGCGAGGCCCTGTGGAGACAGTCCATCCCTCTTAAATACAAACTGATCTCCGTCTATTTTACACACGCATGCACGGACTGTCGCTTTTGTTTTGCAGCACGAGAGGCAAAGAAGAGAGACTGAAAGGTAATGGTGTGTGTGCGTGCGTGCGTGCGTGTGGGGCGTTTGTCTGTTCGTGTCTGTTCGCGCGTGCGTGTGTGTGGTGTGTCATTAACGGGTGGGTCCGTTGAGCGTTGCAGTAAAAAGTTATGTGGGATTTGCAAAGGCCCCTGTCTGTAGAAAAGAGAAAAAGAAAAGAGAAAGAACGATCACAAAATAAATAACATTGCAACCTATCATACTAACCAAGTCACCGCCCCATCTCTCTCTCTCTCTCTCTCTCTCTCTCTCTCTCTCTCTCCCTCCCTCTCCCTCCCCCATTTTCTCTCCCTCGCTCCCTCCCTCTGTTTCTCTCTCTCCCTCGCTCTCTCTCGCTCTTGTCTTTCTGTTTCTCTCTCTCTCTCTGACACATTAAAAATCTGGCATAGTTATGGGAGGGAAAAATCATTATAATTATTGTGATAGATTGACCTTTAGCAAGAAGCCCCGCCTCCCTTAGTTACTGTTGCCATGTCTGTCAAACTTGTCGCTGAGGCAACCTGTCAGCACATATAGAAACTACTATTTTAGTTTAGCCAAGTGGCCTGAAAAGAGGCACACAGAAGAGAACGACATCATGTTATTCAAAAATCATAACCAAGTCACTCAGCGCAGACATCTTCAGCTGATGATCCTCTCCCCATATTTTGCTTCCATAGAGCCAGAACCTCCTTGTGTTATTTAGTGAATAATTACAATTTTAATAAAATATTAAGAGGGGTGGATCATGGCTCAAGGATGTACTTATCCACAATATGCTCTCCTGATGTATTTTAAAACAGTAATGATTAATACGGTCTATTTGCCCATTTACCTCTCCTAATTAAAATGCTCTGTTTTAAATCTTGATTAAATCAGATTTCTTTTGTCCGTAGACTATGCTGGTGATTGGACAAGGGTGAATGTACCGTGCTGTGCAAAAGTCTTGAGCCACCCGTCATTTCTCCATGTTTTGCTTGCAAAAAGCCAGACTTTGTTGTATCTTTATATGTATTGTAGAGGAATAGCTATTTAGGCTTCTTCATAGTTTTTGGCTCTCATTTTCAATCTGGTTCTTGTACCTGACCAGTGTGGCATCATCTCTACAGAGAACAAAAAAAAATATTTTCCTTTTAAAAAGGTGGTGGCTTAAGACTTTTGCACAGCACTATACTTGTCAGCAGAAAGGTTTGGTTTTAGGTTTCAAAACAAGGTGGCAATATCCGTTAAAAGCCAACATTGCAATTACTAGCAATTAGTGGGCAGAGTGGGGTAGTGTATGTGTGTTAACTCTCCTGTGGCAGGTTGTTTTCAGTACAGCTTCAGTTTCTTTTCTCTTTTAGGTAATAGAGACAGAAAACGGAAGTGTAGGGAAGGTAGACGGTACTGTTTTCTGTTTATCTTAACTCACAAGCACTACCCTTTTTTTAATCTACCTTTATTTAGTAGACGCTTTTATCCAGAGTGACTGAGTCGACCCACACTGAGACCCATGATGGGGACAAAGGAGCAAAACGAGCTGCTTAAGTTTCTGAAAAGTTTTGTGGAGGAGTTTGAGAACCCACTGGGGCCGGAGGACCCACTGCCTCTCGCCCCGCTCAGCCGCAAAGTTAGCCTCCAGGAGCTGACAGGAGAGAGCCTGGAACTGGGCCTGCGTCTCCTCTCTGACAGGTGTGTGTGTCCGTGTGTGTTTGGGTATGTATGTGTGTGTTTGTGTGTCCCTCTTTCAGACCAGAGGCAAAGTGTTTGTGCATTCCTGTCATTCCTGCGTCATCTCCCTCTGTCTGTGTCTTTCTCTCTTTATCTCTCTTTCTGGCTTGTCAGCATGAATACTTGTTCAGACTTGGCCCTCTCTTCCTGTACATGCTGAGATATGTCTGAATCTATTTTTTAGTAGTAAGTCATCCTGTAATGACTTACTACTCAGTTCATTTAATGACTCGCTTCTCACAACTTTGCTGCTCTATCCTGGAAAAATACTGTATTGATTTAGCTGTTCATACAAGATTGCGGGCACACTACATAGTGCCCTCTGTAGTGATTTTTATTTAGCCCAACAGAGGAAACATTTAATTGTACTCTGAGCCACTGCAGTGCACAGCTCATATTTATATTTATTAACTTACTTTTGTGCAGCTTTAATTTGGGCTTGATGATGAGAAACACTCACTGCTTTCACTGACCTCTCTTTGTGCAGATATTCTATTCCATACATGTTGCTAATTGAATGTCCAGCTCTTTTGCATAGCCCAGTTCAGTTCTGGATGAATGTCATCACATAAACAGTTCTGGAGCCAGTTTCTGAAGCCCCGCTCAACACAGCCCCCCCCGATGCATTCCTCAAGGCTGACTTCCTGTATGATGTAATAACCATTGTTCTACCCACTTCCTTTTGACTAGTTCATTTCCTCTTGCAGTGCTGAGCTTTTTTCCAAGTGTAGTAGGGACCAGATTTTGTTTGTTTATTTTTGACTAAAATAAATGTTGATATGGTTGATATGATACTTTAATTATGTAATCAACTGTAGAAGACTCCTTCTCTTTATCACTGTTTGTTTCTCAGTCATCAAGGATTCTGTTCATCTCTTCTGTCTTTTCATGTTTTGTGAATACTATTGACACATATGACAATACCAAGTTTAACAATAATCATATTAGAATTTTTGAGGAAATAGTTTGTTTTAACTGAGTTTGTTTAACTGTGCAGGCTGTTCCCTTCCTGGTTGAGTGCATCATTGTGCCACGCCGCAGTCAGTGAGCTTCTGAAAGAAGACCTTTCACCTTTTCACTGCCCTACAGACACTGAGCGGCAGCCAGATGATGAACTGGAAGTAGTCTGTGAGTGGCACATCCATTTTTTTTTTGTTGCAAATTTGTTATAAATGGTTATAAAAGAGTTTGTTAGGACACTAATGCATCAGCCTGGATGTAAGAATGAAATGTGTTCTCTAAGTTGCATAACTTTGCTGTCCTCTGGTGTTCATATAGAGACACTGCTATCTGATAGTGTGTCACAACAAAAACCTCTTGGGGACAGAATAGCTGATGCCTGAAGGGAATTTGCATTGTGTTTGAGTTTTGCTTATTCATTTGTGAGTGTGTATGTGTGTGTCTAAAACAACTATGAGATTAAGATAAATAAAAAATTTTCAAGAGTAGTACTTGTTAATTTGTTCTTGGGATAAACATTAGTAAAAATGAATAGATGTCACTGTTTTTTCAATATTAATGTAACTTATTTATTAACTTAATAGGTTTCAGAATATCTATGCCGTTAATTCATTACGTGGTAAACAAAAAACAGAGATGGTTGAAGTGAAGTTCTAAAAATAAATGCCATAAAAGTTACCCAAGATGGTTACATATACACTGCGTGATGTATTTCCACAGAAACATACATTGTGTTGTGTGCCAAAAATCTCTAATTACTGCTTTTGTACATTTTTATTTTTTTCCTCTTCATTTTTCATAAATGTAACATAATCAATACTAGATAGAAAAAGAAAACTTCACTGGTGGTTAGAAAATAAAATAACACAAAATTTGATGCCGGGTTCTTATCATCACTCCTGTTAAAAGTTTCTTTGCTGTAAACAGTTTCAGACTGAAATACTATCAAACACTTTGTTCAGAATTCTTTTTAACTTAAAAAAAATGGTGGAATTCCTTCTAAAGGTTTCAAATGATTTTCCTTCCTTTGAAACTGCGGTGAATCTATTCCCCATATCAATATTTTAATGTGGAAGCAATTACATTCTTATAGGGGCAGCAGTGGCCTAGTGTTTAGGGGGTTGGCCCCAGGATCAGAAGTTCATGGGTTTGAATCCCAGACCAGTAGGTTGCTCTGAGGTACCCTTGAGCAAGATACCGTCCCTTTCACTGCTCCCCAGGTGCTTTAAATAGCTGCCCCCTGCTGCATGGTGTGTGTAGTTGAAATGAAGAGGTTGAATTTCGTTGTGGTTCACTGTGTGCTGTGCTGTGTTTCACAGTGAGAAAAATGATCTCTTTCACTTTAAAGTGTTTTTTCTTCATTTCCATTTTAAATTTTTTTCTATCAAGTTCCAAAATCACACCACTCCTTCTGATTGATGAATTTTATGTCGTTAGTGAATTTCTAAGTTACAATTATTCTAGTGCACACCCCAGCTTTTATCATCTCCATAGAAAAACACCTGCTGTTGGAATGGGCAGCTCTGGAGCAGCTGCTTGTGACCCTTTGTCATCATGCATAACACCTAGGGTTAGCTCGACGGATATAAAGCCCCTCAAAATTTTAAGCATACTAATCCAACTTCCTCACCACCTCACTTGACTTAGGTTCACATGGCAGATTGCAATCAGATCCTTACAGCAGTGTTCAAACATTTAGTGTTAACCTTTTTCAAAAGAATCAAACATCTATAAAATATATTATTACAGCAAAAGGAAGACCGATTCTCAAAGGCCTTTGATTTCAGGAACTTTATCTACCAGCCTTACCTCAAATGGAATGAAGGATTTGAGTGTTTTTTAACCTGTCATTGGTTTAATCACCATGTCTGCAGTGCTACAGTCTGAGCCTGTTCAACGGCTGTTTATTAACAAGCTGAAAGAAGTGGCTGTGGCCTGGGAGAAACAACTGCCAAACCTAGGGGCTCCCTCTACTGTGTGCCGTCTCTGCTCTGTCCATGCCATTCGAAACACTCGCCGGAAAATGGAGGATCGGCATGTGATACTGACTAACTTTAACCAACTTCTTGGGTTACAGGTGAGACTTTTTAGCTTTAATGTTGCATATTTAAGTTCTTTTCCTCCAAGGAATTTCTTGGAATGCTAATGTGTAGAAACTTTTTTGTTTTTCCTGTGCTTTTGGTCAGTACAGTACTGGAGCACTGAAAAACTTTACTCAAAGTTTTGATTAGCTGTAGTTGTTGTTGACTCTCTTCAGTTAGCAAATAAGAAGGAAAATAAATAATCCATTCCCCGTTATACTGATTGTAGTGGTGGAGAAGGGGAGTGGTAGCCTGAGCCTGGAAAATTTGTTTATAGGGCTCCAGGGCTCCTCACTTGATGAGGGACTGCTGGATGCCAAAACACTTTAAAATCTTTTTTAAGTTTAAAAAGTTCTCCAGTCTCATGTGGACTTTGAAAGAGAGTCTGCCTAGACAATGATTCTGATATTTTTCTGATATTACTTTAATTTGACTAGTCATTATAGTGATTTTAATGTTCTTTTCCTGTTTATAGGATGGTGTGCAGCGTGAGTACTACGCTGTTTTTGATGGACATGGAGGGGTGGATGCTGCCACCTATGCTGCTACTCACCTGCATGTTGTGCTCAGTCAGCAGGAAGTGCTAAAGAGTGATGCGGCCACAGCCTTCAAGAAGTCTTTCATTCAAACAGATGACATGTTTAAAATCAAAGCCAAGAGAGAGGTATGTTGGAGACAGGACTAGAAAAAATTTGATCACGGGATGCGTACTATGCATGTGTTTTGAGTGCTCAGAAGAGCCTTGTTACCCTTGGGGGAGAGAATTTCAAAATGACATTCAGTTGTGACAAGTTCTGAAACAAACAGTTATCAAGGTAAAACAAAGGTTGGTCCATTTCAGGTGAACTATTAGGGCTTTCCCACTTGCAGAACCTGCAAGGAAAGATGAAACAGGTAAGAAAGGTCATGTCTGACTGGTTTTAAAACCATTGTGGTGTGTTTGAAGAGGCTTAATGTCATGTCAGCATTAGGTTTTTAATGGTCCTAGTTAAATCTATCACACCTCCCGCAGTCTACTGAGAAACAAAACTCTTTCTGCCATCTATGCTGTCTGCCATCATTTCGTACAGGCTGGGAGTAAAAGCACACTAACACTTCCATGTTTCTATATTTTATCACAGTTTAAGTGGAAACTTTTGACGATACTTTTTTTTCTCTGAAAAAAAACGTCAATGTAACATATACACACTCACACACATGTGCACAGCGTGCATAGATGTTTGGTTTGTAGCTGCACTACTGCTGAAGTTTCTCTGCGGGTTGAGATATTAGTCAACAGCGCTGTACTGTTCTGATGTAGGCCTCGTAGGAGTTGACTGTTGAGTGCCTCTTTGGCACATAACAAAGAAAGTTTTTTAAGTGGGTTCACTTTTAGTCACACTGGAGAGATGTACGTCGATGGTTTTTGATTTATTCCCTCCTTCGCTTCTTGTTGTTTTTTATTTTTGGTTTCTGAGAACAGATGACCGTGATGATGCAAAAAGCCACAATGCAAAAGTCTGAATCTCCTAGTGAAGGGAACTTAATCTGACAGTAATGCTATGCCAGATGTGGCCATCAGCATGTGTTCTTTAGTCCACAGTTAACCTATGAACCTTTAGTCTACTAAAACCTATGAAGTCCCAACCAGATGGGTTAAAAATTTTGATAACCCATAAGGTTGACTGGCCTGACTTTTTATAGTTATATTATTAATATTATTATGTTTATAGTTTATTTTTAGTTTCATTTCATGTTCCAACAGTTAAAATCTTTACAGTTTGGGTTTTAATTATTAACTCCTAATGTTCTCTCTCTTTTTTTTTTTTTTCCTCAGTTATTAAATTATTATTTATAATATGAAGTTGGCTCCCAAGATGCACAGTTATTGTATGTTTACCCAATCATTTGCAGATTGATTTTAATTTCCACTAATGTCTCAACTACAGAAGACACTAAGCTTATCACACGTTATCAGACTTATTTTTCTAGCAACCAATAAAGTCATAAGTGTTATATATTATATTCCAACCTATAAACATGTCTGGTTCTAATAAATCCTATCTACATTTACATTTACGGCATTTAGCAGACGCTCTTATCCAGAGCGACTTACAGGTCCTAATTACAGGGACAGTCCCCCCTGGAGCAACTCAGGGTTAAGGGTCTTGCTCAAGGACCCAATGGTGGTAGTGCTAGAGGTGGGATTCGAACCAGGGGCCTCTGGATCCATAGGTCCGTAGGCAAGTACCCTACCACTAGACCACCACCACCCTGTCTATCTACATCTCTTTCTCAGGTATTCTTCCTTTGCTGTTTAATAATCTTTTCCTTTTTTAGCCAACTTGTTTAACTAGGTTGTGCCTCTTAGAAAATGGTCTGTTAGTGGTTCCAGGTAGGTTGACTGGCTGGGTACTGAAATGACTTTTATGGTACTGATTGAATTACTTCAGTGTACCATAAATGTAACTTCAGTGTCATTTAGTACCAAATTTAAATACCTAAGAAGTTATTCTTAACAGTGTCGGTGAGCTGATTAGCATTCGTGTTCAAAAATTATGACAGGCTGTCTAAATTATAGTACCTCTCACTCTTTTGAAGTATAAGTGACATCCACCTTTGGATAAGACCGTTAAAAGTAAAGATAGAAGCATTGCTTAGGAAGCAGTGTTAAAGTTGTACTTTTGGTATAGAATATTTTTCAGTGATACCCAGCCATAGCAAAACATTGTGCAGTAGTGCCTTAGTACTAAAACTATACTACAGTTTAAGCTCTTAAATTTTGTCATGTGTTTTAATCCGCAGCGTATGCGCAGTGGCAGTACGGGTGTGGCAGTGCTGGTGGCTGCCGATTGGCTAACAGTGGCCTGGCTGGGTGACTCTCAGGCCATGCTGGTAAGGCGAGGTGAGCCCGTCATCCTAATGGACCCCCATAAGCCTGAAAGAGAGGTATGACACACTTCCCAAACAGGTCACATCAGCACTGCACTATTTTAGCCAAATACTAACTTCATTTTTTCCACTACAATTTCTATGTTTGGAATGACTGTATATTTGTATAATTTATATTTAATGGTCCATTAAAAAGAAATGCAAATTTAAAAGCTTAAATGCATAATGAAAGAAATCAAAGTTTTTAGCTGTAAGACTGATAGACCCTAATAAATACACTAACATATACCCAGCTGTTTGACATTGGATTGTCTATAAAAATGGACAAAAGCGCACTGTGTACTTTTGTTAATTATACTGTAATTAAGATGGTTGGTACTCCACAGCACAATTTGCATAAGCAGCCATGACATGACTAAATATACATGTCTTCATCTCTGCATGAACATCAGGAGAAATTACATTATACACATATACTACATTATACCCTTCTCTTTCTGTGCAGGATGAGAAGCAGAGAATAGAGGACCTAGGAGGCTGCATAGCTTTCATAGGCTGCTGGCGTGTTAATGGAACATATGCTGTTTCCAGGGCAATAGGTGAGTAACTTTCCTGTTCGGAAGAGGAGACTGACATTATTTTTGAGGTCAGCAGTACTGCCAGGATTTTTCAGTAATTGTTCTTTAGAAGTGAATATATTTCTAAATTACTTATGATTGTTTTAGCCACTGGTTAAGAATATGCTATTCTGTACTTTATTTATTTATTTATAATAGGTTTTTGCTCATTTCATTATCATGACCCTTCTTTTGTCTTCTTGTTGTCTTCTTTTTAAATGTTTGGGTTTTTTACAGTTACTGTTTCACTATTCACAATTTGGTGAAGTAAACACAATTTTGTGCAAAGAATTTTCTTTTTCTTTGGAATATTTTGCAACGCTTTATGTTTCAGTTAGAGCAGAAATCATCTCCTTTTTCAAATTTATATTTAAACTTTTTTGACCCAAACGTGGTTTAAACACACGAAAGCTTTAAAGGCTCGATACTGACATGAACAAAAATATTAATCTAAACACCTCTTTTGTCGGCTTTCTGCGAGATATTCTGAATTCCGTGTTAATTTTTTTCTTATTTCCCCTCTTAGGTGATTTTGATCAGAAGCCGTATGTCTCCAATGCAGCAGATTGTTCCTCGGTTCAACTGAGCGGGGATGAGGACTACATCCTTCTGGCCTGTGATGGCTTTTTTGATGTGGTGCGGCCAGCAGATGTCCCAGGCTTGGTGCTAGAGGCCCTCAGGGATGCCGGCGGCTCAGGAGAGGAGGCTGCCCAGAGCCTGGTGAATCAGGCTAAAGCGGCAGGCTCCAGCGACAACATCACCGTCCTACTGGTGTTCCTACAGGAGCCAAAAAAACTGTTGCTCTCTGGAACAGTGGGGGAAGCAGGGGGCCGAGCACCAGAAAACTGAGAGAAAGACCACTGGAGGGCCCTCTCAGCTGCGTTAATGCCGTGTTGATTCTAAATACTCCAGTTCTTAATCTTGACGGACCGGCACATTGTATTTCTGTAATAACTTTATAATTGAGGTTATTCAAAAAAAAATATGTGAATGTGGTTTTTCATCCACTGAGGAAAAGTATGTCTGAGAACTATCAGGAGCAGTGGTCCTTTTTTTTTTTTTTTTTTTTTTTCCCCCTTTTCTTTCTCCCCTCATGACATAGTTGTGCCTTTCCATTTTCTCTGCATATTCTCTGCATACTGCAAGTATTAATAGAGCTCAGCATCCTGATTTTATTACACTGCCTTTTTAAAGCAGTGTTCTGCAAGATGTTTCACCCTTTCTTTTAATGAAGAAAAGGACAGCTACTGTGATTTTTGAAATCTTGCAGAAAGTTGCTTTGAATTAGGCATTCCCAAAGATGTTTTTAATATCCGCTTGCCTTTTTGATGGACGTTTTCTGATTAACAGGTGCTGAATTTCTCAAAAGGATATGATACATGAATCATGTTTTTCTACGTCTTCTGGGGATCACTGTTCAGTGTGTTAAAGGGATTCTTTGTGCTAACATCACTATCTGTGAAAGTGAGGAGAGGACCAGTCAGTGGATCTTTCACCCACAAATACATTTTGTTGCATCTGCAGGTTGGATAAGCTTCACTATACTTTTGTTACATAGCAGTGCAAACTTTAGTGCGCACCCACCCAAAAATATGTTCATGTTAATCTGGTCAAAGAGATTAGGCTTTAAATCTTTAAAGCACATCTTCTTAAGCAATGTTTATCAGTGTTTTTGCTCTTTCCTGATGTTTCTTGAGATTTTGTGCGTTTGTGGCAGGCCTGTACTGTTAGAACCGTTGTCTGTGCCAAAACAATATGTGAATCTGTTTGACTTAACCAAAAGGCCTTTTCAATATTTTTCTTCTTCTTAAAAGGTGAATAATGTGTTTTTATCTCATTTTGTGATACGCAAACTATTCTGTGTCCTCCAAAACTGACTTTTCACATTTACCTGTTTTCTCTTAGTTACTGGATCTTGGTGCCTTTCTTAAAAGCAGTGTTAATAGTGTTTTTGTGCAGTTCAGCTCTGTTTTCCAGGAAGTTTAGTTTAAGTCTTGACCAAAAATGGCTTGATGTAAAATCTCCTTAGAGCTAAGACTGGCAGCTCAGATGTGAGTTTTGGCTGATCTGATCAAGAAGCAGTCTGAGCAAGCCTGTGGTTTTTAGGAATCCCATTCTTTGTAAAAACAACTCAGTTGGACAGTCAGGTCTGGCTTCATGAATTGCTTTGAGCAGGTACTTCTCGATGTCCAGTTGCGCAATAACGGAACACACTTTTATCCCCAGTCCATGTGTGTACTTCTGCAGTGTTACTTTGACACGTAACGCTACTATGCACACAGTCCAAGTACAGTCTGACTAAAAGCAGTTTAGATCACTTGTGCCTTGCAACGTGGACAGATTCTAAAAATCAAAATTCCAGTTAAGTCAGTTGGTCTAAAACCTAGGCTGAGACTATCTGGAAAACTGACCATGCATCTCTGTTTCTAAAAGCTGAAGTGTGCATGTCTGTAATGAGAAGGTGTTCCATTAACTTGCAGCCAGGCTTGCTGCTGAGCCACGGGTCCTGCATGCGGTCGACTGTCTCACGTTACTGCCTGCTCAAATGTCATGAATATTTGAAAGTCTTGTGACATGTAGCTAATATGACTACACTGTAGCAGACTACACTGGCAAGCTAAGAATAGAGCTTCTTTAAAGTGTATTGGAATCCGAGCGGGAGAACGAAGAAGAGTTAGAGCGTTGAAGTGTTGATTTATTGAGAAAATATGGACTGTGATTCTTGCAGGGTTTTCCAGTTTAGATTTGTCTGAGTAAAATGTTTTATACACGCATACCTGCTCTCTTAAATGTACTTTTTCTGTCTTGTGTGTTCTCATTGTATTGTGCTGTTCTCTTGTCCATGCTCTGCCCACAAAGCAACTGTTGCGAGGTCAGAAAAGCTTTACAAAAAGTAGAAGATGGCTCACAAATTGAGAAATATGAAAAGAAATCAGCTGTTAATTGGCTGTTTTTTTTGTATACAAAGATTGACTTGCAGGGAAAGGTCCATTTTTATTACCTTTTCAAATTTACCATTTTGTGCTTTATTTGAGTGACAACCTATGCAATTTTTTATTTTATTCTTATTAGTTGCATTCATTTTGGGATTTATAGGTCTCTTGTCTTAACTGTTTGGTTGTGTTTTCATTAGTTTGACTGAGTGGCAGTGTGCTGGTTCCTTTAAAAAAAAAAAAAAAAAAAGAAATAATTACAGAATAACAGAATTTGACATCAAATAGAACTAAAAATGGACATACTGAGTATGGATTTTTATTGGAAATAGAATTTTTGCAAACAATCTGTAAAGCTTAACTAACCTCCAACAGTAGTGGGGAAGAACACTTTTGTGGGTGGAGATATATATAATATTAGATACAGCTCAGTTGCTGACTAATTATTCTTGTTGACTCTTGACTCTTCTTTATCTAACTTAAGTCTGTCTTTTCATACCATCAATTTCTCTCTAATTTTCTAGCATCTCTTGCAAATGCCCTAAATCTACTGTCTGATCTCATTTCTCATCAGGCACTCCAGTTTACGGGTTAGGTTGTGACATCACTGATGATCTAATCAGACATCAGTCAGTTGATTTGCACCCCTATACAGACCTGCCAGTTGGGACACTTATTCCTGTCTGTCTTAAAACATCAGTCTCTTTGTGTTTTTAATAGATGTGTTATAGATGTGTTTCAGATGGACTACATGTTTTGTCCTCTTAATCTTTGTAATATATAACTGCGTTTCAACATTTGGATGTGAAATGTGAGATTGTTCACTTTAGGGACAGGTTTCCTGGAGACAGGTTAAACCCAATCTCTGACCCAATCTTTTTTTTTTTTTTTTTTTTTTTAAATATATATACCTCTAAACACGAACACATTTAATTAGGAAACAAATATGGTTCTATAGCGTTGTTCAAAGTACCCTTTGTTGGGTTTAACCCTTTTTTTTTTTACTTTGAGTGTACATTACTGCTGGACTTGCCCACAATGATGTTCTTGCTAATGTATGTTGTTTGTGCATCATTAACTGTATTCCAAGGGATTTTGAGGTTGTTTATATTTTGATTATTGGAGCATGTTAATCCATGTGAACTGTATGCAAACTGTATGTAGCCCATGTGTCCCACAGCTCCAGCATGAGGCCTTACTTGTGCCTTATTTTGTGGGTGAGCTTTGAATATGAATACTGCCGAACGTTTTCACTTTTACTAAGCAGAATAATTCAAAGGGGAATTGTTATTTTTCTCTGTTTCATGCCTTTCTCTGTGTGGCACTGTGTCTGTCCAAGTATTTGTAGATTTTATAATTGCAAGAGTAACTGTGTTTAACTCTGGGGATTTGTATTATATGCACTTGTATTAGGTCCTTTGGTTTTATTGTGCAACATAATCCCGATATTGGAGATTTTCATATTGATTACTGTTTGTAAAGAATATATTTTGGGTGGTTTTTCTCTTCAAAAGTATAACATGCATTTCATTTAAAAAAAGATTTGCATTGAGTGTGATGAGTGGTGAAGTTGAACCTAATCAGACGTGATAATAAATGAACAATGACCACACTGGCACATTTCCTCGGTTGGGATTAGGCTTTTTATGACTGGATTGGTCTTTTTCTTATGTAACCGCCACGGTACATCGGTGAAAGCTGTTTTTTTTTTTTCTTTTCCCAGATTAGGACAAGCAGATCTGGCCAGTCATTGTATTCCTACCTTTTTATTTTTAACAATTCACATATTCTGCTTCCTAACAAAGCCTTGAAATAACTGTCTGGACAAAGAGTAAATATTTCATCAAATGCACCAATGGAAATGGTCAAAAAGAGCTGAAGTAAAAGCTTTCCATTTAATAACATTGTTTCTGCTTGTATATGTGAAAAAAGGGTTGATGGAGGGGTTGGCTGCATCTTGATGCTGGCTTGTTGTTTAAATGCCAAGCTTTAGTGGAAAGAAGCTTCTGCATCATCCATCACAATGATTGAAAGCAAGTTCAATACTCATCATGACATCACTGATTTGATCTGGCAAATGGGTGTGGTGAGTTAAGGGCTGTGGGAGGATGCCTGAAATGAATGTTAGTGCTGCTGCTCCAATATGTATGAAATATCCATAATATATCTTTTACATATCTAGAATGCAACAGCATGCAACAATTTCTTTTTGGATTCAGTTGCGGGTCAGTTGAGCTCAGTTTGTTACACTGATACATGTAACCTGCAATTACTAACTGCTGGGCGTCTACAAAGTCAGACATCTGGGCCTGCATTAACAATCAAACAGCACAGAAAGGAAATGTGCTTCCCTTCACTGCTTGACACATTTCCAAGTGATGTGTGGCTGCAGGATGTTAAAGTGTGGGGAGGTTAGAGAATGCAGTCTGAAATGTTTTCTATAATGATCAATATTGAAACACATTCACATGTGTTTTTTCCATGGTAATGACATTCCCTAGTAGCAGCAGCAGTGGCAACTTTCAGCAGGATTTTTGCACCCTGCCATACTGCAATAATAGTTGGTTTGTGGAGCATGATAGAGTTAAAGGTGGCCTCCAAGTTCCCCAGATGTCAATGAGATCGAGTATCTGTGGGATGTGTTGAACAAACTAATTTGATCCTTGGAGCCCCCTCCTCACAACTTAACCTCAGAACTAAAAGGTTCTGCTGGCAGATAGCCCGCCACACCTTGAGAGGTCTTTTGAAGACCATGCCTTAACTTTTCAGGAGTTTTGAGGGAATGAGAGGGACCAACACAAGCTTAGACAGGTGGTTTTATTATTCTGGCTGGTCGGTGTACATTACACAAACATGTTAGCAATAGTGGATCACAATCTCTTCCCACTTGAATCTTTACTTCGTGTGGGGATCGTGTGGGTTTACGGACATGTGTGAACCAGTCAGTGTTCAATGCGAGTTTGCCAAAAAACTCCGCCCTATTTTGTCACGTGGTCTCGCAGTGAACATTCTGTAATATTCAGTTCATCAATCCGACTCCTTTGAACGAACAGCTCAATGATTCATAAATCTGTTATACGTTTGCTGTAAATGTAGACATTGCATTTAGCAAATGTTTGTGCTCAGAATGTGAAAATACATAATCGACCTTTTGTCCACATTGGGGACAACAGTGGCTTTTGATGAGTTACACTGAATATGATATATATGTTAATGAATCTTATTCAACAATAACTTCAGGTCCTAAAATGATAGATAGACGGATGGACAGCTAGCTAGACAAACAGACGACGGATAGATTCATAGATTGATAATTAGAGAGATACTTTATTTACCCAGAAGGAACTAAAAACAGGTCATTCCAAAAATTAACTGTTCATTTTTTCAAATCATCAAATCATGCCTAGGCGTTGAAAGTTCGTGAACTCCTGCGCTGAAAAAAAAAGACTCAGTTGTGAATCGGTTCAATCCACGTATGTAGCAGAACAGAATTAAGGGAGCCGATTCACTGTGTATCGTTTTTTTTTTTTTGCTCGCAGTGTGTTCACGGTCTGCCTGCAGTCTCCAACTCCACATCGGGCGAGAATAGCGGAACGGAGCGGCGCTGGACGAGTGCACTTCTTTCTTGCAACTTTTGTTCCCTTGATTCTTCCTCCTCACTTTACTACGAGTGCTGTAAACCGCGTCTTGTGACATCCCGAGACTCGTTTCTGCCGTCCGCACGGCCGGCGCTGTTGCTGTTGGAGAGTGTGTGTGTATGTGTGAGTGTGTGTGAAGACAGCTCGGTTCAACAATGGCGACGGCGGCTGCGGTAACTGCTCCTGCCGCCGGAGGCGGCGCGAACCTCGGCTCCGGGACCGAGCTGGTCCGCGGCCAGGCCTTCGACGTGGGCCCCCGTTACACCAACCTCTCCTACATCGGAGAGGGGGCCTATGGCATGGTTTGGTGAGCTGTTTTACTTCTTTTTTTCTTTTTCTTCTTCTTTTTTTTTTTTTTTTACCCGTTACACACTCCCTTCTTACCCTCCTCCTTCTCCTGGAAATTTCTTCCCCTTGCTCTTTCCCTTCATTCAATCAGTGCGGCGCGCGTTCAAGAGCTCAAGGCGATACATTGTTCACTTCAGTTCATTGTGACGCGAGAGGAGGAAACAGTGTTCGCTTTGTTGTTTTTATAATTATCTGATTACATTTATCACCGAGCAGGCTGGGTTTCTCTCGGTACTGTTTTTGGACTTGATTTTGTGGCAGTTGAAACAAACACATGCTCGACTTTCCTGTTCTGAAGTTATTAATCAGTAAAGCATCTGGAGGTCTGTTCTTCAGATTACACAACGTTTCAAAATGTAAAGTGATTCAAGAGGTTTGGTTCCTGGAATTAAATGTAAAAAAACTGCATGAAAAAAGTAATTGTGCTGTTTCCACTTCATTTGGAGTCACTTTTTATGCATATTGTGAATTAAAAAGCCCCATTTGCTTCTTTCTCCTCTGTCTGAACCAGGGCACTGCTTTAGTTTGGTTGCAGGCAGACACTTGTAAAAAGGACTTTATTTTGCAATCCTGGGCAGATTGTTTCTTCCTGATCACTGGCTTGATGATACCCTTTTTACTATGGAGCATAGAAAAGCTATCATTACATACGAGAAGTGCTTTTTTTTCTTCTCCCATGTTGCTCGCTGCTGTACGTTCAGCGCACTGGAAATGTCTGATAATCCGTGCAGCGCTTGGCAAAGGATGTCAAGGAAGCAGTGGGTAAGTGCATGTAAGTCCTCTCCACAAATGCGTGGGTGCTCATGGCCTGAGGTTGAACACGACGAGTGGAAATGAGAGGCACTCATCCACAATAGTTTCACTTTTACATAAAGAACCTAAATGCAACATCGAAATATTTTCACTCTGGGAAGATGCTGCATTTTGATAAAGGCCTGCTTTCTTATGCTGCTCAGTTAGGGCCAAAATCATATCCCTGATTGTATCCCTGATACCTTTTAGTAAATACTGAGGTTATGATGAATTTTTTTTATTATAAATTATAAAAATAATTATCAATATGGATGAAGCTTATAATATAGTCCATCTCTTTGTCAAATTGGAGAGCCACAGGTCGAGCAGCTGAAATGGCCTCCACCACTCTAGAAGGTCCTTCTCAGATTCTGCTCATCGTTTTATGCAGATTATTTTATTTTTAGAGTCCCTGAATGTCAAAATCATAATTGCAATTCAAGTCCAATGATTTGAACCACCATACTGCTTTCTGTGCTGTTTATCTACTTAATTTTCACCTGCTCTTCTTTTCTAAATCTGTCTTTTGATATGTGCGTTTGTTTCACTGTGAAGTATTGTACATGCTAAAGGAATACTGAGTATTGTGCTGTAGTAGTGATAACCTAATGTCATGTCTTCCACCCCTATTTAGCTTGTTTTTTGAGGGTCAGTGCATTTAAAAAAATATGGTCCGTTAATTAACAAAACCTGCCCTTGGGTCTCTCTTTGAGATTTTTGCTCTATGTACAATGATAGAGACTGAACAGAGAGCTAGATGCTGTCCATCTGCTCCCAGTGAAGAAGTGGCTGGGCTTTGACAGTGATCTCATTATTGGCCCAAGCTGTGGCTTCTCATGCAGAGGGAATGAATGAGTCCGGCTTTACACCCACTGCACCACAGAATCAGCAGAGGCTGCCTGTAAACTGGCCGTCTGATGGCATTTGCCTACAAAGTGCTGTATACTTTGCTCTCTGTGAATCGGGATGAAACGGACTTCAATGTTGACTTGGCCCTATTTCAAAGCAAGTTGAGTTCGGCTGTCAGAAAGTGAAAATTACCTTCTAAGATGGCTATTGGCTTTGAGAGACCAATATATCAGGGGTTGTAAATCTTTATTGTCCATTAGGGCAATTTGATTGTGGCCTCCTTCAAAAGACAGTAAATTACTTCACATTTTATACACTAGACACAACAGGAAGCATAACGTTCATGCATACTTTGAATTAGGAAGGAATAGCAACAGTTGCCATTGGAATTAAATGGCTAAATTTAAAGGGTAAAATGTTTTAAAGGACTGATGGTAAAAAGGATTTATGGATTAAGTCAGTTTTAAAATAGGTTCATTTGTTTTCTATTAGTTTTATAATAAAAATGTTCACTATACCCCATCGCAAGGAGGCAAAGAGCATGAGCTACTGATCATGGGTTTATGTGTGTATCTGTATATATGCTATTAAAAAAGAAACCTGGTGCACTTTATGTTTTTTGAACTTTTAAAGAAGGATGGTCCTATTATATATGTTTGGCCTTTGACCTGCTTGGCATCGGATGCACAGAACAGCTGTTTGTGGTCCCACTTCGGCAGATGCCAGAGCAGCATGTCTGTCAAGTCTTTGTAGCTGGACAACAATTAAAGTAGACTGAATTGTTCTTAATGGCAATCAGAATCTATTTTCACAAACGTGAGCCATCAAAATTTACTATGGAGAGGCCTCCCCTTTCCCTCGAGTCTTGCCGACATTTGACAGCTCCTGGCATTCTGCTGGAGTTTCCGTCCTGCCTTTTGCACTCGTCTCCAGCTCCTCCAGAGAATATGAAACCTTCGTTTCCTCCTCAGCAATGAAGCTTTTTTTTTTTTTTTTTTTCTCTCCTCCTTCCTTTCCTCCTTGTTTGAATGCCCATAAAGACTGATTGATCCCAAAACAGTGACCTAAGGAAAATTCTCTTTTTCCAGTAACATTGTGTCCTGACTGTTGTAATAATAAACATTGCTGTGTCTGGTGAGAAGGTAAAGTGCTTCCCCACAAGAAGAATCTCTCTTTCCAAATTTAAGGCTTAATTTCTTCTTGGGCCTTTTAAAAATTGAGGTTTCTTCAGGGTTCTTAAAGTCCATCACTAGTGTAGAGTCTTTGTATTCTGTGGAGTTTCTTTCAATTTTGAAAAGGTTCTCCACACTTGCTAATCTCATTTACAACCCATCTCAGTGTCTTTGTTTTTAATTGTGTTGGGGGGGGGACCAGAAGACCGAAGTAAGATTGAGCTTTATGATAGATAGAAAGCCAAATGAGTTTTTATGTGGGATATCAGACAAAAGAGAGAAAACGAGTATGGGAGGGCAAATGGAACCCACCAAAAAAATCTACTTGAGTGTGAAAGAGTTAAAAGAGGGCAGAGTTGGGCAGAAAGGGAAAGTGAGTGTTCAGAGGGGAGCACTCTGTTTTGTTGTACTTGATCACTGAGGCAGTTGGTTCCCGTAACTGTGTGTGTGTGTGTGTGCGCGCGCGTGCACGCGTGTGCTCCCACCCGTGCTCCACTGCTTGTGCTCATTGTGTTTCTTTTCAACTAGGGGTCTAGATGATGTCATGTCTAGTTCTAAAGTGCAGTTTCACTATTGGGTGATGGCATTAAGTTCACAGATAAACCAACTCCTGTGTGTTACAAAGGTCATATGGGGTTCACACTTCACCTGTAAATTGCTTGTCATTAGTTCCTTAAGCATCACTTTTTTTTTTTCTTTCTTTCTTTTCTCTCTCTCCTTTCAAGCGCACTGCAGTGTCACAGTGTAAACCTTCTAAATGGTGCTTTATCTTCAGAGCCTGGTACAGTTTCAGGATCCTATATGTTGATGTTTTTCTGCCATGCTAGAATACATTTTCAGTACAAAGGAAATCCCAACATTACTCTTGCTTTTAATTATCTTGATCCAATTCCAGGTGCTAAAACAAGGCTGCAGCAGCTGATGAAGGCACAAGAAAGAAGTAGAAAGTACATTTAAAGAAATAGAAGACATATATGCATGTGCAGTAAAAATAGTTTATTTTTATGGAAGTTTGTTACTTTATGGTTGTCCCATTTAGAAATGTGCTAAAAGAAAAGAGGAAAAGCAAAAATTCAAATCCAATACAAGAATTTGTTACCTCCAGAGAGGACACCGCTTCAGCTTTTATCACACCATTACTTATTATTTGTTCAATTCAGCATGTGACGTAAAACATTCACCCTAACCTTATCTTTAAATTTTGAAGTATGTTAAACTTCCAGTATGTAAAAATTAAGTGGTGTGCAAAAATATCTCTAAAAGGTCATGTACAAGTTAGTTCCCTGTTGATGTGTTAACTTCACATGGAAAATCCTTAAAACTGTGTCAGACATTAGCAGCTGATGTATTACTCAGAAAACGTTTTTATTTCTCTGAAGATAATGATTGCAATTCAGCGTTGAGAAATTTCATTCAAGTGGCTCCCTAAAACACGTAATAAATGACTTTAAATCAGCACTTCACAAAGTTTTAGAGTCGCACACATCTACATCATGACCAAACTGACAGAAAGGTTTCAGTGAAAGTGCAAGTGACTGTTTGCGTCATGGAGAAACACAGCACAGCACTCAGTGAGACACAATGAAATGCAACTTCTGCATTTTACCTACACGCACGTGCAGCATGGGGCAGCTATTTAAACCACCCGGGAGCAGTGATGGGAGCGGTACCTTGTTCAAGGGTACCTCAGGACAACCTACTGGTCTGTGATTCAACCTTATCCTGGAGTCAGCTCCCTAGCCACTAGGACATTGCAGCCAAATCCAGTTAGATATTGCATTACATTTACATTTACAGCATTTAGCAGACACTCTTATCCAGAGCGACTTCCATGTCCTAATTACAGGGACAGTCCCCCTGGAGCAACTCAGGGTTAAGGGTCTTGCTCAGGGACCCAGTGGTGGTAGTGCTAGAGGTGGGATTCGAACCGGGGACCTCTTGATCCAGAGGTCCGTAGACAAGTACCACTAGACCACCGCCACCCTTTTTTTTATTGCCATTTTAAATGGCAAGAGCCCAATGATTATTCATTATAAAACCAACTTTTCTGCACTTGTCCATCAGAGAGATTTGGAGAGAGAAGACCTTTTGTCTATATCAGGCTGCAAGGGACTTAAAAAGTAGGCCTACTAGCCAGTACACTAATGTCAGTGGATGAATTGCAGGGGGGTGGAGCGGTGGCGGTCGTATCTTACCCCAAAGCTGTGAGATGACAGTTTAAACCTCAGCTCTTTCTCAACCGTGTCCAGCCTTTTACCATATTTAGTCTTAATCAATGGCAAAGCAGAGAAATTAGCCTTACACAATAAAGTTATTGCACACTCTTGGTGCTTTCTGAAAGAAACCCTTTACTTGCAGTTAAACGGATTTGATTTGCAGTATCTCATACATACATACATATGTACATATGTTTTCCAAAACCCTTCTCATCATATTTGATAATGATCACATTATCATATTTTGTAATTAGCCATTAGATGAGCCCTTGGTCTTAACTTTTTGTCTGCAAGAAAAATGAACGTTGTTTACATTATATGCTCCTGTTACAGCCTGTGGTTAACTGACGAGCCTTAAAACTTATGCAGGCTTAAATGTGAGTTATGACGTCTAAGAAGCTGAAAAAAACACCATTGCTACATGTAAGCTACCCATCCTGCCGCCTTTGCAAACCAGTGGGCATTAAGTGGCTTTGACAGTGTTAGACTATAGGTGGAATAGATTGTGGTGTTATGTAATACCGAAATAGCATACAGTTGAATATTGCCGCATACATACTACTTGCAACGCTCCATGTTTCAAATACTTGTGATTTAAATACCAGTGTCTGAAACAGTGTACGCACTTGTTATTTTAGCATTTTTCATTATCTTCAAGAGCCTTTATGTTGTTTGAAGGGTTTTTGAAAGTGTTCTTTATACCTGCACATCATTTGAAAATGCAATGCAGTTACTAATGTTCTCATTTGACTGTCAGTGTGCCTGTCTTTGACTGCAAATCTTGCAATTCATATTGCATTAAGATTGTATTATTTTCTTTTAATGAACCGCGTAGATAAAGCATATTCACCTTTTGACTTTTTATAGATTTGAGCCTCATATACTTGAACAGCATACCTGCAAAACATCCCATTAAATGTAAAGGCTTATTTGAACAAACAAAGTATTGTAGAAGGAAGAAATGCAAATGTGACTGCCATCTAAATGCAGCATCTGTCCTCTCAAACCCCTAGGCTTAACCCACTAAATATTTCCTCACACACATACTCTAGTCTAGGTTGGTGACTGAAACTGTATATCTTTAACAGATGGTTATCATTCCCCATAGTGAAATGAGAGAGAGGTTTTTGTGGCCTCATTGTAAATGTGCAAAGCCATAGGCCGAACAGTGTTTTGGCACTGGGTCTACTAAGTTGCATCTTTTGGTGGCCCAATAAGATCAAATAGAAAGAGAGAAGTGCTATTCGAGAGTAATGTTGGTTGTGTGTAGGAGTGTAAATGTCTAATTGTGCAATGATTCTCTTTAACTACAGTTCCTTAAACAATCCAGTATACTCTGAAGTCTCTGTTTTCCCCACAGATTGATTATTTTTGCGCACTGAAGATGCAGCTTCGATTGGGGGGAAAGATTTACACACTGCTGACAGATGATAAAATCAAATGCACTAAACTATGTAGTAACAGAATTCTCCTATTGTGGGCTCAGAGGAAAGTTTGAAAGTGTAGGCTGAAGCTTAATCTTACTCAAAATAATTTGACAGCTGAGTAATTTATTTTTTTTTCTTCCACTTGGCCACAAAAGTGTCATTGATCTGGCAAATAAGAGAATTACCAGAATACTTGTTGTCTCTTTTTGTCTCAGGTTGCCTCCTTAATAATGACTTGCAGTGATGTTTTTGGCCGAGACCATTTTACTGGTGGTCCACTAGGGTTGTAACACTCCATAGGAATTTCATGAACTTGCAATAGAAAAGCATGACAATGTACATGTCATGCCTCTTGGCGCTCAGGAGTTATTAGGGGTTCCCGAAACCAAATAGTCTTTTTTTTTTTTTTTTTCAGCCATTAATGTTGTCCAAAAGGACAACCTATTTATTTATTTTTTATTTTTATTTTTATTTTTTAAACAAATCAAAATCCTGAACTGAGAGCATCATTACAAACCTTATGTCAAGATTCAGAGAGCAGAGACTGACTGTTGACAGCTATTGCATTTTTTTTTTTTATTGTCTAAAAGTTAACATTTGAATGCTGATTTCTTTATTTGCATAAAAAATAATTTTTTACCCTGGCATCCCTTTAATTATTTTTATTTTTGGCCAAATCTCAGTGCAGATTTTAAAGTATTTTCCAGCCGCAATTTTATTTGTGTATAATCTTTCAGTGAATGAGGAGAACATAAATGCACATCAAATTATGAACAATATCCTTGTTTTCGTGCCCTTATCTCTATTTTACACACACTAACACACAAAGTGTATGTGCAAGCATTGGCCACATGAATGCACTCACAAATGTGCAAGGTTTTTCTCACTTACACAATCGCACATGCACACACACTCCTTGCAGGGTGCTCGCTCTGTGGCTACTGCCAGGCCTGTAACTCCATGCCAGATTCTGCCATGGTGCCAGTCTCCATGGCAACCTTTCTGCCAGTGACGTCAGCCCACCACCATTCAATCTGACTGGAAGGAGTGTGTCAGGATGAGGAATGAGAGTGAGCAGCAGAGAAAGCCTTATTCTTGTAGCGAGTGTATTAAATAAAGATGATTTTAGAACTAGTGCTCATTGCCATAGCTTCAGACTAAGGTTTTTATTTATTTATTTATTTATTTATTTTTTTTACAGCTCTTAAAACAGTTAACACACACATACTGCACTACTGATTGTGTAAAACCAGACTGTTGTTGTAGTTGCATTATGTAAGTATTAGCTCTGCCCACTTCTCCTTATCTCTGCTTTACAAATCAGCTGTGTGTGTACTCAGGAGAACAAATGCTATTGTTTGTTACTTCTGCCCTGTACAATATTGATATCACTGAAAGCTGCAAAATGCAAACCAACCCTTTTCCAGTCAGTGTTTTTCCCCCATGAGCATTCTGACCAATCGCAGCTCCACAGAAGTGTTTCTGTGGGTGTTTTGATGATCCAGGGTATTCATGCAAAAACAGAAAACGCAGGCCGCTCTCAAACTATCTCCCATTGTTGACTCACTAGAACGTAGTTAATGTATTGCAATGGAAATACGATAGCCATGTTTGCTGCAGATCTCCATCTCTAAACCACCATGCATCTTTGTGCTGGATTTACAGAAAGGCCTTGTTTATTTATAGACACATTTACTTATTATTTTTGTATAAGACATTGTATGCACCCCCCCGGCACATGTTGTGTTTTTTTATTATTTTTTATTTTTGTTTGTTTGTTTGTTGAGCAAACCCCTCAAGGGTATCAGCCACTGTCAGAGCACAGTGTAAATTCACTATGAACATTCAATCCCATCTCCGCCCCCCTCTTTGCCTTTGCCATGGCAACAGCCTGTTGCATAACTCTTCTCTGCAAAGTCTTGCCCGTCTATCTCCGTGGAAACCATCTCTTTTTTTTTTTTTTTTTTTTTTTTTTTTTTCTTTTTTTTTTTCTCCTCCCCCCTCCTCTCTCTCTCACCCTCTTTATCGCTGTCTTTTCAAACTCACTGACCCACCCCCATTACCACTTCTGTATGTCTTTTCCTCCGCTGTCTCCCACTACCCCACCAAAAATATGTCTCCAGGCACTTTTGTTTTTGAGTGTGTGCAGTTGTGTTGACTCCATCAGTTTGGAGGGCTAATTGCTAGGCTAACCCCAGGCTGTCCATTTCCTGCAATGGCAGTGCACAACTGTCGTAAGGCAGAGTGCATCTTCCTCATGGTTTGCGTCCATATCCATTCTAAGCCTTCAAGTTGCCATAAGCACATCTCTTAGAGCTCAGCAAGTTGTTGCCTTTCCAGAAAGAGTTCTAAAATATGTTGAACTTTGTACAGCTTCCACTGTCTGACCACTGAAATCACACAGTATTCATATGAAGCATACTCAATACAAAATAGTATGGATTTTACAGGCAAAAACCAGCTCTGGTGCACAAGAAAACAAGGACAAGTTGCTACACTAACCTAGCAGCTCCTGACCAAAAGGAAAGATCCCAAATATGTATTTGCTTGTTTTCCATGTCTGCTAAGGGCGACATTGTTTGTTAACATTTATTCATAGAAGTGTTTATAATGGAATGAGGAGTAAAGCCTAGTTGTCCTTGAGGAGGGTGTGTTTTAGAGGCTGAGATGACCCTGGAGGCTGGCCTCTTGCCTGTATGGCCAGCAGTGAAAGTATGATATGCAGATCGCCAAGCAACCTGGGAAAAAAAAAAAAACCCTGCATAGTGACTTTTTTTGTACATTTTTTTTCACTTTATTTTGAAAATATGCATCTAGAGGTAAACTGTTTCTAAAGATGTGACCTTTTTGTACTTGGTGTCGACCACTAACCATTTATTGTGCAAATATTAAAAAAAAAAAAAAAGTTGCACAATGGTGCATTACATAGGTTGTTTGCTATCAGTGAATTCATGTCTGTGTAATAACAGGCTGTGGTTTGCAAAGCTGTGAATTTGTTTGTTTGTTTGTAAATTTTATTTATTTTCTGACATGCAGATAAGTAGCATAGTAGGAAAATTCCATGGATATGGAATAGGCAGAAAAGATGTTTGTGTGTGTGTGTGTGTGTAAGAGAGGAGAGAAACAGCAAGATAAATGGAGAGAGGAATGAAAGAGGAGACTGAGCTGAAGGTCAGCTGTGATTGGCCGTTTGTGTGCTTCTCTTCTAGTTAACTGTCAGTTTCAAATAGTCTCTATGGCAACACAGTCTGATGTCTTTAGACTGTACTGACGTCTGATGCATATCCAAAGTGGGAGCTTTACCTGCACTTTTCTGTTCCTTTTAGCAGTTCCTTTTTGGCCAACTCTAATGATCGATTTTAAGGGGCTTAACATTCTGATTAACAACAATACCACCCTGTTTGAGTGTTTTAAACCATTTTTTAAAATTAAAGTTAACACCCCAATGCTACTGACTGATATGATCACTTAACTGATTTTAAATGATCACTTAAATTATGTCTTTGGCCAAATTCACATCAAAGGCTATGGTTTTGTGCAGTAGTGTTCATGAAATGCCCTTAATAATGTCACCCATGGTGCTGATTCCCAGTACTTCTGTTACCGCTCTGTATAACAGTAACTCCTTCTGGAGGAGAGGGCACTGCACATGCTTCCTCTGTGGCCTCTGAGGTCTGATGCTGCTGCTGTCTCAGAGCTTCAGCCCACAGCTCTGCAGAGTATCTCAAGGGCCTAATCACTCATCCTGCTCCATCCTGTAGTCAACTGTGTGATCTACGGCTGTGCTGTGACAGTGTGCTGAGCATTGTGATGTTATATTTTTGCCATAACATTACAGTATGCAGTGACCTTTTTAAATGTTTATCAGATGTCTTTATTTTAGAGAAGCACCAAAGTGTGACGTGTAGGCCCATGCAAATTTCTGAAATTCATGTGGTTCTTTGCTAATAACTCATACCCATATTTAAAAAAAAAAAAAAAAAATTAATGAAGGAATTAGGACTACATCGACCTGCATTAGAAACATAACTTGATTTGTACTTAAATATGAGGTAAAATGAGGAAAAATGAAAGAATCAGCATAGTAGTCCAGACTCAGCTAAACATTGTGCTCTTCTACAGCATGATAAATGCATCCTTAAATTTTGATTCAGTCGTTCAATCTCCTAAAATCGGTTAGATGCCAGTAAAATTTACACAGCAGATATGATTCCGATAGTCATGCATCCCTAGTTTAGTTGAATGTATTCTTCTCACATTTATTTTTTACTTTTTTTTAAATAATTAACTATTTTGTCATTATTGAATGATAGTCTTTCATAAATAACTAGAATAGTAATTTAATTGTTGAAAAATCAAAGGTTTAGACTCTTTTCTCTCCTTTTCTACTTCCAGTTCAGCATTTGACCGGGATAATAAAGTGCGTGTGGCCATAAAGAAGATCAGTCCATTTGAACATCAGACCTACTGCCAGCGTACTCTCCGTGAGATTAAGATCCTGCTCCGCTTCAAACACGAGAACATCATTGGTATCAATGACATCATCCGCGCCCCCTCCATTGACCAGATGAAAGATGTGTATCCTTTTTTTGCCAGCCTCAGTTAAAAAGAGACAAACCAAATAGACTTTCCTTTTATTGATTTTTCCACTCTACAGTGTGTTTTTTATCTGGACTTATTCTGTGCATAATTCTTCCCAAAGTTTGATTGTAGTATGTAAACTATGTTAAAGCTTTTTTTTTTTTCCCCCCCGTGTGTGTGTGTGTGTGTGTGTGTGTGTGTGTGTGTGTGTGTGTGTGTGTGTTTTATTTATTTATATATATATATATATATATATATATATATATATATATATATATATATATATATATATATATATATAAATAAAATAAATACACATACTCCAATGAACTCCAAGTGCATATTTACCATTTTAATTTTAACACATTGCGCATGCACAGATTTTGAGCACACTGCTGTTGTACAGATATTGTACCCTTCAGAATCAGCCAGTGGCCCTGAATTATTTAATTGCATTCGTCTGCTCTAATGTCAATACATGTGCCAACAAAGAGAAGGACAATTGTCAAGCAAGTAAGGCTATATCAGGGAGCTTTCACCATTTCAAATGGTCTTGGCTGTTTTAGTCAGCGTCTGAACCCTTAGGTTCAAATGAAAAGTCTGACTTTTGGTTCTGAAAGCCAGTCCCTTCTCTTTGACACAGCATAGTATATGAGTAGGCAGCGGACACCATAGTAAAGAGTTAATTTTAGCGCAGAAATCAATAGTCAGTAGGCGTTGAGCAGGGTCACTGGCAGCCTCTTCAGTTCTGTACCATCAGTGCCTCTTTAGCTTCATGCTCCTGCAGAACAGCTTCGAACAGCACTAGGTTCCTCCCCCTCCTCACCAGCTCAGCGCAGGGGGTGTTTGGCTGGATGCTCACATCAAGTGTGTGGGATGGCAGCTGAAATGGCATGGATTGTTTGTAACACTGCCATGAAACCAATTCCAATGCGTTTGTGAAACTGGTGGGCAGATTCTTTCTTCACTTAGGAGATTATGGGAATCTGAATTCATGCTGTTTTGGTTTGTTCCACTTAGAAGAATCATATGTAGGTTAAGAAAAGGTACACAATATCCAAAAGTTTGTAGACATTGATTTTTCTAGGTATCATGAGATCTTGGGTATTAATAATGAAGTTTACTGCAATATCGGCCTCTGCTCTTGCTCTCTATGGTTTTACACTAAACGTTATACTAAATTGTTCTGAGAGTTTGATAGCATTCCGTCGCCTGAGAGTCACTGAGGTCAGGTACAGTTATTAGCTGATTAGTTATGGATCACAAGCGTCAGCTCAGCCCAGAAATACTACATGGAGCTCCATCATTCAAGTGTGTAATTCCACTGATCCACTAACCCAAAACATGATAGCCAATGCATGGTATTGGTCATGGTGAATTTAGGATCATGTGCAGTTGCTACCATTCTATTGATTGGATGCACTTTGCTGTAGCTTAATTTAGTCATTAAAGGGATTTAATTTGACTTCTCTAATTCTGCCTCATTGTCAGGAGATTGCAAATTTATGTAGTTTAAATTGCTAAAACACTATATTTTACTTTCATATATTTATTTCCCTTATGACATTTTGTCTGTTGAAACTGATCTAGAAATATGAAATGCATACTGATGGTCATGCATATTTTGTATCATAAATTTTTAAGTATATAATTTTACATGACTTTGAACTAAAATATGAATGAACTAAAAGAAGATAAAAATAAGACAATCACTTCAGCAACCTTAACACTTGCTCAAGCTACATCGTACAGGACCTGATGGAGACTGACCTGTACAAGCTGCTGAAGACACAGCACCTTAGCAACGACCACATCTGCTACTTCCTGTACCAGATCCTGCGCGGGCTGAAGTACATCCATTCGGCCAATGTTCTCCACAGAGACCTGAAGCCCTCCAACCTGCTGCTCAACACCACCTGCGACCTCAAGGTGCATAAGACACACACATGCATATGCACCATAACACTTCACCAGCCTTACATTCTTTCATGTGAAAGGAAATACTAACCACATATTGTTAGATTGATTGGTTGGAAAGGTGGTCTTAGATGTGACGCGCGTACATTTGAGAAGTGTAATTGTTTGACCGCTGGTTGCTTTATTCTAAGCTATGAACCATTTATTTTTTTGTTGGATGGAATTTCCAGTATTACAAAACAATTTTTTGGGCCTCTTTGCTCTACATTGCTCTGTCAATATCTAACACTTTGTTGTATCTTATTTCTTATGCATTCAAGACCACCTACAACTCACTGAGTGATTGATGACTAAAACCATTATTTATGGTTTTCTAATGAAAAGTTACCAGGGACATTATGAAATACTTCCTGCATGAATCTTGTCCTTTAATCTATGTTTGGTTACAGATCTGTGATTTTGGGCTTGCCCGTGTAGCTGACCCGGACCATGACCACACCGGGTTCCTTACAGAGTATGTAGCCACACGCTGGTACCGTGCACCGGAGATCATGCTCAACTCAAAGGCAAGATGCTTTAATTGAAAAGATATAAACTGTAAGGGTTCTTCTATAAACTGTAAGGGTTGAGGTCAGGCTTCTGTGCTTAGTACTGTGAAGGCCCAGAACCAATTGAATAGTTAAATGGTTGTTTTTACCTTTTTAAATGGTTCTCCTCTAGGGTAGATGAATTGTTATAAATGGTTTTAAAGAGTTATTTTGAAATCCCCAAAAAGAATAAGGTCCAAGGACTAGTAAAATTACTACATAAAAGCACTATTTAAAAAAAAAAAAAATTAAAAAGTGCTTCTGTTTCCTGATTACCTTTAATAGACATTATTCTCTAATCCATTATAACACTCTCAAATAAACAAGTCTGTCTATAATGAATTAAGCTAGGTATAAGCTGCCTTTAGCTGGGGTGTTTTTTTGGCTTCTCTCTCTCTCTCTCTCTCCCCCCCCCCCCCCCCCCACACACTTTGTCCCATCATTTACTGCTCCTAAGTCAGATATATAGACAAGTGTAGGTTTTGATTTTTATTTATGTTAAAATTATTCTTTAGGAAAGTAGAAACTACATCATCCCCTAGACATCCAGCAGTGTATTATGGGAATGACTATGTATATTATAAGACCGTTACAATGAATGAATGTTATAAAGCCTTAAATTACTTTTTTCTGTAATTGAGCCCTAAAACTGTACATTGTGTGCGTAATTATTAACTAAGTGAGGATTTTTTTCATAATTTTTATACATATATTCCAACTCAACTGTCAAAAATTTGAAGGTACCAGGATCCCTTGATCATCCTGTGCTGTTATATTCGAGAACTGAACCTTCCTGGAGTGTCCAGAAGTACAAGGTGTTTAGTGTCAGAGATGTGGCCAACGTGAGACTGAAACTCCATCACCACTGAACAAGACACATCAGATGAAACGTCCATATTGGGCCAAGAAATATCTCCGAACACATTTTTAAAGGTTTAATGGAGAGGCGATTAGAGTGACTCTTGGCGGACCAGATGGATGGGTCCGTGGTTGGGTCAACAGGCACAGAGCTCCACTTCCACTCAGAGGCCTGAGGTACTGGTATGGGCTGGTATTATTAAAGATGAACTGGTTGGACCTTTTCGGGTTGAAGATGGGCTTGAAATGAACTCCTGGTTTTTAGAAGACACTTTCTTCAAGCAGGGGTTCAGGAAAAAGTCTGCATCTTTCTAGAAGACCATGATTTTTCTGCAGGACAATGCTCCATCACATGCTTGGAAGTTCTCCTCCGTGTGGCTCGCCAGTAAAGGCTAGAAGAAGAAGAATGACATGGTCCCCGTCCTCACCTGACCTAAACCCTATTGAGAACTTGTGGACCTTCTTAAAAGCAAGATTTATGGGCAGGGAAACAGTCCACCTCTCTGAACAGTGTCTGGGAGGCTGTGGTTGCTGCTGCACAAAAAGCTGATCATCAACAGATCAAGAAACTGACACACTTCATGAATGGAAGGATTATGACGGTTATTGAAAAGATGGGTGGCTATATTGGACAGTGAAACATATTTATTTATTATAAATGTCAGAAATGTTTACTTTGAAATTTTGAGGTTTTTGTTGATTATTCTCACTTTAACATAGGAAAAAGAAGGGAGATGGGGAAATATTTTATTTTTCATTGCGTAATAATCCTGCACACATGTATTTCCGTGAGAATGTTCTCACACTCATTTCCTTTGTAAAACTTTCAGGGTTATTAACATTTTGGATTGACTGATCGTTCTGTATTTGTTTGAGGTTAATATCAATCCTCAAAATACTCACTTGCCTAATAATTGTGCACACAGTGTATTCATCATCTATAAACATTGCATGAATGTGGTTTTGCCTGGAACTTGCCTTGTGTCTCTTAACAAGTGTAGTGAATGATTCCATATGAGCACTGTATTTCATTTATGGGTCAGAAAATAAAAAGGATCTAGACATGCACAATGATCTTGTAGTTACTATCTTTTTTTTTTCCCCCCTTTCTTTTCAAATGTTCTAAAAAAAAAAAAAAAATACTGATTCTTTAATGAATATGGCTGTTGGTAGTTCTGAATGTGCTGCAACTGATGAGTCACACAGACAGGCTTCAGCACGTATTTAATTCATAATGTAAGCATGTTTGTGTATTGCGAGTTTTTGTGTCTTGGAGAGGGAGGTGCTGGAGTTGTGTAACAAAATGGCTTTGAACTGATTCGGTGTCTGAATGTATTGGGTCAGAATATTTAATCATCCCACTTCTCTTCATGATGCCCTTTTCAGGCATTTTGAGTGTTTGAAATTCTCTGGAATGTTTAGGGATTTTAATCAATCGATCAAAACGTTTTGCTTTGTTTTGCATTTATTTATTTGTTTGTGTATTTATATTACATATCTCTCCACATACTGTAAATAGCTAAAAAGTTTTGAAATTCATCCTGTTTCTCTCACAGGGTTATACGAAGTCCATTGATATCTGGTCAGTCGGATGCATTCTAGCAGAGATGCTCTCAAACAGACCCATTTTTCCTGGAAAGCACTATCTGGACCAGCTAAACCACATTTTAGGTAGGTGGTTTTCTAAAGAATTAAAGGATTAATGTTTTCTGAAATTCTTACTGTAATTTAAGTGCCTTATGTAAATCGCTCTGGATAAGAGCGTCTGCTAAATGCAGTAAATGTTGTGCTCTTGTGCTGTAGCTGGAATGATCTTTTGTCCTCCACATAATGCAGCATGTTGTCATGGATGTGCTTTCTAATACTCTGAAAAATTACAAGTTGCAGATTTGTCAGATTTAGAACAAATAGCGTCTGTAAACAACATCCTGTGTATATTAACTACCTAGGTGGTTGGATCTCTGTCCATTACTCTGTACTTTAATTCTAACATTTCATCCTGTTCCTTAAATAACTTTAAAGGTTGATTAACAGAAACGGGTTCGTTTTGCAGGTGCATTTTCCCTCGAATTTTTGAATCCTAATTGTTGGCATGGAAAGTAATGTGAAGCGAATAGTGCATCATTACATGTCTTAAAGTGCCATGATTTTACAATTTATGCCATATGCATTATTACTAGTATAGACTTTGTGTAAAATGTTTGTCAGAATGCTGCAATGAACAGTTTAGCTGCTATAGTCATGAAATGACACCTTGTGGTCAGATATGCACAGCAGGCACCAGATCAGCACTTGATGGTTATCATCAAAAGTGCTGAATTGTTGTTTCCTGTAAAGGCAGTAGAAACCTTTTTGGTAGCTCTTTTTTCTCTCTTGCTCATCCAGCCCCCTTTTCTCCTTGCACACATTGTGTGACTTTCCTGAAATAGATTCGTTTGAATGATGCATTTAAAGCAAAGGTTCGAGCCTTTATAACCTACATGCTGATAAGACCAAAGAAAAGTGATTTTTGTTTTGTGTGTGTGTTCGACTGCACAACTGACAAAATCACTCAAATTTTGTTATAAAATATTAAAATGTACCTTCTTTGCTTTGTCAATGCTTAGTTGGTCAAATGTATAGTTTTTTTTTTTCCTTTCCATAATGCAGCATCTTTTGAAAATCAATTCATGGTGCTTAAATTCAGTAAAGTCTATTTGGTTTGATAATTGAAAGAGCTTATAATGCAAGTTACCAACAGAACTTGACCATGGGGCAACGGAAAAAGATGACCTATTTTGAGGAATCATGTTTGCTTTTACATCATGTGGACAGCAGGGCGTGTGTGGGGCTTTCCTGGGAAAGAGATGTCTTCAGGATGTGCAGTGTAAAGAAGTAACATTATGTGGATGTGTACCACCTACCTAAACATGGAACAGACCAAGCACACCCCTTCAAAGCAATGTTAATGTTGGAGGCTCAGACTGGTTTTGAATGACCTCAAGGAGCAGATGTTTCCCCATTGATAACCACCTCATTTCCTCATTCAGCCTGTCTGTACATGATACAGAAGATACAAGGTTCGAGAGTGAGAGAACTAGCCAATTATGAAAATCTTTTTTGCTTTAATGGAGTAATTTTTCCCACTACTGATATTTTGAAATCACCTATAGAAATGTTTTTTTGTTTTTTTTTTAAAATGAGCCAAAAATATTGGACAAGTCCCTACTTTAGACTCTTGCTTTCACTAAATCAATCTGGTGTGTTTGTGAGTACTCATTTTGTTTTGTGTGCTTTAGTCTTGGCAGAAGTGATTATCTCTTACTCTTAGATGGAAGAGTTGTCCTTTTCAGGGATGGTGCTGGTATTGTAGTCTGAGGAAGCCTTTTAAACAGTTATGCAAGGAAGCACTGAATCTCAGGAAGCAGAATGGAGAAGCTCTAATTTTATGTTGGCTGAGCTGTCAGTCAGATGATGCAATAATAACACATCTTTCTGCTGGTTTTCTGTTTCTTTTCACTCCCTATCTGCTTATTTTTCCCCCTTTTTTTTTTTACATTTTTTTTTTTTTTTTCTCCCTCCCTTCCTTCTCCCCCCTGTTCCCTTATCTAACATTCTCAACCTTTATTTCTCTCTCTCAGGTATCCTTGGCTCCCCTTCACAGGAGGACCTTAACTGCATCATTAACATTAAGGCCAGGAATTACCTTCTGTCTTTGCCGGTCCGCTGCAAAGTGCCATGGAATCGCCTGTTTCCCAATGCCGACCCTAAAGGTGAGAGTTCATCTTCAGTTCTGCAGTTGATATACCTCCGTTTAGTTCTTCAGGGCCTTTGTTTGATGCAGAAATGGTTTTAAGAAAAACTATAAACAATTTGGTTACATTTACCCTGTTTTTGCCTGTTTGGAGTATAGCATTGGACCTGTTGGATAAGATGTTGACCTTTAACCCCCACAAGAGGATTGAGGTGGAGGAGGCTCTTGCTCACCCATACCTGGAGCAGTACTATGACCCCACTGATGAGGTGAGGATGAAGCTGTGTCTGGTCTGAATTCTTGAAGGCCTTTCTTGCTTTTGTCCAAGAACAATGGCTCTTGTCTTGACATGGCACAATAGAGCCAGCGTCAATTCCTAATGACTAGATTGACTGTGTTTAGGCTGTTAGCTAGAACACTGAGCATAGGTGCATAATAAATAATTTAATCTGAATGTTCTGTTGACCAGCCTGTTGCTGAGGCTCCATTTAAATTTGACATGGAGCTTGATGACTTGCCCAAAGAGACTCTGAAGGAGCTCATCTTTGAAGAAACAGCACGCTTCCAACCAGGCTACAGACCGTAACTTACAAGAGGTAAAATAAACCCAGCTCTACAAAAAACAATGGCACATCAGGGTATTTTGGGGTGATATTACCCCATTTATAAATGTATCCCACAGATAAATTTGGAATGATGAGGACATTTCAAGAAACACCTTGCTGGAACATGAGTTATTTACATCTAGCAATACCCATTTTTAACTTAATTGAATGCTGGTATTTACATTCCTCTCAAGTGATCTGATCACAAGTGCACAAGGAATCAGTTTACACCTCATTAGAATTTATCTTCCGGAAACATCTCATTGTTTTTGTGATCAGAGGAAGAATACCATACAAATTATGTACATCATTCTCTTATGTTTATTGTCAGGCTTAATCTATGGACTGCAGTAATCATTTTGGGTCACGTGGACTCCCTTATAAACAAATGAAGTTGTGTCTGCTATGATGGTAAATCTGATAAAGGCAGCACTTCAGGGCGATGCATTAAAAGACTTCAATGTTCATGCTTCAAGTTATATAGGTGGTCATATGTATGCCAGAAAACATCATGACACATGTCTCAAAATGTCAAATATGAAATGGGATTACCAACGTAGATGGTTTCATTCATTTGGAAAAATATCTTCAGGTTTGTGCTCAGAACATATTGACTTAAAAGAATTAGGAAATCGGCGGCATTGAGTTGGTAGCTTATTACAGTAATATTATATAACTGAATTTCTCTCATGTTTCTTGCCTTTTCTAGGTTTGGCTCTGGATTTGTTTGTGCCGGCACCTCTGTTTCTTCTCAGTCTTCATTGTAATCATCCTTTTCTTGGTGAACCACAAACTACAGTCAGTTAACAATCTGTTCAACCCTAAAAACACCATAAAGAGGTGAAAATTGTCCCTGTAACCCCTCTCCTTTTTCACACACATTATTCTTTACCTTGTATCTCATGAGATTTAAGTTTAAAAAGAAAGGTGTGTGTGTGTGTGTGCGCGCGTGCGTGCGTCCATGCGTGCGTGTGTGTGTGTCTGTGTGTATGAATGTGGGGGAGGAGTGATGATGGAGTGCAAACTGACCAGAAGATTGTGAAGGCTTTTCGCTCGAGGGAAGCCCTCCGCCCTGGTCACGTTTTGTCTTGTGCTTCAGGTAAAATCTGTGATTGTGTAAATGCTGTGCTTTCTCTATTCTAAGCTTTGTGTCAGTCTTACTTCTATGAAACTGCTTTTCTGTAAAGCGTCTTTAAAGCCATTTCCCAAATCCCTTTGAGGCCAAACTTAAAGCAGGGAGAGATTGAGGGCTCTGACCTTTGTTACCTTTGCATATATGCAGTGGACACATTTATCCACACGGTGCGTCTCGAATTTCCTCAAAGCGCACATGTCTCAATTTGCCAAGGTGCCATTTATAGGCTTTTAATTAACTTCTCTACAAGTAAAAACCTGCACTCATACAAGTGAACAGCTGCCACGTGCTCTTTGAGTAAAACTGAAAACATTTTACTTCTACTCTTATGTATTACCGTTTCTTAGTGTATTGTACAACTTCCTGCATGATTGACAATTCTGGCTTTGTCCAAACTGTTGAAAGGCAACTTGTACAACATTGACTCCTCTCAAGGATTAATTTACCATGGCCTTGTTAAAACCCCTGTTATGTTGATCCAGACTGGTTGCAGTAGAGCTACAAATCTCATGAACTCAAGCACCAAAGAAATTAATGCTTTGAGGTTATTTTGGCACCTTGGAAAAATGTGTACCATATGTGTCCATATTGTTAATAGGAATAGACTTAAAAGGCAGTATTGAATCAGGCCATTGCCTCAGCTGCCTCTATATTGCTGCCCAGGGGAAAGATCCAAGGTGTAGGTTAGCGCTGATTCAAATTCTTCAGATGTAAAAGAAGCACACTGGGCTTTGGGGAGGGTATGGGGAATTAATTTGTGGCAACATCTGACCACAAGGGGTTATTACTGAAATGCTTACAACCTAAATAGTACAGTGCCTCCTTGTCTGTTTCTCTTTGTTTTTTTTTTGTTTTTTTTTTTCTGGTGTATCTTTGTCGCCCTCTTCCTTTCTCTTCTTCCAGTGTGTGTGTCTCTCCCCCCTCTCTGTCTCTCTTGCCTTCTATCAATAAGACTGTGTCCTTGCATGACTGTTAAAAAAGCTTTCTATACAAAGAAAATGGAAGTGCCACTCTGCTGGGGATTCTGCATTGGGACTCTCAGGTTTTTGTTATATTCAGCCTTTCGTGTTCCCACATTTACTATATACTACTATTCTCCTTTAAGTAGTGATTTTTTTTTTCTTTCTTTCTCAGTTCGCTTGTACATTATGAATGCACATTTTTTTCCAAGCCAGGTTCCTTTTAGAGAACATTGAACTATTTTGAAGATTTTTAAGAGGAAAAAAAACTTAGCTGGAAGAATCATGATGTCAGGTTAAATTGTAAAAGGAAAAGGAAAGCCTAATGGCCTCCAGCCATGTAAGTGTTCACTACAGGAAACACAAAAACCTCCCATTTTACTAAATGCCAATCAGTGCTGTGCTTTCTTGCTTATAGTGAGAGAGTTATATGGTTCTATCAGGATATGACAACAAACAAGGCTTTGGCAGTAAATGAACAAAATTGTGTGCCCCCTAAAGAGCAAAATAGCACTTAATGATATAATGGAAAAACGTTAATCTAATCTAGCTTTGGCCGATTACATGATGGGAAAGAGACTGATCTTGAGCAGGATTTGAAAGGCTTCAGCACCATGTTTCTCTCTTTATGGACTTGCTCTTGGGTGCGTTGACACTTTGCTACTTCAGCCTAACTACATTCAGCATGGTGCCATCAGGTGGTGCATCGTCAATTGCTGAGCAGGATGTTGGTTTAGGTCGAAACGGAGGCTGTTTTCCCGAAAAGCACTGCAAAACCCTGTAAGATAGCTTCAGCCAAGTCCGTGTGCAGCCTGTTTGTTCTGTGTGCCTTTACTCATCATGAATAACAATTTATTGTGCAGCTTTGTTTTGTCTGGGATCAGTTGTGATTTTTGCGGTATATTCTTAAATACATATATATATATATATATAAATATATATTTAAAAAGACAGTAAAACCAACAAAAAAATATATATCTTAACTCTGATTTAATGTAATTTTAAGTCCTATTTGCCACAGCTTTAGTGTTTGTGATTCAGTTTTGGAAGTTTAAAAAAGGCTTTTATTTTAGCCTCTTGATTTGAATCTCCCCACTCCATTTCACCTTTTTTTTCTTTCTTTCTTTTTCCTTTTTTTTTTCCCCCCTGATGTTTTGTGCAACCTTTTTTTTTTATTGTAAAAATGAATGTCATGTTTCTAGTGGTGATTAGTCTTGTTACAGAATTGTTTCCATGTATTAAACTATCTGTAAGGAAAGTTCTAATCAACTGATAACTTTTTGTTGTGAATTTCACTTATGAAATTTAACATTTGCCCCTGCTCCTGGGTTATTTTCACTTGTTTTTTTTGAGGGGGGGAGGTGATGTCATCATAATTTGTGGTTGGGTGGGGGCATTATAATTAAATAATAAAACATTTTCAGATCTATTAAAATGTGTTGCACCTTGAAGAAAAAAGTGATTACAGAGGTTTGTCTTTGCTGCTGACAGACAGCCTTTTTAAAATGACAATTATTTGATTTAATTTTGCATCTGCCAAGTCATGTAACCAAGACACACCAGAATAAACACTGTATCCTACTTTGTTGACCAGTCTGTTTTATTGATCAAAGTATTTGAGCAGTGCAGCACAAGGCTTAGCATGAGTTATACTGAACTACTTTAAAGAGGGCATTACTTTTTTTTTTTTTTTTTTTTTTTTTTTTTTTTTTTGCATTTCCAAAGAATAATAAAAAAAAGTAATGTTTTTTTTCTTCCTTGTTTTTGGTAATTTGGCTGGAACTTCCCATGGCGTTTTCACACTCGATCAAGCTCATACAATCTTTTAGATACTGCCAGATATGGGCACTTTAAAACTTGCACTCTGTATAGCTGTCTTGCACTTTTCTGCGGGGCCTGTGTTTGGTCAGTGAAAAGAAAGGACACTGCAAAGAGGGATGATGTCATAATGGCTCTAAACTAATTTGCTCATTAAAGCAGCTGTTCCTGGAGACCTGTTGCCATGGGAGCCTGTCGTCCTTGACGACTGATGGCAGCAACAACATGGGCAGCAGAGAAACAAGGAGATTAAAACACTGGGAGGTGCAGATGACCTCTCAGCAGATGACCCAGAGGCTCAGAATAGAAAAAAAATTAATAAAAAAGAATTGAGACTTGAATTATTTTAGATCAAACAAATCTGGCCATTTAAGGGGCAAAATGTGTTCTAATAAAATGCATTGCATTGTAATAAATGTAACTTTCTTGGAGGTATCTGATATGGCATTAATGGAAAGACAATCTATGATTGTTATTCCTAATCAACAATATGTCAGATCAAAATTTGGGTTCACCCGTTTCTGAATAAATATGTTATGCGTTCTGTTCTCTTGAATAGGAAAGTGCTACTGAGCACAAACCGCTATGGCCCAATGTGATCCAAGTCTATATATTTAGGTGCAGAAAAAAACATTGTGTACCCATTAATTGTGTCTTTCTAGAAGATACAAGAGGCAAATTTCACAAAGAAATCTCTAAGGTGAAAAATGTGTTCTATTTGCTTTACAGGAAACTAAAGGTAATCTCTATCGTTGCAAAATAACAGTTACATGTGTGTCATGACAGTTTTCCATCTCAAAATGATGCAGCAGCCTGTAGTCTTAGAACATAGTAAAAGCCTTTAAGATGATATAACAGAGCTGTAAGATTAAGGTTATTTAAATGAATGCAAGTAAATTATTTCTATAGAAAACAATGTGAGATAAATCATTGGATTTTTACTGTTTGGTTTAATGCTGTATTTTAGAAAATGTCATTCAGGGTTTTTTTTAAGGTGCTGTTGCTTTATTATCTCGCCAGAGGGCGACAGAGTGACGCAATGAAAATTTCTGCGGCGGCGCCCTGTAGAATACTGGGAAAATAATAAGCAATGGTAAAATGTAATATTAAACATTAAGTTCCAAATATCTATATATATGCAAACACAAAAAAGCCAAATGACTTATAATTTTGGCTTACAGCATGGGATCTTTGCTGGTTAAATCTCAAACACTTGCCTACAAAGTGCACTCAGTTGGTCAGGAAAATAAGAACAAATAAACCTAGTAAACTTAGAGATGCTAAAGCGTTGTTTTAAATGTTTTTATTTTCCTCACAAATGAGCAAAAACGGACAGAAAGGAGATGTGTGATATGTTTTGTATACTGTTAACAAACCATGGAGGATAAACGTGTTATACTAAGCATCAAATAATACCGCAGCCGAGTTGTTTACTTCGACCACGTGGCTCTGCTGACGCGAACGACCGCTGCGACGACTGCAGCATTCATCGTCAAAATTAAATATATTCATAGACTCATTAAATTATATAAATAATAACAGATGAAATATGAAAGAATACAAAAACAAAAATAGCAAAAATATTATTTTTATTACTCTGGTCCGCACTCATTGGCTCCATCGCAGAGCTTCCGAGTAGCCGATTGGCTTAGGTTTGACAGCCTAGATTCGGATTGGCTGGAATTTGCGTGGGGCGTGGCTTTGGCAACACGTCTGAAACGCTGATGCGGCTGGTCATCAAAACAAACGACCTAGAAAACGGAGAGGGTGTCTTTTAAGCACATATACTTCAGCGGCTCGACCGTGACTGCGACTTCTAACTTAACCTGGACGGGTTTATGTGCTGAATACATGAATTAGACCTCGGATTTGATGAGTTGAGGTTTTTAAATATATTTATTTTTGGCTTGGCGACGGCGCTCGGCTCCATTTTGAGGAACTAAGCTCCCAAATAAAGGCTTATTTTTCGGGCTATGAGCGAGTCAGTCCACCTTTCTGCTGGTGGTCCATGTTTGTCGGTGGGCTCTTTTGAGTTTGCATGCACGAGGAATAAAATAATCGAATGAAGACGGGGTGTGTTGATGCTGGAGAGACGTGGAAACCTGCAGCGGCAACATCAGCATCAACCCTGCACCTGGACTTTATTGCCCCATCCTCAGTACTTTCCCCCTGAAACCATCACAGATCTGCAGACTGGGGAGGGGAGGAGTATGACAAGAAACTGAACAAACAAACAAGCAAACAAACAAATGCGGGAACATCAGAGCTCGTGAATGAGAAGATCCCAGCATTGGGGGAGAAAACAGTTTCTCCACTTGCTCCAGTAAAGGTAGGGCCTCTCTGTGATTTCTCCCAAATGAACAGCATTCACTCGTGCACTACAAGGATCACCTACAGTGTTTGCCACCGTTCCCTTCTGCATTGTGAAACTCACATGTGTATAATGATAAAAGAATGAAGGTCATGCAGGCTGATCCGCCTGGATTTCCCACATCCGAGGGTTTCTTCAACCCCTCCGGCCGAATTGGTATTTCGTTGTCGGTAGAAATACTGAGTGTATGAGGATGGAGAGATGCTGGTGGAGGAGTGGAAAGTGTGTTATGAAAGGAGGCTGCAGAATGAAAACATATGACATCATCAGGACGGTGCTGGCGAGGAGACGAGCCTCCTTTTTAAGCGGAAAAAAGGAAAACACAAAGCCTCCCTTCCTAGTTTATTCTTAAGATGATACAGTTCATCCACTGTGAGTGTCACAAGACAATACTGACATCATCAGTGGTGGTGTTTATTATTAGTATGCACCTGTATCCTATATCCCAACATCTTTTTTTATTATATGGGTGATTTATTATTATTATTTTTTCAGGTAATACACCCAGCTCTCCCAAAAATAAAAAACTGACACTGGCAGCAACAGTGCACTGCGTGGAAGTTGCAATGCCTTGCCAGTACAGGTTGTGACAACCTGGATTTATTTATTTATTTATTCATTTTGTCTCTAGAATATACCGCAGGGGGTTTGTTCGTGACTGTGGTGTGTTTTAGATTTTAAAGCCTCTCCTCACTTATTATTGATTAGGTCTGCCAGATGTTCTCTGACGCATAGTGATGATGGGCTGAAGTTTTTATTTAATTATTCATTTATTTTGAACAGTCCTGTCAATGGGAGGTTACATAAATGCCCTTTATATATATATATATATATATATATATATATATATATATATATATATATATATATATATATACTCCACATTTGACTAAGTGTAGTTTAAGTTTTTGAGGAGTTATTTCAGTGCTCTTCATTATAATATTTCAACTACTTGTATTATTCATCTGGATAATAAATGTTACAGATTTTTTTTTAGATGTTTTCTCTAGTTGTCATCGTGACTCCCTCGCTTCTCAGCCACTTGTTGGGTGTATTTTTCATGTCTTTATTTTATTTCATATCTTTGCGTTAATATTTATCTTCACTTCATATTTAGTTACACATCCGGGTTCTCGGCTACCTTTGCTCGCCTCTGATTGGTGCATCGGCGTGTCAATCAAAAAAGCCCGTCCCTCCGGTGACGTTTGTAGGGGGCAGAAAAGCCAGCCTGGTCCCGAACACAAAGAGAGCATCAAAGAGTCCAGAAATGAACACGACAGTAAACACTCAGAGCGGCTGTCTGCTCCAGTTTGTCCGCTTTAGCTAGGAGGAGACAGTAAAACAACCTTTAAACCCGCTGGTAAAGCTGAGGGTCAGCACTGAAGAGGAGCTCTATGTCCAAGCTTCACACAGAGAAGTGTTCAGGTGGTGAGTAAAGGTGTTTTTCTCTTCTCTGTTGTGCTACCTGTGGATTAAAACACGCCACTGAAGTTTATTTATTTCGTTTCCATCCAAGCGAGAACGTGTTTGCTGCGAAAAGAGGAAACGTAGCTACTTTAATGCATGTGCAAACAAAAACACACACACACATAAAAAAAGTGGCAACAAACGAGGCCAAATTAGAAATACAGTGCTAAAATAACAGGGCAGTGACATTGGTAGAGCTGTCTCCATTCACCAAAATCACATCTGTCTTTTTTTCCTTCTTTTCGACACGTTGCTGCTGGGTCTCTTTGTTTTGCATCCATGTGGCTCTCTCCCCTTTTATTATTGCTCTGAAAACAACCCTTCCGCTGACAACGGCTTGTTTTCTGCGTTTTGCATCTGTGTTCGTCCATCTACTGGTTTATACGGACATCAAAAACGACTTGCCACCCAAACACACCTAAAAACATGGGTATAAAGAAACAAATAACGCTCCAGCAGACTAGACGAGGAAGTTTGCACTGACGCAGAAGCAGCACATGCAAAAGAGGAAAAGACAAAGGAGGTGAAGAGCTGAAATGTCATTGTTATTGTGCCCAGAGCAGAAGTGGGTTTTCATTCTCTTCTTTTTTGTAATACTTAACCCTAATCCTGCAGTGTTAATCATCAGGTGTCTTCAGATTAGCCTCATCCTCGAGCAGGTCTGGCTCTTGGTGAGTCCTGCAGTTGCTTTTAAGAGACTAACTTTAGCATAAAAAAAAACTCTCAAAACCTGGTCTTTCCTTCACAAACTCTGCTTTATCCAGATGCTTGGAGCTTAAATTATCCAGATGACTTATAAATCCTGTAATATAAGTTTTCAAATAAAGTATCTGTTTAGAACTCACCATTATGTGAATATTAAACTATGTATGCACTGAGCCTAAGTTTTTTTTGTGTTTTTTTTTTCTTCTTTTCTTTCCCAAATCAATCAAATTTGAGATGGGGCAGCCCGGTGGCGTGTGATGGGGGCTAGGCCCCAGCATCAAGGTTGTGGTTTGAATCCCAGACCAGTAATCTGCCCTGAGGTACCCTTGAGCAAGGTACTGTCCCCATCACTGCTCCCCATCAACTTTAAATAGCTGCCCCCTGCTGCGTTTGTGTTTGGAGTGGTGCAGGCAGCATTTGGTTGTGTTTCACTGTATGTTGTGCAACCCGGTTGATGGCAATTTAGTCACTTTCACAAGATGGGTCATGTAAAACATTTAACAACATTGCACCATGAGTAAATGTATGATGTTTGAATGTAGTAATAAAAAAGAAATAGTTCCTGTTTGATGTTCGTTTGCTCATTAATTATACAAAATTGTCACTAAACCGCAAACAGAACAAGTTCTGTTGTCAACCATGAAGGGATCAGTGAAGTTGCACAAACAGTGTTTATTATTTAGTGCAAAAAATTTCAGATGTCAATCAGATGTTCACCTTTTGGGTCTGAACAGGCTTTTCATCTCACACACCTGCGCGTGTCCTCTCTGTGGGCCAGCAGCAATGAGCACCTCTTCTCCTTGCAGCACTCAGACTTCCTGTTTAACAGGGAGAGTGGCTTGTTTTTGTTTTTGTTTCAGTCGTTCCTGGGCCTCATTGCTACACTGCTGTGGGTTTCCTGCAGCCCATCATCTCCACTGGGGATGTGAATCGTGCCCACGAATGTGAATAGAATTATCCAACCTACGTCATGCTTAATATTTTGGGGAAATGGACCTTAGTGGTATTGTCGAAGCAGTTTCCCCTGTACAAACAAATTAACCCTTTAAAAACTGATCCCCGTTTGGGGATTGGATTGAAGTTGTAAATTTTGAGAAAGATATTTATGCTGAAATAATAATAAAAAGAATAACTGTTCAGAAATAAAATTCAGTTAATGAGTTAAGAGGAAGCTGCCACACTGTTAGAAAGGACATGGCCAAGTGACTCTGTTAAGGGTTGACAAAGCACTGCTGATTAGAAACCATGACAAGAAGCCTACTAGAGACCCCGTGGCGCCACAACACCTCATCATGTGCAAAACATGAAAATGTCTTTGCACACTCTCTGTGTGTCGGTTCAATCCAACCTTTAACGCATTTGCTTTTGCAACTGCATGTCCAGATGTATCCAGACAGAGGCATTTGTTTTCTAGAACTAATAGTATATCAACAGAACCTAATGTTCTTGATGGGCTGATTGTAGTAAATTCTCACAGTAGTGTTCTAGCATCCAGTGTAAAGCCTTCCCTGAAGTATAGAGGCAGCAAAGTGGCACAAACTTCCTATTAATGCCTTTGATTTCGGAAAAAAGTGTATTGAATGAGCCGATATCTAGATATTTGGATATATATATTTTAATTACAAGAGATCATCATGTTTATAGGTGCTGTAGATCCTGGGGAGTATTGTGTCAACAAGGTCAGCCTATTCATAGTTGCTATAAAGACTGAGCAGCACTGTGGGACTGCATGCATAGGAAGTATTGGTAGATGGCTCTAATGGACCACACAAATGGTCTTTGGCAGTAAAGAGGAGAACCTCTCCGTCTGCTCAGGGCTTTGGGAAATCTTTCTACTGCTTTAACATGCCTAAGCAAGGACTCAGAGACGGAAACTAAAATATGTGGTGCTTGGAAGAGGAGGAAAAAAAAAACTTTATTTTTCACACTTCATTTGATTTGCACAATGGCTTCATTGCCTCATAGGGCAGTCTAACTTAGCCTGGGAAAGAATGAAATGATTAGCTTTTATTTTTTTCTTCTCAGTTTTTGGTTTGTTGCAAAGTTTGTTAATTTGTGAAAGAATCCACCAGTGCATATTTTCAAAAGTAATGTCATCATTACAGGGATGGTTCGGTTTATACAGTTTTCTTCTTACTCCAGACATAGTTATTCAAACAAGACTTGTTTGGAGTCTAGGTTTTGACTCTTTGGTTAATGACGGGAACTGCTCACAGTAGTGCAAGTGCAGTTAACACCAAAATCTGTGTTCCAAATTCTGTATAAAACTGTGGCATCTTTTAGAAGAGCTGAAAGTGGTCTGAGAGATGTTATAGCATGTGTTTAGGGAAAAGATTGGCATAACAACTACTAACTTGTAGTGTCTGTTTGCAATTTTAACCTTGTAACTTCAGTCCTTTACTAAAGAAGCAAAATTTGGACTCCAAACATGTCTTGGCTGATTTGAATTGAGTTGGGGTAAGTGGGAAGATTTAGAAGTTTTTGGTCAACTTTTTATGCATTTGAATATGCATACATCTTAGATAAAGATTAACCTTTGACCTCTTGCAAGTCAAGGTTTTGACTTTGAGTTTTTTTTTTTTTTTTTTTTTTTTTCCCCCCCCCCACTTTCCTCTTTTTTTCCCCCCCTTCCCCCCACCTTCTCTCTTTCTCTCTCTTTCTTAATACCCCACCCCACCCAAAGGTGTTTTTTTCTCCTGTGGTGTTTGTGTGGAGCGTGCCACACACCCACTCCACAACAACGACGGCTTTTGCTTGCATCTTCCAGTGTTTCTTCTGTCAGCAAGTTCAGCAGAGCTGTAACTCATCTAGTGCCAGCGCAGACGAGCCCAGTGAAGAGAACCACGACTGTGAGATGGTGAAGATGACCAAGTCGAAAACCTTCCAGGCCTACCTGCCCAACTGTCACCGCACCTATAGCTGCATCCACTGCCGAGCACACCTGGCCAACCACGATGAACTCATCTCAAAGGTGAACAGAGAGGTTTTCTGCATTCATTTAGAGCATGCAAACCAGTAATGGTACTTAAAAACGCACTTTTTAATGTTCTGTGAACTTGGAATAGAAGTGAATTCCTCTATTGGTAAAGTGAACTAATTTCTACTAAAATTAAATGAAAGGCCAGACATTCTAAGTAAATCATGTTCTAAACAACCAGATACAAATAGACTGATACAATAAGAAAAACCAAATCTGACTATAAACAGGTATCAGTCTGTTTGTCATGTTTATAGTAAGTCAGGTTTTTATCCTGTACTATGAGAAAGATGAGCTAATTTACCTCCATTTATTTCTACTACAACCATGAAAATGGAACTTTATTCAATCAGCCTTACTTACAATGCAGAAAACTGAGCCAACTCTGATTTATGCTGGATAAAACTGACTCTATGAATTGGCTTTTTTATTATTGTTCATATGATCGAGCAATTATCCTATAGATACCGAAAACACACACACTCCCATAAATGCACACTCACCTAAAAACATCATGCCATTATCCTCTATTGGAAATATATTGCTTGTTCCCATACATTTGCCCTTTACAACTTCTTTAATAGATTTTGACTTGATCTGACCCTCTGGGCTTTGTTGTTTGGGAGAACCTAATACGTATAAAACTATATCTTATGTTATCACTGATTAGGAGAGTTCATTAGCAGTTGAGGCACGTGCTGTGCTTCCAGACGCCAAAGCCGATAATACTACAGTCAGAGATGATCCAGCCCCAGCATGCAATGCACCTTTCAGGATCAATCAGTCCTACCTATAGCCCAAATAGGATTTCTATGGTTTTGTTTTTGTTTACCTGTATAATTGTTAGCAGCTGGGTTGGCTTGTTTGGTATTTTGTTACCTGAGCTGCATTTTCAGTGATGGTGGTATTGACTTGTTTACATTGGTGAAGGCAAAGTGGCTTCTGTATCTTTTAGGTAACACACACAGACAGAGATTGCACTGTACTTTGAGTGTTCAGAATTTGAAAGTAATATGTAAAATTTTTCTTGACTTGGCTTCCTGTTCTGCAGCAACCTTGTTTAATCGATGCCGTAATGTTGTGGTAAAGCTAAGCAATGTATTTTAAACTTCTGTGCTGAAGGAAACACCTTGTAACAGCTGTATGAGTCTGAAACTGCTGAACATGCTCTCAAGTTTTCTTACTAGCTGCCAAGCCACAGCAAGTTTTTCTGGATCATTTGTGACTCCCAAAAGGAATGTCACTCAACTTGTATTTCCAGTCCATTATTGTAGAATGAAAGAAATGGCTGTTTTTGCTCATAAGACTACTTTTGAGGCCGACACTATTTTTAAACCTATTTGCACGTCACTGATTTTCCCATAGAAGGGTGCCGTCAGCATGACCCAAACAAGCACAAACAAACCCTCTCCACCCAACAAAAATCCTGATACCAAATCAGCAAATCAAGTCTCCTATCAGCTTAGCAAAGGATAGCAGTGGACGGTCATGAAGCAAAATAAACTGTAGACATTATGATAGAAACCGAGATAGGAGATAGGATACGTTTTAGCAGTGACCATAACAACCAAGGCACAACGTTTTGTTTATTGTCTGGTATTTAACAGTAATAACCCTGTCTTGACATTTAGGTTATGCAACGCATTTCTAGCGTTACCCTCATTTGTTCTCCACTGTTGTCTGTGACCCTTTGTCAGGCTGATCACATGGCTCCTTTTGTTAAGTCATAAAAATAAGTGATAGTTTAGAAAAACAGCTTTGATCTCTACAGTCTTTACTGATAAATCTATTTGTGAAACAGCATAGAAGAGGCAGAAACTATTCAAAGATCAGACCTTTTGCTCCTGAAAAGCTACCAAGTACTTTCCTAATTGGTATGCAAACAGGTTAATGCAGTTGTGTGGTTTTCCTTCTTATCACATCAGACAAGTTCTGGAACAGTAAGACTTCTAAAACTTGATTGGCTGAACTACTTTCTAATCTTTAGTAAAATGTTTGACATTTTTTTTGCAGACAAGTTGAATGCTCTTTTCATGCACCACAATATTGAAACAGTTGTGGTGTTTTTCTTTGACTGTTACATCAGAAAGGCATAGTAATGAGTATTATACTTTGACGCTTTATTTAAGCACCAAGCCACTCAAGTCGTGTTGCACTAATTTAACCAACATACGCCGAATACCCCTTATCTCATGCACGATCTTTCTTGTCTTGCATTATTCTTGTCTGAGTGAGCTGATTGGCTGAAGAAATCTATGTTGGTCATATCGTTGATGATTTTGTTGGCATATTGGAGTAAAGGCAAAGGTAATGTCAATGAAATGAGGCACATGGCTATGAAAGAAAAGCAGCGTTCAGTCAGCAGGCCCCTAGAGATTGGAAAGACCTTGTGTGAAAACATTCATACTAATGCTCTTAGCATTTGAAAAGCACTTAATGGTCTTTTGGTGTTTAGTTAGAGCAGGTGGGAAGTGAAGCTATCTTTCTTTTCTTCTTCTCTTCTTCACTCTCTATGAACTATCTTTATCTTCTCAGTGGTAGACAGGGCCTCATACTCATAAGCTGATTATGTCACTTTGGTAAGATCATTTTCTTAGCTCTTTCACCCATCCGGTGCATTCTGATGTTTCTATGTTAGTCCATTCAGCAGTAAAGCATCATTTAGTTCTGTATGAAAGAGTTAGTGGTGAAAATTATAGTATGAGTGGCTCAGCAGTTTCTTGACATTTAATTCAAGATTCCACTGCCGATGGCCCAGTTTTTAAAGTGTCTAAAGAATGGATGGTATTGTTGGCTCTGAAGGGAGGAAAATGAAATTTGTTTCAGATTTTGACTGTTCTAGTCTGCTTTGTTCATAGGTCTTGGAGTAACAATCCAACAATCTCTGTATTTTCCGGCGCCGTCGTCTTTTTTTTTTTTTTTTTTTTAATTTCAAAGTTAAATGATTAATGCCAAATGCACTCTAAATATCTCCCATTCAAAGAGCTGTGTGTTTCACTTAAGTCCTTCCCATCCTTAATTGATGCTGACGTGAGCTATCACTTTTTGGGTTGTCAGAAGGTTGCCAAGAATTGGAGCAGCATTAAAAAGAGGATTAACTAGCCTGGTGCTGCCCAAAGAAAAGCTCAACTCACATGCTGGACTCTTGGAGAGGCATCAAACGTGGCTGGGTGGTGGAATGTGTGTGCTCCATTGTGAAAAGGCTAAGCTAAGGGCTCCCTCTGCCACCCCCCACCCCCATCCCGAAATGTGCACACACACACTGTCTCACATTTAGCCCATCCATCTGCTTCTCCTGAGATAGAAGTACAAGCTGAATCTCCTTGCTTACAGATGGTGGTCAGTAAACTGTCTTACCAGATTGTTTTCCAACAGTAGCAGCAATGTATTGGAGCAGGGAGTTTATTGCTATGTTTGTTTGTTTTTATCCTCACACTGATGAGCTGTTAATGCGTTGTTCATCAGTTAATATAAAATCAATTATCCTTGCTATGTCATTAGTGATGTTCTGATATGCGATTTGTATGCTGATGTCTGGTATTTTACGTGCACGTATCTGACTATACAAAAAGCATAAGAGATTGTGAGAAGAGAAAGTACAGAGATTGTGTCAGAATCTACCTAGTTTAGAGAAAAACAGTTTATAAGAAACTGAACGTGAGAATAATCATGTAATCTTTCTATAAAAGCCTTCAAAAGCTGTATTTAAGTGAGATGGCTATAATTGCAAGTTCTGTCTAGCAGGATAGACTTTCAGGCTTTAGCTTGCATGTCTGCTTAAGATATGGCCCTTAAGGAGCATCAAAAAGCTGTTTGAATTCTTATTACTGGTTCCTCCTTGTGGATTTTTTTTTTTTTTTTTTTTTTTTTTTTTTTTTTTTTTTAAGCTTGCTTGTCATGAATAAGTGAGCTTCAAGATGGGTGCACTTAGTGATTAACATCTAAGCATAAGTGATGTTAATTTTTCCTGCTAATGAAATGGTAAATTTTACAGCGCACACACATGATCTACCCAATTTCTATATTGATATTCCTCTAGTATATTTGTTTTCATATTATTTGCTTACATGTTCTAAATACATTTGCCCACACAAGCCTTTATCATGCTATAGTAAATCTTTTTTTGAAGGTTGAATTTTGACCTTATTCTGCAGCAGTTATTTGTTTAGGGCTAGCTTGATTTAATCCTGTTACTGGAAAGCTCCTCTCTTCCTTCTGCCTCAGCGCACCCAACAGATTACCCGGCCTTGTTTATCAGACAGAGGCTTGCACCTCTTAACTGCACCTGCAATCAGGCTCTGATTGAAAAGGCCTGGAACAAACCCGCCATTGACTACAACCTCCCTCTGGACCAGGTGCCTTTGATAGGAACAGTAAATGACCCACTTGTCCTGTTTTAACAACATGTAGCTCAAGTTACTTTAGAAGGCTGGTGGGAGCGAGGAGGAAGTGAGATAGGCCTAGAGAAGTAGACTAGGTCTATATCCACCACCACAGATCCAATGAGATCTCAGATCCAATGAGGGCTCAGTTAATGAATGGGCCATTGTTGGGATGGTGAGAATGCTTTGGCTTTGTAGGTAAGGAATCCTCATCTTTTTGTAAGATGGTCTGAAATCTCAGATGGGGCCATTGTCTTTATCTTCTATTACCATTTGGTAGGAAGAATTACTGAGAGCAGTGATTGTTATTAAGGAATTTATCCAGACTTGTGTTTGCACATGAAAACCTTTTGAACTGCTTTTTAGTTGGCTTTGTGTCTTAAGACTTCAAGCAGTGGCAAACTTGGTCCAAATTATGGTCATTTTGAATGGGAGTATTTCTGATACTGCTGTAGAAGTAGGTCTCTTTGTTAGTGGGTCAAAGGAATGGAGCGCTGAAGTAAGCTAATGATATTCCTTTAAAAACACACTTAACGGCAGAAAGGTTATTCATTCATCACGTCTTTGGGATTTGTTTTGAGTCAAGTTACCTTCATATGTACTTCATGCACCCCTGCACCAGGAACTGACTTCAAATTTATAATCACAGAGAAAAACCACTTCTCCTCAATGTCAGATAGGCGTCTTTTTACATTTCCTCCTGCTGTTATAGCAACAGTTGGCAGGCATTACTACACAAAGCTTGGTAGCCAGAAAAGGCACTGTGGCCATGTCAAAAGGGTTAGAAGGCCAGCAAGCATGGCTAAATGTAGATCTTTACAGGCCCAAATGCACAAACTTGGAATTCTGAGCCAGTCCAGCAGCTCAAGGTGAAGACTTTCCAGAGTCAGTCTGTCTGGTTGTACAGAATGACACCGAAAAGAAGCTTCCTTGTTTTTTGCATAGTAGATAAAACAAGGCTTTTTCCTTAGAAGGGTGCGACGTATCAGAGCTACACTGAAAGATAAGGGTAATGTTTAGTGAGAAATATCTGCAATAAATTTGCCCTGTATCAAATTACCTTTATGGCTATAAGGCCTTAAGCTTGTAGTCTTGTTTACCATCTTTTGTTGTTGATATACAACATATTTAAGCTCTTTTTATATTATTACGTAGAAAGAAAAAAACCCCCCTTTTTATTTTTTTAAAGTTTTGTCTGTTTTGACACAAACTGTGTTAAGCAAGTGACCTGTGGTCTGCCAGAATCTTGCACATTGTACCTACTGTATTTTCCATCAAAGCATGATTCCCTTCTCTTTAACTAGCTTTTCAGTGCTGGACTGTCCACATTGTGCTTGTTTGATTTTTGGTAACTGCTTGCAAGTCTCCAAAGTAAAGAGCTATAACTAATTTTAAGTATGATGAGTTAATCATCCTGTCTGAATGCAGTTTCTTGTTTGATTTCTTTATATTGACCGTTGTGGTGACAACATGCCTTTCACCCTCTTTCCCAGCCTGCTTTCTGGCTTGTATTTTTAGTTTTCATTTCCACTTTCTAAAGCAGTTAACCCCGGTAAGTTGGAACTAGAACTTTCCTGGACTGTTCCTGGTCTGTGAGGCTCTGCTGTAGTTCAGCTGTTGTGTATCAGTTGTTTAGGCCAAAGGAGTTGCCCAGTGCCATTAGCCTGTGCTAAGCCTGCACCCAGGTCATCTGCAGTGGAAAACGTAAAGCCGATTCTGCCGTCTGTCTGTGTTTGTATTTGGAACGGTCTCCTTGTGTGTTGCATTTTGAACATCTGCATACCCTTAGTGCATTCATAGTGGAAGTAGTATAGCATAGTGTGCCAATTGTTCACTGTTCTCACAATCCTAGACGACAATTCTTTAGCCTAATTTCTGTATTTAATTAGATCAACCGCATTGACATTGTATTCTATCTTTAGGCAAGTTACCTTGAGACTCACTGACTGTGGAGAACAGTTGTTTGGCTGACATGTTGGCTCACTGCCACACAAACGTTTGGTAAACACCTACTGCTATAGCAGCAAAAGAAAGACCATTGAGCATCCAGTATTGTCTTTTCCTATACAGATGGGTGGCAACAAGGACTAATACAATTGTTTAAACACTATTTGGTGTGCTTTTAAATATATGTTCTTTATGACCTGTGTCTTTGACAATGAGTTGTCAGTTTGTATATTTTATATATATTATATTTTATATCCTAAGAGAAATCCTTTTTTTATGGAAATGTACACATTTTCGAAACCCTTTCCAATGATTGATTTGTTTGTTACAGTTTAAAAAAAAGTTTTTTTTTTTTTTTTTTTTAGAAGTCTAAGCCCTTTTTCATTGTTAAACTCTGACTGTCAGAATAATTGTACTTGATTTCTAACTGATTGCTTTAGTTGTGGTAATAAGAATTGTTGATTTATTTTCTTTTTGAAAAAGTGAGGCTCCCTTTTTAACTTCAGGGTATGGGCTTTCATTTTGCACTTGCATTACCTGTTCTTTGCAGGTGTGTGAGGAACACCTGAGGCACTTGTGGTGTTTTGTCATGGCTCAGGTAGATATGGGAGGAAATAAGTATTAGCAGACTGTTTGTGTTCTGAACTGTCTTTGTGTACCTCAAAACCTCAAATTTCTGAAAATGCTTTCTTATTGGGAGTAGTGTTGCATAATGTACTTAATGTTCTATTGTTCTGCGATGGGCTGGCGACCTGTCCAGGGTGCGTCCCCCGTCCTCGCCCTGTGTGCGCTGGGTTGGACGCCAGCACTCCCCCGCGACCCTGTTTGGGACAAGCGGCAGATAATGGATGGATGTTCTATTGTTGATACAATCCTTCAAGGCAATTCTTTAATTAGATGTACAAATTTAAAAAATCTGTTTACAGTGGATAAAAATATGCAGTGATCGGCATTATGCATGGTCAAGAAAAAAGTACTGTCCTGATGAGTTCATCTAACTGCCTTTAGATGAGGCAGTTAGATGTTCAGATGGTTGTGAACTAGGCCCCATAATTGAAAGGTGGTGAGTTTGGGTCTCAGGCCAGTAGGTTGCCCTGAAGTTGAGCATAGTATCATCCCCAACACTGCTCCCTGGGCACTGGAAATAGCTGGCACCTGCTGAGTATGTGCTGTGATGTGTATTCATAATGATATGTTCAATTTCACTTTCACTTAATTCACTTCAGCATGACTCAAACACACTCCTTGTTAAAGGTTGGTCCATGCATAAAGCTAGAGGATGATTGGGGGGCTACTGTACGTAGTGCACAGACACCATGCTGGACTGCACTAGCCTTACTGATCTGTGTTAATGCGCTGAGATAGAAACTAAAGCACGCTAATGCTTTTAAAACCACCGGGTCAAAAAGATTGAGTGAAAGAGAGCATGAGAGACGGGGAGAGTGAGAAAGTTTAAAATGGCCAGAAAGGGTTTAAGATGCCTAATTGGGGGGGGGAGCAAGGAAATGAAAGGGTTTTCAACATAATCTGCTGCATCTCTAGTATAGAATTTTACCATGAGTAATGATGTGTTTTCTTAAAACCTAAACAAACCCTTGGTCTCATTCATGAAAGAAGTTACATGCTGAAGCAACTCTAGTTTAGCTGCTGTTAAGTTATTAAGTATTAAGTGAAGTATTTAATTCAGTAGGTTTTACTAGACAGAGAAACACTGACATTAGTGCCTGTAGTAGCTGGCTATGAATCACAGATGTGACAGTGCACCCAAAAAAAAAAAAAAACCTACAGAATTTTTTTTTTAAATGCCCCGTTTATTTACCCAGCAGTCAGTGTAGTACTGAGATTTATTATTGTTTTTATGAGGAGTGTTTAAAAGGCTTGTGTGTACTTTTAACTCTTACCCAGAGGTGTGTGTGAGTGTGGAGTATAATACATAGTGGTGTTGGAAAAATCACACATGCGCGCGCGCACACACTCTGATTACTGTAATTGCTGGCTAATATAACGTGAACTCAAACTTCCAGACAAAGGGGCTGCTTCATAGTAACACTGGCACACGCAAACACATTATGAATTGATGAAATGCACATGTTGGCCTGAGTCCAGAGCTTGGCAGTCACGATTTAGGTGGACTTTGCACGAACACCAATTCTTCATTCCTACTCTTTTGCTACACTGAACTCTTGCTTTCAAGCAAAAGTACTGTTTCCTAGTTAAACATACTTACGCACACAGAGAGATGCCAAATAAGCAGAATATGAAATATCTGGTGACCATAAACCAGAATATGTTGAGTGGTGTTTACCCAAGTTCAGCACACATGCATAGATTAATATGCTTGCCATATTATAATAGTTGCTTCACCTTGATTGGTGTAATCTCACAACATTGGTTATGTTTTTACATTGGCTTTTACATTTTACTTAGGGGTGTGACATCATGTGCCCATTCTTTAAGTTGCTGTAAAAAAAAAACAAAAAACTTAATGGGGGGGGGGATCTGAGAAACTTGGCAATGATCAAACTGTAATAGCTAGATGACTTGATCATAATATTTTCAGCACAGCGGGACTTGCCTTTTCGGGGATCTGTTGGTATCTTGGTAGAAAATTATCTTTCAAAAGTGGTCCAAGGAAGAATTGGTGAAATACCAACGGGGTTATGGGTAGCCTCATTGATGGATGTGAGGTGAAGCTCTACTTTAGCACATTTTATGTGCTCTATATAGCCATTTCTGTCATGTAAGCCATGCTAATAGTGTGTTTGCATTTGAAACATGTGCATGGTACATGGACTAATCAAAATGGTTCAAAATAATTTCTGAATCAGAATGAAACTTTCATTACAATCGGGGATATTTTTTTTACTCCTTTCTTGCAGGGTTGTCATTTTAAAAATACAAGATTTTGTTATGACAGCAATGGCTGTTCATGAGAATTTAGCAGATTTTATGGCTGTCTGTCAAATCTAACCCACTGCTGCCTTTCTATCCCCAGTCATTCCAAGGCAGCCAGGGACGAGCCTACCTCTTCAACTCAGTGTAAGTATTAACTTAATGGTTGCACATCAGTGTCTACTAGTTCCACTGAAATCTGCTCTATCTAATCATAACATCTAGCAGGTGCGGGCAGTATGAACTGAAGGTTATATCTTGGATAAAAAAAAAAAAAACACAATACAATACAAAAATGTCTTCTGCGTTTTCCATTTGGAATATTCACCACTTCCGGCTACTTTCACTTATATAGATTTAAGTGAAAAGGTAGACCGTTTTAATATTCCTGCAAATTTTGGAGCTGTAGACCTCATCTAGTATGCATCTGATGGTTACTTTCATAACAATTTGAACTCCGCAGCCTCACAGCACCAAAAAGATAAAGACTGGAGCTAAATCCTACAGATCACAGATGATAATGGCCTGGTCATGGTTATTTGAGATAACTGTAATTAATTAAGCTGAACTTTTTTCCATGATCATTTGTATATCAAATGTGTTGTTTCTGAACAAGCATGTCATAAATTTGTTGCATTTCCAAAATCGAGGACCAAGGCACATATTTAACTTTTTGTGCTGTACCGCATACAGTGCAAATATTTGCCTATTGGCTAGCCATGCAGTGCTAACACAGTTGACAACAGATGCCTCGTTACTATAGGCATTTGTTGGTGCAGTGCATTTATTAGTGTAGCATTGTAGCTACAGAGTAAAACTAACAAGGAAGCAAGAAAACAGAATGAGAAAGGATGAATTGTTCTTTACAATTAGTTATATGACAAGTTTTCATGATTATGACTGATGTGTAGGAAGGAAAAGGGCATGCTTTTGTATTGCTATTCAAAATAGCTGGCCGAACAAGTTGTCTTAAGTATACTTTCTGTATAGTTATTTGGCCTTAATGTAGCACTCTACAGGCTGACATTGCATTTTGCTGAGTCAGCAAGTTTAGGTCTGCCTCAGCGTGTAATGTTTTAATGTGACATAACAGGGCAGGTGTGTGTGTGAGTGTGAGTGAGAGTGAGAGAAGAGAGTGACCATAGTCCTTTATTGCTACACTAAAACATTTCTGTAGCCATTCACATAAAGCAGATTATATTGCGTGTAGGGTTGCTAAGCACATATTTTGTTTTAGAAACAGCAGTCATGGTTGTTAGTAACTAAACCTGTTGCATTTTATACCACACTTTATTCTGACAGCATTATTTTAAGTCTGTTGTTTCTGTTAACAAAGATGCCACCATAACTGAACTGGAAGTCAAGGTTAAGAGCATTAAGTTTGAGAATCGGTTCTCCTCTTATCTCCTGCCCTCTTAGGGTTGTGCAATTTGTTGTTGGTCATAATCACAATATTGACCTACAGTACATGGATATCTAACAAATCACTAAATTACTGAGCTTAAATGTTTTAGATATGTTTTGTTGAATAAGGCACCATATGATGCTTCAACAACAAATATCCAGCCTGATTTTCAAAACATCTGCATAATTCTATGCAGATCTTTTGAAGTTCTAATTTGAAATGGTTGTGGTGGGAATAAATGTATCAACTGTGTATGTATCACAATGTTCATAATGTCAAAATATCTATTTTACCTACCATTCATAAAGTATAATTTGGTGAAACTAAATTGATTTAAGTTTATTGCCTCTCTCTCTCTCTCTCTCAGGGTGAATGTGGGCTGTGGTCCAGCTGAGGAGAGGGTTCTACTCACAGGTTTACATGCTGTGGCAGACATCTACTGTGAAAACTGTAAAACCACTCTGGGTTGGAAATATGTACGTTTCTGTTTTTGGTTTTCCCTTTTTATTTTTTTGACAGCCAGTAACTAAAAGTTCTCCTGGCTGTGTGACTGACCTTTTAGATTCAGAACAAAATGCGCTCGATCAGCCCCCAGGACTATTTCATATACCCTTAAAAAAAAAAAAAAAAAAAACTCAATCCATTCTAATAAAAATCTCACCTCAAAATGCTAGTGTTGCAAGGAATGGATGAAGGTGCTGGGGGCTCTCTTAGTGATTTTTGCAAACAAAGCATGCTTATTGATGCCCAGTAGCTTTCAAAGGATTGCGCTTTAAACTGCTAAGGAAGTTAATCTTGCATGAAAGATATTGATATATTCTTGTTTTGTTTTGTTGCTTATCCTGGCCCTGAAAGCCCTCATTTGTTACAAATGTGAGTGCTGCAGTGTAAAAAGGTTCAGCCAGTTCCTGTGTGTGTGAGCCCATTTATTAATATCTCCTGTTATCCTGTTTCTAAGTTATCAGAATGTAAAAGGCTGATAGATTTGCTGTGTAGTTTTCAATTCTTCCTTCTGCAGTACAGTGACAAATGGGCAAGAGATATCTTAACATTCTGTACAGTGTTTTCCCACAAAAGTACAAACTACTGTTTATTTTTATAGTTATACTGTGAAATAGGTTAAGCTGAGCATAAATCTAGACATATTTAGACACGAGTGTAAGTGTGAAAGAAGTTAACACCTCTCGCTCTCATAGATGGAACTTGTCAGAATGCAAGTTTTAGATTAATATCCTTGCACATGCACTTCTGGAACCAGTTTAACCTGCAGCAGTGCTAATATCAGCCATGAGGAGATGTAACAACTCCAACCCCCTCTCTCTCTCTTTCTGTAGGAGCATGCATTTGAGAGCAGTCAGAAATATAAAGAGGGCAAGTTCATCATTGAGCTGGCGCACATGATCAAGGACAATGGCTGGGAGTGACCCTCGCCCACTTCCTCGCTGCTCAGTGACATTTTGGGCCGCTCTGTAGCGGACTTCACAGAGTGACACCACGTGCACGCACATTTATACACACACACACACACACACGCGCACCCCACCACTGCCTACACCTCCCTTTTCCCCTTACACATACAGATTCCCCCACTGGCTCTTCTGCAGCTTGGACAAACTGAAAGGAAGGAGAGGGAGAAAGAATACAAACAGGAAAAACCTGATGGGGTTCCACTTTCCATCTGTGGTCATTGAGATGCTTAAAACATTTGAGGATTTTCTTCAAGTCAGACTGGTTTCTTGCCATTGGTTCTGGTGTGTTTTGACCTTCATGTGTCATCACCCCTTGTACCCTTGTATGCTGTTTCAAGAACACCTTCTCACTCCTATTCTCCCCCCATCTCTTTGGAAATGAGCAGGGAATGACGAGTTGTGTGTGTACTTGTGTGTGCGCGAGAATGTGTTTAACATTTTCTTTTATGCAGGAACATTTGAGTCTTTCCTGGCAGACTGATGTTACTGGTTAGCATTTTTCTTCCTTTTCAGAGACAGGTCTTTACTGAGCATGCTCTTTCCTTCTGCGTTGGGATGGTAATGGGAGGTGCTATTGCGATTATAATTGTTATTTTGAAAAAAGTTATCTGGGTTGGGTTTTTGTCAAAGGGGCAGGGCTATGTAGCAGTATCATGGATATTATTGGACAGGGAGGGCTCTTTGGGAGGATTTTGTGGGTGGAGGGTGGGGTTAGGTGGAGTTTCAGCATTGCAGTGGCATTTTGTATTTATGATATAACGCTGTATCTATCGTATTTGAGATTTTACGTTTGTTTTTTTTCTCCTTTTTTTTTTTTCATGGCCTGTCTCCCCCCCCTTTCTTCCTCCGATGACTTCACTGTGCAATTTGTGTGACCCTCCGGTACAGTAGAGTTTGATCTGCGTGCAGGAACTGTCCTGTCTTTAGCTGTAATCTGGTGCTTTAGGCGAGATCATACAAAAAAGAAAAAATTGTGTAGCTTTTTGTGTTGAGGTGGCATTTGTGGCAGGTTCCATTTTTGCATCAGTACTAGAAGTAGAAAAAATGTGATGAATTGTTTGTTCTACTTTTTTTTTTCTTTTTTTTTTTTTTTTTTTAAATGCTGTCTTAAAGCACTGGACAGCATGGGGGAAAAACTTCAACTAGTGTTGCTCATCAACACACCTTCCACACACACTTTTACCCTTCGACAAATGCATCATGTAGTTTCTGATTATAAGACCTTACGGTAATGTTCTTCTAATCATGTGATTTTACGTGTGCTTATGCATATGTTTGGACACGTGTGCATGTTAGCCATATGTGTGTGTGTGTGTGTGAGTGAATGAGTTTTACGCATTATGTTATGGCATACTTGAATGCAGTTACTTTGTTTGCACTTTGCAGAGGCCTTGTTCGTGGGTTTAGAGGCAAAAGTCTGTCTGTCTGTCTGTCTTTTCATGGCCTTTACATCGATGATTGAATGATTGTATCAGATGCATTAGAATGAACTTTAGGGTCGGGTGATTGCTGGCATAATCCTCTCCCTTTAGAGTAGACCTTCTGCTGCTTACCTTCTGTAAAATAGCTGGCAAACCAGAGCACAAAATGTGAGCCTCTTTTTCTTTAATTTTACAAGAAATGGTTGTGAACCCCTATCAAAAAACACTAGCAATCTGTCCAATTTGGTTTGAAAAATATGGATAAGAAGCGAAAATTTAAGAAAAAACCAAAGCCTCAGCTTAAATGGTGGGGCATAATGAAATCGACGTGTTTCCAAAAAGTGCTGCTATTTACACTTCATGCAATCCGGAGCTTTCACTTTACACCTCCTGCACTTTACCTGGGCTGTGTGAGCGCATGCGAGTGGATCTGTTTTCCACATAGTCCTCCTCCACGTCTTTGCCTCTAAGCAGCATGAATCTTGTGCCTCTTCAAAATGGGGAAAAGAAAAAAATTTATATCTCCCTCTCCTCTGTTGTGCAGCGCATGACTCCATGAAAAACCCAGCACAGTTTGGTAGCCCAAATGGGTCAAAGAGGAAGAAAAAAAAAAAACTCACTTGAACAACCTTAAAGTTTTATGCATTGAAAACTATATTCAGAAGCATAATGATTTGCTATTTTTTGTAGGTCTAGTCAGCTAGAGAGTTATAATAATGGAAATAGTGGTTGTATTATGCCGTGCATAAAGGGGTTGGGCAGTTTGAGTGGGGAGATGGGGTTATTCTAATGATGAGGGCGGGGCTTTCATTAGCTAGAAAGGGGGGCATTTAATGTAGATTTCTATGGAATATAAATCAAAGCAGATATTGGAATTTTTTTTTTTTTTTTTTTGGGGGGGCATCCAGAATTTAAATCAGTGGCAGACCCTCAGTTAGCGATTGTCGCCAATAAGGTCAGTCAGGTCACGTGACCTTTTAATCAGTCAAAGGCAATGCAAACAGAATAGTTGTAGAGAGATCCTACTTGAAAGAAAAGTTACAGTAACAAGTTACAGACAAGAAATTGTCCCTGTCTCAGTTTTTGTACATAAAGTAACATATTTAAGGTTTTATATACATATTTCTACTGGGTTAGTTCCTCTACTTCCCCTGACTTGAAGCACTTTTGTTCACTGTACCTCTGGCTTTCTGTGTGTGCGCGCACGTGTGTGTGTGGGGGGGCGGGGGGGTGTGAAAGAATGAATGAGTGTGTGTGTGTGTGCGAGTGATTGTTTTCATTTCTGATTGTGTGTTTTAGCAATTAGTTAACTGGCTTCTCAATGTCCTATCTCCTTTTATATTTTTCATTTAGACCTCTTTTGCGTTCTTGTAGCTTTGATTGTGAACACAAGGCTTTCTTTTTTTGTTTTTTCACCCCTCTTAATTTGTTTTGCTTTTGCTCCCTACTAGCTCTCCTGGTAATGCTCAGTGGCAGAGCGAGTGTGCTGGTTCTGGTTTTGTGCTGAGTGGTGAGCTGGATTCACCCGGCAAAACTTGTACAATCAGAACATTGACAGAGACCTGATTTTCCACAAACAAGCTTTTTCCCTAAGACTTACTACTCAAACTGAAGACAAGTGAGGCCAGTGTCACTGTCCATATGCACCAAATAATTGCATATTGGCTTTGTTGACTGATCGTCTGACAAAGCTAAGCTGTCTGATACGTACAGTCACAATCATGAATGTCTCAACTGCTGGAAATTCAACCACTTGGAAAAAAAACCAAAAAGCAAGCATTAAATTATGTAGTACCAAGTGTGAAATTCTGATATTTCTGTCAGTTTCTTAGATTTTTTTTTCTTCTGTGCTTCGATCATTGATTGTGTTTCTGAAGTGGCAGCATATTGTGCTTTTCTTAATTTGTGTTTTTTTTTTTTTTCTTTCTTTTTTTTTTTTTTCCCCCCTCCTCTCCAGCAGCTATTGGCTGTAGAAACAGTTTCTTTAATCCCCCACTTTGCCATTTGCTTTGGTGACACTGGTTTCAAACCTCTTGAAAGCTGTCAACCTATAATATCACATCATGCAAAAGACTTTTAGGTTTAGGGCGTCTTTTAGGTATGCAAATGGAAGACGATTGTAAGTTTGAAGAGTTATATTTCTTAGGACTGTTACAATATAAGGTCTGAAGCATGTTTTTATAATGGCTATATTAAGTCATGCCTTTTTTTTTTTTTTTTTTTTTTTTTTTTCCTTCCATCAAAGCAAAAAGCTTTTTTTTTTTTTTTTTTTTTTTTTTTTTCTCCTCCCCCCTCTCCTCTTTACTTGATTATATTGCTTTGCGTTCTGTCCTAGTAAAGTGTCACATTTGTCTGTTTCACTGTATTGTAAACTATCAGATATCACAATAAAGTTAAATGGTATTTACATGGTCTGGTTCCAGATGTTTCTACTGCTTATAACTTAATTGATTATGAATTTGAATTTATGAATTTTTCTATTCCATAAGGTGTTCTGATGAGTTTATGGACAAAACAGTTATCTTTTTTGGGTTCCCGTTTAGGGGTTGACACAGCAGATAATTTGTTTCCATTTCTTCCTGTCCTCTACATCTACCTCCTTCAAACCAACCACCTGGCATGTCCTCTCACCACGTCCATAAACCTCCTCCTTGGTCTTCCTCTTTTCCTCTTTACTGGCAGCTCCATCTTCAACATCCTCATCTCTCCTCTGTAAATGTCCAAACCAACACAACCTTGCTTCTCTAACTTTGTCTAACCTGAGCTGTCCCTCTAATATACTCATTTCTAATCCTGTCCATCCTCGTAACACCCAATGAAAATCTCAGCATCTTTAGGACAAAACAGTTGAATAATTTTATGAAACAACTTCTTACTAAATTAGACCTAAATAGGCTGTCTTTTTAAGCATGTGACACACGTCAGTACTTATCATTTGTTGGAGGCTGATTTCAGTTCTTCTGCTTCAGTTATCTTAGAAACCTGTTAGATGTGAGCAGCCAAGCTGATGTCATTTCGGTAATTCAGACAAAAGACACTGCATCTGTCCTTATCAGAATTTAAGCATCAAGCGCAGCTTTCTACGACTGTGGAGTCGGCCACAGGATCGCAAGATTGTGGGTTCAAACCCCTTACCAGTAGGTTGCCCTGAGGTACCCTTGAGCAAGGTACCGTCCCCGTCACTGCTTCCTGGGTGCTTCCATAGCTGCCCACTGCTGCACAGTGTTTGCATGGGTTAAATGCAGAGGTGTGCTGTGCTGTGACCTCGTAATGACAAGAATAGTCACTTTTTTAACAATAAACTAAAGATGGGTCATTTGGCCAAGAAATCTAATCAGCATAGTGATGCAGGGGAAGTGCTTTATACTTTTTTCCTTATTGGGTGCTTATGAATGAGGAGCAGGTGTTTTTCAGGATTAAATTTCCTCTTTTATTTTATGTAGATGTTTATTAAAGCCTGGATGAACAGCTTTGTTTGGCTATAACCAGTCAGATTAGGTCATTCCCAAAGGCTACTCTTGGCTTAAAAGTACACAGCCTCACAGGTAAGTGAACTCAAGCTTTAAGCATCTTCTTTGTACTTGAAAGGGATTCTCTTCCATCCACCTAATCTCTTTCTGCCAGATGGTTCAGAAAGAGTTTTTTGTTTTAATTACTAGGAAGCAATGCAACTACCTTCTGGAAATAAACATATTGTACAAATGTGGCAGGTAGAGATGAAGCTGAAAATGCTGCAGTGTTGCTTTAAAGATGTTATACTCCATGGGAACGTACCTAACCCCAGTTTCTCCAGCCCCCTGAATGGGACCTATTGTTATTAAGAGTGCACACTTGTGTGTGTGTGTGTGCGTGCAGCTGGTGTTGGGAGTGTATTTTGGCTTCCCAGTTTATGTACAGAAGAAACCTACACCTTCATCCTACTTGGCTCCTGTGCTTTTGACTATACCTTATATAAACATACTCATCTAAGCACGCACTTTGACCCCAATAAAGAGGCTTTTCAAATGTTTAGTCATAAACTGTGCTTAGCAACTTTTCCCTCCCATCAAAACAGAGCCTCCCTCCTTCTGCGTTAGGGGGGAAAAAAGAGAGCTCAGTTTCTGTTTATCCCTTAGTTACAGTCACTTGGAAAATATCACTCTATAAAGATTTTATGTCAATGCTTGTTTAACATTTGCTTATCCTTTAATATTTCCTGGTTTAATATTCAATGCAAAGTAGGAATCTGCACTCTCATCTTTAGGTTAGTTTTTTTAGTCTTTAGGTCATTTTTATTGCTGACTACATGAATGAAGCATAACATCAGAGGGAAACCCTCAGGCCTTTTTCGGAATAACCTTAAACGAATGACAGGTTGGAATGGGTTGAGAAGAATAGCTGGAGTGATCTGTGCTAGACGAGTACCAGCAAGAATGAAAAGGAAGATTTAAAGAACAGTAGTGAGACCAGCTATGGTATATGGATCGGTGACTGTGGAGCTGATGAAAAGCAAGCAGCATTAAAGATGCAGAGATTTTTGTTGGGTGTGACGAGGTTGGACAGCATTTGAAATGAGTATGTTAGAGGGACACCTCAGGTTAGACGATTTGGAGACAAAGTTTGAGCTGCAAGGTTGTGTTGGTATGGACATGTCCAGAGGAGAGACAAGGATTATATTGGGAGGTGGATGTTGAAGATGGAGCTGCCAGGGAAGAGGAAAAGAGGAAGATCAAAGAGGAGTTTTATGGACGTGGTGAGAGAAGACATGCAAGGGGGTTGGTTTGAAGGAAGAAGATGTAGAGGACAGGAAGAAATGGACACGGTTGATCCACAATCCACTTTTGGGACCAACCAAAAGAAGAAGAAGGAATCCTGTGCCATTGCAAGTTTTACGGCACTTCTAGTTCATCATTTAATTTCATTTAATTTCATTCCATTCATCACAAAAATCAATTTTGCCTCTTAGCTTTAAAGCACTGGAACAAAATCCTAATGGGTCAAATTATCTGCCTGTATAATAATGAAATCGGCCAATCCTTTGTTTTCCAGTGGTTCTACTGACTGAAAACAAGCAACAGTCTATCCAGTTTTCTGTCAAATGACAAACAGCAGCAGCTCTTGGAGTAGAAGTCACTCTAGAAATGCTTCTTAGAAAAATGTATTTATTTCTCTGTTTCTCTCTTAAATATATTATTAAATATCTCTTTTCAAGCTTCAGTTGTTCATTTTTAATCATGAGCAGTGAAAAAGTATTCACATTAAATGCTATAATTTATTTATGACCCAACCTAAGGCTTAGTCATGATTTGCTACTGCATAAGAGAACAAAAAACTTCTTGTCAAGAAGATACTGCGAAAAATAATGAACCGGAAGGAGGTAAAACTCTTAACTCTTGCATTAATTAATTTATATAATTAATCTAATGAATGTCTATTAATTGAAATTCTTTTAATTTGCACTTATTGCCTGATGTATGTGTAAAAAAGGATCGTTGAAGGTAACACCTGGAGAAGGTGGCCGGTTGTGGTTAGAACTCAACTCCAGAGTTGAGTTGGGAACCACTGATGTCAAAGAACAAGAAAGTTTTCGGTATGCATAAAATGTTGCTAGTGAATGACAAGATGCTTCTCTGCCATGTAGATACATAGAATATGCATTTTAATATATACTACTTCCTAATGTAATGTGCATTGATTTGGATGGGGTTGGCTTGAATGAGTGCTGTAACTGAAAAAAAAATTCAGGTTAGTCCCAAAGCATTTAAATGTTTTATTTGCAGTGAACAGATGTAAAAGCTTTGGCAAAGCATCTGAAAATCACATGTTCACATCAATAAAGCTTCTTTTGGCTTGGTTTGATGTATACCCAAAGGGAGATGGACAAATAATTAGAGAAATTAACTCTCAGAACTGAGGAAATAGAGTGATTAATACCACGAAGCTGGTATTTGTTTTGCAGAGTTGGTTTCTGGTCAGTGGGAGTGTGTTTTGAGCTATGGCCCGGACACAGAAGTCTCTATTGGCCTTATCACTGCTGTTCTGCTGATGCTGGCCCGACTCCAGGTCAGTCCCAAAGAGCACAGATGACTGTTGGATAAGGTGTCTGGGTAGACCAGATAAGTCTTGATATTCCCTCTCTTTCTCCCTCTGTCTCTCTCTCTGTCTCCCCCCCTTTCCATTTAGGACATTCAACCTCTCACTGCCTCTTTGTTCTAAGAATATTCAGTGGTTTCCTAGCGACAGTAACTGTATTTGCTGTGAGGCAGCTGTATGAACGTTGTTCATTTCAGACCAATGAACTGACCAGCCCTTCCAGCAGAGACAGGTACAGAGCCAAACAGATGACCAAAGTACTCGCTATGTGACACTGTGTACAAATCCTGTCTGGTTATTCAAATGTTTTGTCCTTTGAGTAAAAGGTAGTGTTATTGATTTTAGGCTTCTTTTTTTTCCCCCATCAGTACTTGTGAACACATGGCTGACAGTGCTTTCTGTGTTGGTGTGTTATATTCAGGTTGGAAAGAAACAAGGCCCTGTTCTTTAGTGCATAAATGTGTGTCTCTGTGTGAGTTGGTGTGACAGAAGCCACGTGTTTCCAGTTTCGGCATTGAATGATTTATCATTGAGGCCTTGTGATAACACACACGCACACAGTTACTAAAAGAGTAAGCAGTGAGAGAGAATATATTTGAAGGTAAATATATCAGCAACATTACAGGTTATTTAATTAGTTCTAGACCACTGATCATGTTAGTTAAAGTACCTTAATGCTGGTGGCAAACAGTCTACTGTGCTACACTGTGTGTAGTGTTTCCATGGCAATTCTCAAAAGGCAAAATCAATGTGTAAAAAGTTCAGAATGTTCCAGGTAAAACGTCATATTTTTCAGGAGTGGAGCCCTTACCTTTCCCTTAAATGGCCCATCTCCTACATTTTCTTGTGTCTTTGCTGGTTTATTTATTCATTGTTTTTTAGTTTTAGTTTTTATCTCAACCACAATAAATGATTTTTATTATTTAGAAATTAAGAAATCAAAATGAATTTGTACAAGACCATTCTGCATTTTCCTCATAATTTAACAGGCTGTGTTTTTTTTTTTTTACTAGGCCCTTTATGATTGAGAGAGACAGATGACTGATGACTGACAGATATTGCCTCATTCAAAAAAGTCCTAATAACCTCAGCGTGAACAGACGGGACTGAAGTGCTGTAGGCTGAATTGACCTCAAGAGTCATTCTGAGTCATTCAAAGTATTGTCATTCTGTAGCCTCATGCTAGGAAACTTTGTTTTCCCCCTATAAAAAAGGATGTATTATGCTTTGCCGTACATATGCAACTCCTCCAAACTTACATATGCACATCCAACATTTGTATGAGTTTCTAGGCTGCTAAAGAGACAAAATGGGAAATATGACATGCAATTTAATACTAATGTGAACCAAAGTGACATCATAAGGTTACCAAAATAAGTTTCTACCTACGCTTCAAGTTGCTGGTGTTGTACATTACACTTCATGCTTCATGACTTAATGTGTACAGAAGTATTATTTTCTATTGTAATATTATTTATTATTTAACTACTTAGACCCCATAATTCAGGGAATCTATTAAATCCCAGGGATAATGTACACAGACTAAATGTAATTGGGTTCAGGCACGTTTGTTTAACACAGGGCTGACTTTTGAAAAAAATCTGTTAATTCGATAAAGGCCTAAAATGCCTGATACAGGCATACACTTATGAATGACGCACGGCTTCACAAACCTATTGAAATGATTGTTCTGTCTTTGAGATTTATGTTAATTACCTTTTTTTTTTGGGCTGGCCTGAAATGTGCCTCTTTAAAAAAGCAGGCTGAAAAACACCTCATAACTTCAGCATGAACGAGTGGGACTAAACTGTCGTAGACTGAGCAAGTGGTTATACATGGTATTGATTTTACTGCCATCACAAATGTTTTTGAAGTTTTGTATATCAATGGAAAAATCCATCCACCCATCCATTCATCCAACCAACAAAACAACCAACCAACCAACTAGGAAAATTCATTTATTTTTTCATGCACCCTTTAACTCCGCTAACTCACACACACTGCTCTGTTGGCTTTGTATATATTAAAGCAGTTGACAAGACAATGAGGAGTTAGAAGGGAGATGGGATGGCTGAGTGTATGTGTGTGTGTATTCCAGTGACACACAAAGTCTCTAAAATGGTCTGTCAGACTTCCTGCAATTACTCACCTGTTTGCACCACAGTGTTTATCGTCCTGATGCAAAACTGTGTTCTCTGCCTTCTCCCTCTCTCTCTCTCTCTCTCTCTCTCTCTCTAATGCAATCTAATTGTTTCCTGGCCTGTAATTTGAAAGCCTGTTCTTTAAATTTAGCCCTAGTTGCTGTCCTTACACTCTTCCACACTCTCAGAAAAAAAATTACCCTTCAGGCTGTGACTGGGGCGGTACCCCCAAGGGGACATCTCTAGTGCATTGCAGTTGCATTGCAGTTATATAGTTTGTACCCTGTTATCACTCAAGGTCTTTCATTTTTTTAAGCTATGAAAAGTGTGAAATATGGCTCTCGTTCTTTCTACTCTGGGAAAGTGAGTGTAGTACACCTACATGTACATGTGTTTGTACCTTAGAAACCAAAAAAATATTAATCTTTTTCTGACTGCATATGGTCAGCTCGAACTATTTCAGAATATCATTCAGTAAGAATCAGTAAAATTGGCCAATGATTAAAAAAGTCTTTTCTCAGGCTGTGCTATTCACACTGTGTACATGTAGGCCAAAGTGTGCAGGGAGGGCGAGTTGTGCCTATGAATAAAACAGAATTTGGCAGACGCGCAGTCTATTGTTGCACCATGGTGGCATTGTATAACACATCAAATAACATCATAACATCTGCACTTTTTCTTTCAGTGTGGATGCACTGCCAAGCTATGGAAAGTGAAAGAGGACATAAAATATTTTAGCCGGGAAACAAATGTGTATGTGTGTTTGTGTTTGAAGGTCACAGCAAAACCAATACTGAGAGTCTGCCAGTTCATCAATATAGTCATCAATAGGGTACACACACACACAGGTAGAGTTCCCCCATATCTCGTCGCCCTGCCATTCATTGTGAGACAGAATCCAATGTCTCTAAAGGTAGAAATCTAACATGTTACTGATGCCTGTCATCTGGACTGTAACCACTGCTTTATCTTGTAAATAAGAATCAAAAGCTATACTTGCCATCTTTAAGACTAACTGTAGCACTTTGGCCCTAGTGTGTGCATTTTTTTTTCTTCTCCCCCCATAAGTGGTGTTCAGCAGTAGGGTAGCTCAAACATTTTTAACAGATCAGTTTGCATCACAAAATGCCATTTAGATGATGGCAGTCAGTCGTGCACAACATATTTGTTTCTTCAAACCTGAGCTAAAATAAAACGTCTGCTTTTATGGTGCTGTTTGGCACAAGAAGCTGAGAATAAAAAGAAGGAGTGCTGATTCCTCTGCTAGAGGATGGGCAAAACAGTGGCTGTTAATATACATAGTGGCTGGTAAATATACATTGATCAGCCTTAAAATTAAAACAGCCTCCCCCTCATCCAAGGGTGGTGGTGGTCTAGTGGTAGGGTACTTGCCTATGGACCTATGGCTCAAGAGGTTCCAGGTTCGAATCCCACCTCTGGCAACCTGAGCAAGACCCTTAACTTTGAATTGCTCCAGGGGGACTGTCCCTGTAATTAGGACGTGGAAGTCGCTCTGGATAAGAGCGTCTGCTAAATGCCGTAAATATAAATATATAAATAGAAATAGAATATATCCTGCCAAAGAACATCAGACTTGACAAGGCAAACCCCTGATTTGCAACAATGTTTAGAAAATGACGGAAGAAAATGTTATTTATCAGATGGGACCACCTTCTTCCATTCTATTGTGCTATTCTGTGACCATTATAGGTGTTTTAGGTATAAAATAGATGTCAGCATGGACACTCTGACCAGACTGAAACTGGATAGTCCAATAAACAGCAAGCTGTGCTCTTAAACCTTTCTATCATTGGCAACAATTTGTTCAGTAGTTTTTGCTCTTTTGTGGTATTAGACCAGATGGGCTAGACTTTGCTTCCCTGTCTCTTGTCCTTCCGTGGACCATTTTTGATAGGTACTAACCACTACATACCAGAAACACAACACACAAGACCGGTCATTTCGGAGATTCTCCCACTTTCTCCATCATCAGGGATTAGGACATGGCCTCTTTTGAGCAGATATTTAAGTGAAGGACCATTGTCAGTGATGACCTTTTCACCCAGGCATCGTATGTTAGTTTGTGGTGTTAGTGTGAGTATATCAGCAGTGTTGCTGACACATGTCACTGTCACTGCTATGTTGAATGTTATCCACCACCTTAAAATTCCTAAAAAATAAAGACCTAGATCCTGCTTCATTAATTGGAGTGCTTGTGGTCCTGCTCTGCTCAAACCACACCAGATCGGATATCGCTCCCGACGTAACCCTCCCCATTTGTCCGGGCTTGGGTCCGGCACAAAGAAATACACTGGCTTGTGCATCCCCAGTGGCTGGGTTACAGTTTTTTTTTTCATTTCAGTATGTTAAATTCTGCAAATAGCAATTATGAATGAAAATAATTGTTTAATCAGTGCTTTTTTTCCACTTTTCACTTTATTTTTTACTTCAACAACACATTTAATTTGACACATATAAAGTGTGCCAAATGTTTTGCATACAACTGTATACATACTGTATATTTGTAATACTGTATTACATATATACAGTATACCATATAATACCAGAAAAGTGTGCATAATTGTAAAAGTAAAAGTGGATGGATGATAGTGATGAAACTTGCAGGATCATACAGCAGTGTTCTGACAGTGTGGAACAGTCCTTAATCCTTAGAAAGGGCACACTGTGGCCTGCCTAATGCTGCTGTCACACAGCCATATAGCCACAGTAATTATTGTGAGAAATTATGTTTATTTCCTCCATTTAACTGCTATTTTCTTCCCCTGCTTATCTTTGTCTCTCCAGAGCCCATCATCAGTCACTGTTATATAACTGTGAATGAGTGTGTGCGTGTGTGTTGGTGTGAGAGAGTGAGAGAGAGAGAGAGAGAGAGAGAGAGAGAGAGAGTGAGCCTTAAGAGACCCAGGATCCACATCTTCTTGATTAAGATCTTAATTAATACCCTGTGTGCATAAGAGAGAGAGAGAGAGAGAGAGAGAGAGAGAGAGAGTGTGTGTGTGTGTGTGTGTGTGTGTGTGTGTGTGTGTGTGTGTGTAACGGAAGAGGGGGAGATGCAACATCACAAATAATTTTTTCTCTGGATCTCTTTAATGAGTTACAGTATGACTTACGAAGTAATGCCTAAAAAAATATAAACTATTACAGACTTTTACAGACTACAGACAACATTTATCTTCATCTCTCACAGCTGTTGGGTGTTTGTTTCTCTCATCGTCAATCATACATTAACATTTTATTGAATCTACAAATAATGCTAATCAGAGGTCAAATTTAATGACAAATTTAATGTTATTTCCTTTTTTGGTGGTGAAAGTAGTCTGTCACCCTTAACAAACGTGAAGAGATTCCTACATGCTGGGGTTGAGGGATCAATTTTTTCTTTTTTTTTTATGAAAGTTGTTCTGAGAACTGGTATAACTATTGTTATGCAGACTTTATTAAAAAAGTCTTTAAAAAAAGACAAAGATGGAAAAAAAAGGACAAAGACTTTTACAGCTTTTATTTTTACTGTGTTCTTTATAAAATATACATTTTAGGAGCCATATTTAGGTTAGTCAGGCATTATTAATTTATATATTTTTAGTGTATGTATTATTTTTTGCTTTAATTTGCCTTAGTGCATCTCTTTCAGTTTATTTTTCTTATTTCATATGTCTTCTTTGTCAGTTTCTTTAGTAAACTAAAAGCAAAAAGTGCACAATCTAAAATGTAGCCCTTTCTAGGAACTTTCTAGCAGCTGTTTGTGTGAAAAGCGAAGTGAACTCATGGCACTATTAAACAAAGTAATTTCAAATCCAATTAAAACAATCGACTGAAAGTAATGATCTACTTACATTATTACATCTTATTGCATTCTTTTTGTTTTGTGGTGTCTGATGACACGATTTGCACTGATGATCACCTCTGTGTGATTTGTTCATTAGACACTGGTCTTGAGGATGGGAAACAAAATTATGGATAATTACTCAAAAGTGCATTAAAACTAAAGTAACCAGCCTCTTTTGAGTAGAATGGAAATGCAGATTTTTATGTAAAATGCAAAAAGTCTAAAAAATAAATAGTCAAGTACATCCATCCATCCATTTTCTGCCGCTTGTCCCAAACGGGGTCGCGGGGGAGTGCTGGTGTCCAACCCAGCGCACACAGGGTGAGGACGGGGGACGCACCCTGGACAGGTCGCCAGCCCATCGCAGGGATAGTCAAGTACAGATACCTGAAAATTATGCTTAAGAAGAGTAAGAGTAAGTACTGGTACTTTCTTGCCTCCTATCTGGTAGTGTCACATTAGTAGTCTGGTATCACTGCTTTTATCTTTGCTGGATGTAACATGACTCGTTTCTTGCTGTTTCGTCCACGCAGGTCTTTGGCTAAAGATCTTTATGTATCTGCTAGTCATTAACAATGATCTTTTTCTTGGAGGCAACATGAGTTTAGATACTTTTATAGTATGAAATGGCCATGCAGGCTACAACTTGATCAGTAACCTGTGGTATAGTACGCTTTTGCTGGGACCAACCATAAGGTTTTATTGAATGAACGCTGCACTGACAGTGTGCTTGAAAAGGTTGTTGGTTAACTTGGTCTTGTTGTGCTGTGCTGGGTTGTTGTGCTGGCTGCCTGTTATGTCCAGATGTGTTGTCATGTGTTTTTGTCATGTGCACATGACAGACCCTGGCTTGTAACTCACACTCACTTAGGTTTAGCAGGTGAAAAGGGACAAGGGACATCTGATCACATAGCCTTTGTGCCATTATTAGAATGATGGAACTTGCATAAACAAAGACTATGGAAACAATTCCAGTTACTCCGGTATATGAAGAACAATGATCCACTTTAGGATGACTACTGAAAGAAAAAGCAGGGATGCCATCTAAAAGTAGAACACACTACTGAAAGCACTGAATGTAAAGTGAAAGACTGGTTCAAGAATAAATCACTGTTGTTAAAGTGATGAATAACAGCACCACCCTTTCATTTGGCAAATCTGTGCCACACCGCTGGAGTTGAACCATGTGAATGAAATTAAACCCAAACAGAGCTAAATGTGAATGAATACTCATTTCTTCCCTCTTGTGCTTTACAGCAGCAGAGGCCTAGTGGTTAGGGATTAGACCCCATAATTGGAATGTTGTGGGCTTGAGTCCTGGACCAGTAGGTTACTCTGAGGTACCCTTGCACAAGGTATAGTCCCCAACACTGCTCCCTGGGCACTGGATATAGCTGCCCACTACTACACTCTTGGTGTATAAGCTAAAAGCAGAAAATGCATTTAGTTTTGGTTCACTGTGGTACGTCTACCCAATGAAAGTCAATTATTATTGAATGAAGTGAATTTGACTGTCATTGTGAAACACAGAACAGCATACAGTGAACCACAACGAAATGCAGCCTTTCACTCATACACTCATATTGTTGGAATGCTTTGGATTGGTCAACATTAAAGCACATCGAAGATGATGTGAGGTTGGCTAACAGTAGTACAAATGCTTAATTCAGAAACGTAGAGGGAGTTTAATGAGGGAGGATGGCCTGCTGTCCAAAGTTAGTTTTCAGCGCCACCCTTTCAGAAGCTTCACTACAATCTTTCACACAGAAATCATCTCCCTCATGCATCCGCTCATACGATGCATTATTAGAAACACGTTCTCTGTATAACCTTGGGTAGTGAATCATTCTCACCACAGAAGTGAGCAGGGATGAGTGGATCAATGCACAGCAGTGTTACTGGGGTCTTTAAACTCTTCAGAATCAGTACAGTACCAGGGTGGAACTGCAAGCCAAGGATTTCCTATTAAAGTGGCCAGGCATGGGGGCATGGGGGAGAGAAAGATGAAGTAAGGCAAATATTAAAAAGACAGGAGGCTGTGTGATGTGAAATGAGAGAGAGAGAGAGAGAGAGGGAGAGAGAGGCTAACTAGAGGCTTCTTCATTCACATTGACTGTCTTCCTGACCCACTTCTTGGGGTGTGTGTTGCTGCAGCGCCTCCGCTCAGAGGAAAAAACAACAATGACACACTAACAAAACAAAACAACAAAAAAAAACTAACAAAAAAAAGAAGGTAGAAAAAAGTACCTTAAGAGCTTGGGATGGGATGGGTCTCTCTCATTTATAGAGATATTCTAAAACAGTGAATAGACATACAGTACTGTGCAACAGTTTGAGGCAGGTGTGAAAAAATGCTGTTAATAAAGAACGCTTTCAGAAATATAAATAATGATTGTTTATTTTTATCAATTTTCAAAATTCAAAGTGAGCGAACAAAAGAAACATCTAAATCAGATCAATATTTGGTGTTACTACCTTTTGCCTTCAAACAGCATCAGTTCTTCTAGGTACACTTGCACAAAGTCAGGGATTCTGTAGGATTATAGTCGGTGTCTGATCAACCAGTTTTACCAAACAGGTGCTGATGATCATCAATGTCAGACGAAGGTTGAAACACAGTCATGTTTGGAACAACCGATCATTTGTGTACCTAGTACCCAGTGTACCTAGAAGAATTGATGCTGTTTTGAAGGCAAAGGGTGGTCACACCAAATATTGATTTGATTTAGATTCTCTTTTGTTCATTCACTGCATTTTGTTGATTGATGAAAATAAATGATTAACATTTCCATTTTTTCACACCTGCCTAAAACCTTTGCACAGTTCTGGATGTTTATTAAATGTTTTTTCCATCCATCCTTCCAGCCCAGAATTGCTAACTGTGTTGTTTTTTATTAATCCATTCTGAGATTTTTTTATTTCTTTATTGATTCTGAGGGATCATTCAGAAATGCATTGCTCTTTGTGTCCTTCACTCTCAGTCCTTCATTGCCTTCCGTCATCCCTCTTGACTTAAAATCAGAGGGTGTTCGGTAGAGTGTGGGGAGTGAGAGATTGTGTGTGTTTGTCTGTGATAGTGAATGGAATGCATGTGTAAGATTTGTGTTTCTGTCTCCGTGCTGGGTGTCTGGCTTCCATTAGCCATCAGTGCTGCTGCTATTCCGGGCAGCTGATGACATCATCATGCTGAGGCCCCAGCAACTATTCCTCAGAGTCATTACTGAGAGCCTGCAAAACACACACACACACACACACACACACACACACACACATAAAACAATTTCACTTTGCCTCTGCCTTGTTAAGTCAACACAACTGCCCCCCCCAAACATGTACATTTGATTTTCTGTCTGAATCAGGATGTATTGCATTAATTATCATGAAAATAAACAGTGAAACTTAATTTTCTTGCTTTAAAAGGATGTTTCTTCCTTAACCAGTGTAATGACGATGATGCTGATGATGATTAAGATAAAGATCATTTAATGTTGTCAGTGTGTATGTCTGTCTGTCCTGAGCTGGACAGGAAGTTGTTCCTTCAGGATGATGTCACACCTCCTCCACATCCCACGCACCTCTCAGCGACCAGCTCACAAAACCCATCGTTACCACGGTGACAGTGCTGACGTGCTCTCTGGCTCGTCCACTCTTGCTTCTTCATATTCTCTCCCTCTCTGTCTCTCTCTAAGTCATTGTGTATGTCCTTGACAGGCAGGTTCAGTGTTCAATGGGAGAAAAGAGAGATGATCTCATCTGTAGGTGGGATGCAGCAGAGCTCAGGGTAACAACCCATTCATACCAGCTACACACACTTCACCTGAAGATTATCAATACACACATGCTTAGTGCTTCACCTGAGTTAGATTTAAACATCTCAACATTTAGAGCAAAGTTCATTATGCAGACTAAGGGATTCTCCCTGTTGCTGGAGCATTTGGAGGGCTGTGTGTGTCTTCAGAAGGATACAGAGGTGAAATAAGGTGAAATGAGGAAAATAATCACCACCACCACCATCAGTAATAAAAATGTTACAAATACCTGGTACCCAAGATTAAGGCTGCTTTACTGATAAAGCTTCAGTGATGTAGAAATGAACCAAATACACAAGAGATGTCCATTAAACAGAAGAAAAAAGCAAGAACACTACATTTAATAATAGGTTCAGCATCACCACTCAAGCTACTGATTTCCTGCCTGTACACTGCTGTTTTTTCTGCTGTACAGTGCTGTACTTTAGGCACAGTGCCATGATATTTGCCTGTTACCCAAAATTCTGCCTGGTGAATGTATTTATTTTATTATAAGTTGAGGTCTGTTTACCTTTTGCAAGACTCCACTTAAACTAGACCAGTCTGGATTGCTTCACTTCATCTGTATCCTGGCTCTGTTCATTCATTGCAGTCTTCAATTGTGTATTTCTGAGCTGTTATCATGTTGCCATTTTTCTTGTTATTCTTAGTGTTTCCTTGTTATTTTAACCTTACTTTCTGTTCTCCCTTTAATTATGCATTTCCCTGGATTGTAACTACCCTCCAATGTTCTGACACCTCCCTATTGTGAAGACTATGAGAGTTGGATTGGCCCGAGTAAAGCACACATATCCTACCTCAAGCCCAGCCATTACAGTCACTTTGGTGACCTTTTAAAAAGAACTCAGAAAGCAGCTCAAAAACTACTGAGAAGGTGCTACTTAGTAGGGTTCTCAGTGGTGTTCCTTAGTACAGCCTGCATCAATCATCACGGAGGTAAATTAGAAATTTTGTCAGCTATGGCAGGATGTTTTTTGTTTTTTTTTTTAAAGTGAAAGTGACCATTTGTCATTGTGAAACATGATACAGCACACAGTGAAGCACAACCTCAACTTCTCACTCAAACACACAGGTGCAGCAGGGGGCAGTTATTTATAGCACCCTGGGGAGAAGTGATGGGAACGGTACCTTGCTCAAGGGTGCCTCTGGCAACCAACTAGCCGACACATGTACAATGTACATGGTGACCTTTAGGTCAGGTGTGGCTGCTACAAGTGTATCAGCTATGGGTACCTTAAAGTGGGATTCACTTAATAAAAGTGATGATGCGATACCTTTGAAGATCTAATGTGTTTTGCACTGTATATGATGTGTTAACTGGAAAACTGAGATCTGGGAATAAGAACCAAAGAACGGTCACTGTGAATAAACTGGGTCGTTCTGAGGCAGAATGCCAATGATTTCTTAAGAACCTTCTCATCACAGTCAATGTCTTTAACCTCATGTCAAACCCAGAGCACTACAGAACGGCCTGCAGAAAACTGTCACTGTCCAAACTGTTTCACTCTGCACTACACTCTCCTATCTGTCTCTCTCTCTCTCTCTCTCTCTCACACACACACACACACACACACACACACACACACAAGCCTGCTCTGTTCCCCACAGATCCACATCATACAGCAGTAAGATGAATGGCTCAGTGCAGCATTAGAGCTCCATTAAGAGTTACAGCCTGTGGGGTTAGAGCTAACGCTAAATTTAGCCTGGTGTTTATTTCAGGAGCAGCATGTGTGCACCATACACACTAGCTCACACATGCACTTACACACAAAGAGACACTCTGTCTAGTGGCTGGTTTCTGCTTTACCAGTAATGAAAACATGTCATTTGGCTGACTCTACTCCCCTTCCTCCCTGTATGTGTGTGTGTGTGTGTGTGTGTGTGTGTGTGTGTGTGTGTGTGTGTGTGTGTGTGTGTGAGTAGAGAGTCCATCCTTCATGCTGGATACATGCAGAACCTATCTAAGAAAGGAATAGAGCCAATTGCCTGTTCCCAGGGGTTTTCCCATTTCCTACTGCCCCACTCTGGGCTGATATCCCAGCTCCAGACGGAGGTCTCAGCAGGCCTCTCTAAACGGAGTACACTTAGGAAAAAAACATGGGCCAAACTGGTCACCTCACTGCATACTGAAGACCCTCGAGCCTGAAGAACTGAGTTCTGCAAAAAAGCAGTAAAACAGCAAAAAGAAAGAAAGAAAGAAAATTACTAACAAAGTAAATTTGGGAAAAATGAAGGAAGGACGAATAGATGAAATAGAGAAAAAAGATAGAAAGATACAAAAAAGGGACAGTAAGAAAGAAGTAGAAAAGTGCTAAGATATTGAACAGCGCTACAAAAAAGAGGAAAAAGAAAGCAAGAAAGACTGAGGATAACATTAAAAAAGAACATGTGAAGTAGGAAGTGTGCATGTTTGTATTGGAGTGGTGATTAAACCTGTTAAAGATGGTACTGTCAGTCTTCATCAATGAATGATTGTATTTAAAGAGTAACATTTATGGGGAGAATGACAGAGAGAGAGAGAAAGAAAAAAGAAAGAAAACGAAAGAAAGAAAGAAAGAAAAAGAAAACAATACACATATGACTTCTGTAACTTTGTGAACAGCTCATCAAAATAGTAGGAACACTGTACTTTGTCTGTATTTGAATGACAACTGAAAAAATTATGGAAAAAAAATTAATTTCCTGTCTCTCTTTTTTTTTTTTTTTAATATTAAACTTTTAATATTAGAACTGGGCTTTGGGAAAATGATCCTAAATGGATGATTAGGCTGATTGTCCCCGAAGCTGACTCAGGTGTTAAGTTTCACACACACTTAGCTTATATAATCTCCTCCACTGGGATGAGCTGATGCTTGTGATTCAGGACTAATCATCTAGCATCAGTACCTCACCAATTCTCTCATGGCTGAATGCAATTAAATTCTCACAGCAGTTTGACTTGCGTAAAGCCTTCCCAGAAGAGAAGAGTTAGTGACTGCAACAAAAGGCGGGTGATCTCCCAGTTAAAACACTGATTTAGAAGATATGGTGAATGAGTGTGTCTGTAAACCTTTGGACAAGAGTGTAAAAAGTAGAAAGAAGTGAGAATAGAGATAAAGTGCACTTAATCAAGAGTAAAAAAGCATCGACATTTAAGCATGCATCCTCATATAAGGGATAAATGGAAATCAATTAAATAATAAATTTACATAAATGCACATCACACAATGACATGGTTAGACATTTTGAAGACAACGTTAGAGAAACAAGGATGCGTTAGTTTGGACATGTCTAGAGGAGAGACGAGGATTATATTGGCAGGGGAATGTTGCCAGGAAAGAGGAAAAGAGGAAGCCCAAAGAGGAGGTTTATGGATGTGGTGAGAGAGGACATGAAGGTGGTCGGTTTGAAGGAGGAAGATGCAGAGGACCGGAAGAAATGGAGAAGGTTGATCGGCTATGGCGACCCCTAAACGGGAGCAGCCGAAAGACGATGAAGGAGAAGACACAATGACATGGATGGCAGTTTTTGTCTTTATTTATTAAAAATCAGTCCAAAAAGTCTGTAGTTATTTCTATAAAGAAAAAGGTCAAATTCATGAATGGAGGTTGGACACATTGTCCAGCACAGCTTTTCTCTAAAAAATACTATTGTATTTTGTTGCTATGTGTGGAAATGTGTATTCAGTTTGCCATGCACCTGCCTAAAAACAAATACGCCCCAAACTTCACACAGACACACTCAATTCAGTGCCTGAGGCTTTGTCCCAGCTGGGCTTTCTTAGACCCTGGCGAGACACACATTAGTGATTCTGTCTGTCACACATTCTCTCTCCCTCAAACACACTTCATCTCCTGAGTCTCTCTCTCTCACTCTCTCTCTCACACACAAACACACACACAGTCTCTCCTTGTCATACAGGCACATTTATCAGTTTTGTACGGGAGATCATCTACACACACACACCAATGGGGTCTCTGATCCAAACTGTTACACATCCTCTATTCTGCAAGCCCACATACATAAACACACACAGGCTCACACACACTCCCAATAAACGTCACTAAGTGCCTTGATTCACATCCAGGTATGCAGTTTCACTATGTGCTTCTGTCTCTGTCTCCACTGACACCCCCCCCCCCCAAACACACACACTCCAGTGGCATGGGGCCACGTCTGGCTGGAAAGTTCGGCCTGTGTCAGCAGCTGTTCTATCCATTGTTACATGATCCATCAGCAAAACAGACAAAACGGACTCACACACACACACACACACACACAGCACCCCATCATCCAATCAGCTGATTGCTGGTCCAACTATGCTCTTTCTTTTTCTCTCTCTCTCAGCAGGTGAGTAGTTCTCTTTTCATTGGGCAGCTGTATCAGTTGTCCATTCAGGCTTTATGCCATGCGTCTGTAATTCACACCTACACACAATCAGTGGTGACAGCACACACTAAATGCTGCACTCAGTGAAGCTTTTACACTTGTCCTATATCACCTTTATTGTCCATTGTGTAGCTGGTAAGGTCACATCCTTTCAGAGAGAAGTTACTATTTGGACATGCATTTACAGTAATGTGAAAAAACGTATGATCGTCTTAGTGAAGGTAAGTCAACATCCTCTACAGAGAACTCACTTTTAAGGCATGAAAAATGATGAATTTCTGCAAATTTTGCACTAATATGACTACCTATCCCTAACCCTAGTGTAGTTGTGTAGTATCTGGACATAAATCATGCTGAAATTCGAGAAGCACTTGATTGATTCAAGCAACTGAATCAATAAACTGAATCAAAGACAAAAGAGTCTGTCCGTTTTCTTAGTTTGACCTTAATGTACTGGCCTCAGAGTGATGAACATAAGAAAAAGAAATGATTTGCCACAGAAAACATGAATATTTCATTGTAGCTCAATACTACCTGTATAAGGTGGCTTGTTACAGAGGCTATAGCATTGCACTAAAGCAATTACTTATGAAATTTTAATGAAGGAAGCCCTTCTTAATTAATGATATGTTATGTTTACTCACGTGTGCTGTGTAAGGACATACTCTTAACCAGTCACTCACACAGGACACTTACGTTATCAGGACAGAGTTGCATAACTGCAAGTTTATATTTTTATATTTTACATTTAGATGAATGTTTATTTTTTATTCATATATACAACACTGGGAAAGAGTCATATGTGCAATTTGTTTAAAACTGTTTTTTCTAGGCAAAAGGTTAGTTTTTATTTTTTCAAATAACATCAAAATACATTGAATAAACAAAGTGAAAGTGACTATCATTGTGAAGCACAGCATACAGTGAGACTCAATAAAATGCTTCCTCTGCTTTTCACCCATACAGCACGGGAAGTGATGGGGACGGTACCTTGCTCAAGGGTACCGCAGGGCAAACTACTGGTCTAGGATTCGAATCCATGACATTCTGATCTTAAGAACAGGTTTCATTCCAGATTTCCTCGTTGATGAGGCATCGCGCACTTAATTGTTCACTTCTAACAGCAGCGCATCTCAACTAACTAAACCAAGTGCTGATTAACCAGGTACTGAACAGGAATTAGGAACTAGTCACAACTGGGATTCACTAAGAAGAGGTTAAACCAGAAACACAATCGCTTCTAAAAGTTTATTAACATTAGTGTTTTTCTGAGTAGCTACTGCCTAAATCAAAAGCAATGCATTTTAAATGCATTTTCTTAGGTGGCTATATATTTTGCACAGTACTAAATAGTATATATGGGAAGTAGCAGGACATAATGCAGGTATGGCTAAGCAATATATGCAACTACTCAATATGCAAGGCAATCAGGGCTTTGAAGAGACCATAATGCTTTAGAAATGAGCCATCTGTATACAATAAGTACTACTATATAAATAAGTACTACTGTTATATCATTAAATCTTTTTGGAAACAATAGGCCAAAGCTCTTCCTAATGGAAGATTACCCAATCCTTTTTCCACCCTTCATAGCTACAGAGACATGGGTAAAGGAGCTCATCCAGTGGTTCTAATGGTTAGGCCCTTAAGGGCTGAACAGAAGTCTTAACTTGCCAGATTCACCACTCACACACATGGTGTGACAGAATAATTACCCAATGAGGTTTTCATTTACAACTGTTGGGATTAATTTTCTAAAATAAATTTCACTTTAGGCCTTTTGGAAGCTCTAGATTAATGTGGATATGAGTGAAAACCTAACCAATGAGCTTCTGTTGGTAAGGAACAGCTCTGTGAAAGCCTTTGAATGAATCATTATATACACAATGTAAAAGGGGTAAACATCCTGTACAAAATTCAGATGCCAGTTTTTAATACAGAATGGCAGGAAAGCATGTGGAATGTTATTCAACTTCACTGTAATAAATAATATAGTAGCACTAAAATAAAACTGCATTACCATAGAGAGGTGTTTTAAGCTTGGCTTTAGACAGTTTTACATTTATGGAAAAAACTGAAGGCTCAGCTATTAGAGTCACTGTTTAATACTTGTAATATGTCCCATAGGTATTAAATATACAGAAGTACTTGTTGGTAACATGTACATATTATATGCATCTGCATTGCTCAAAACCTGTTCTGTGTGTCAACGCTGAATGAAGGGTTAAATACTTCGACAACAAGACAAATACAACCGCATACTAACAGTGCATGGAGACATACCACACACTTTTCAAAATTTCCACAAGTTGAGGTAATGAATGTGTGTGTGTGTGTGTGTGTGTGTGTGTGTGTGTGAGAGAGAGAGAGTGCCCTTAAGCAATGTGTAACACATTTGGGCCACTGTAGAATATATGAAATAAGATTTTACAAAACTTCCTACTCAGCAAGAAAAGCTCAGGACAAAGCAGAGGGAACATCTAGCCCCTCAGGAAAAGCATTAAAAACTAGCTCTCTCTCCCACACACATTATATTTATTATATATATATATATATAAATAAATAAATAACTACCCCATTGTTTGGGATACAATGGATAGCAAATTCCCAGACATCATGGTAGAACCTCCGGAACATTCTAGAACATTCCTCCCTCTTTTAGCTGGAGGACTTTCCATTTAAAAGCGTCTTAGCAAGGGCTGCTTTTCAAAGCCGGCATGTTCAGTGCTACGTGCTGACAGAGTTGTCTACGTGGAGCGGATAAAAAGAACAGGCCATTCGAGAGGACACAGAAAATGCCTGTTATTACGAGGGCTGATCCTTCAGCAGAACTCAGATTTCAGCCTAGTTCATCAACATGGAGCAATTATTATATTTTAATCATGAGCTTTATATGCCACATCTTTTAGCAAAACTGAAACTATATACCTTTTTTGATGAACAGATTCATTCTGGATCAGGGATTCACCCAAACTTTAGAAAAAATGTTTTTATTCCTGAACAAAATACATCGAAATTAACACGTACTGTTCAAAAAAGGAATAAGCAAATACCTCAAGGGCTTTTTACAAAATGGGGAAAAAAAAACAGCTGAAATAATCACTGTAAATTTACATGAAAACAACTGCAAACAATAAGGATGTCCAATCACTATGGACTGTCCATTACATACAGTGTTCACAGCTGATCTACCAGGAACTGAAGTCTCCGAAGCCTGTCCTGCCTTTGGGTTTTTTAGCTGCTGTTTCACTTGTGGAGGGCTTTGGGTCCTCATCCGCTACAGAGCGTTTGCTGAGTGCGCACACACACACACCCGCGCACGCACACACACACACACACACACACACAGGCAGAAGAGATAAATCATTTATCAGTTGTCTTCTACATTCTAATTATGCTGAACTTGCCATACAGCATCTATTCTTAGCCCGCATTCCTATTTATGTACTCTCAAGCTTGGCATTAAAGGCACAATATAATCAATAATGCTAATGTTGCAAACAGTGAATGAAAGAGAATCATCACATATTACAGAATATAAAGTCCCTTCCAAAAGCACTGGAACAGCAGGTCATACTAACTGTAAACAATGGGCTTCTTTGATGAGCGGTACAGGTTAAGCTTACAAACTCACTTTACATCACAATGTATTGGTAATTTGGTCATTTGTATTTATTCTAATGCTGTAAATAAATAAATAACATTTACTCCAAGATGTGTGCACAACACCATGCATGTAAAAGGCTTCAAATAATAACTCTTTCATTAGGATTAGGAAAACCCTCAGTCTGACAGAACTTAATTAAACAGAGGAAAGGGAGCTCCCAAGTGACAACTGAAAAAAGTCCATGTTTGATTCTGGCGATGCCCCAGCCATCCAGGGCTGGGAGTCTTAAAGAGCACAATTTGTTTTGGTCTCTCTGGGAATGACCTTCCTTCTTCTCTCAGAACTAAGCATGTTGCTAACCAGCACGAGGGTCTATTAGCGGACACAACAGAAGTGAAAGCTAGTATTCTGCTCCAAGTTGCCCATGCTGTCCAACAGGTTAGTGACAGTTTAAAAAGATGCAGTGGTGCTTAATGTGACTTACAAAGCAGGTGCTAGCGCTCACTTGAAAGTGGATAAAATTATAATGTTATCATGTCTACTATTATAAAAAAAATCTAACAAGTCTAAATTGGGGAAAACGGAACAAGTAATGATACAAAAATGATCAATGAATACAATGTTTTTCTTCAACGTCTTACACACTGCACTGCATCCTGGAACAAGCAGGATTAATTCTACTCTCTTTGTAAAAAAAAAAGCATACAGCTGGTCAGTTATTTAATAACTTATGATATTAGTGAAGTATGAGACTACATGACATTATGTAACAGCACACAGTGAGCAGTGATGGGGACAGTACCTTGCTAAAGGGTATCTCAGGGCAACCTACTGGTCTGGGATTCGATCCCACAAATCTCAGGTCCTGGGGCCAACTCCTTAACCACTACCACTACATTTTCCGTGGGTGATCAAACAGAGACAAATGGCTAATTTATGTTAATGGTTAATAATTATAATTAATCATCTTTTAATGAATAATTAAGAAGGGGAATGAGTACTGTACCTAACAGCAGTGAAGCGTTTAAAAAGCAAGTGTTGCAGTTTGTGAGAAAGTCTCATGTGCTTGTGTTGAAGTTGCTAAGGTCTCGTGGCTATTTGAGTGAGAGATAGAACAGTAGGAGTGTATGTGTGTGTCTGAAAGTGAAAATGATGAAGTGAGCATGAGTGATGTGTTAACACACTTCAGAGAGAGAGAGAGAGAGAGAGAGAGAGATCGATCAGTGGCGTGGTGCAAGATAATTATACTGATGACCCACAGCTTCCACAGTGAGCTTTGCTCATATCCTGTACTCCACTGAGCAATGTTATGACCCCTAACACTCCACCCGCCTTCAACCACATCATCTAACCTAGACTCAACCAAATTGAGACAAACATAATGAGGGGGTGTGATGTTCTCAGCTGCAGTGGAAGCTGAAAATTTATTACATGGATTTTGTTCTTTGGTAAAATTCCACAGTTTAAATGAACCTGAATTCTGCACAAAAGAGGGGAAGCCACTGATTTTTCAACATTTTTGCAAAATGAATCCATTCATTTGTAAACATTGTCATTAAGAAAGGTAGACAAGAAAAGCTTGATTCTGGAGAAACAGTGAGTTATCAAATTCAGATATCTCAAGAATGGACATATCTGCAGGATTTAACCCTATTTTAAGTGATCTCACAAAATTCTAAAAGGAAGTTTTGGAATAAGCTGCCTGATGTTTGAGACATTAGTATACAATATTTTCAAGATAACATTCAGATCGAAAAAGTCTTTTCTGTAGCTCTGAACGGTACATAAAGGTCGTTATGAGGCAAAATAGTCTCTTTAAAGCTAAATTTTCATCAACAGATTTGAAAGGATTTTTCTTTCATCAGTTTTATATTTCACACTATTTTACCTACTATAATATTATATCACATTCAGGAGACAGGTTAAAGCTCACTGGTCATTTGGAGTAGCAAATCAAAAGATCATATCTGTGTTGTAAACATCACAACCCCTGATAACTATCACCACTAGTAACGAAATTAGTTGGTCATTTTCTCTACATTTAAATCAATGGATATCAAACCCCACTTAATGACTTTGCTGAGCATCTGAACCGGCTGAAGTGTGAAGTGTTTGTCAAATGAATGCTCATATGTTGTGCACTGCAATTATTAATAATTGAACTATTTTCTAAATATCTGTGTATTGCATTATAATATATTTCAAGGTCTCTCAAGGCTTACCTCCTTAATATTCTATTTATATTTTGGCATAATATTTAAATAAGACAAGACATGCTATATATATATATATATATATATATTTTAAATTAATTAATTAATTTATAGATATGATTATATACCTTAATTTTTTATCAAATATTTCTTATACATATTCTATTTATTCTATATTATACAGAGAGAGAGTGCGAAACAGTGTGTGTACTCACGTGGCTGCCATGTTAATGTATTTGCCGACCCCGGCTCTGTAGGCTTTGGGCTGTTCGGTTTTTGTACTGCTGAGAGAGGGCGAGCTCTGAGCTCTCTCATCCTCCAGCTTCTGAGCCTCCTTCTCCCGCTCAGCTGCAATCTAAGATCAACACAGCCACATAAACCCAAATCAAGAAACACACATCTTTTACATACACGTTGTAGCTTCAAGCCTAAAGACTGTCAACATGTCCACTTGATTGGTGTGTATTAGAGTTCTTTCGAAGTCTTTTTTTTGTCCTCTGAAGATCTGTGTGTCCAGGAATAAGGCTTGGTACTATTTATTAAGGGTCAGTTCTGGTTTTTCTAATGTTGCTACTTATAACTTGCTAAAGCAAGTGTTTTTTCATGGCTATTGCAGATTCAATTATCTGTGGAGCTGTTGAGAAGAGTTATTACTCATTTGCTTGTTCTAGCTTGATTGGCTATGTTATGAGCTAGCATGCCAGAAAAAGGGGTTCAAGTAAAACTAGAATTGATTAAATGATATCATGCTCTCTGTTCCAAAATATTGTTTGGCCAAAAAAACAGGCTCATCTTTGCCAGGCAGATGACCCAAAATGCCTGTGCAAGGGTCCTGTCATGCTGCTGTAGCTAATTATAATTTTTAGAATCAAAAGGTGTTCATGCAAATTAATTAAATTATTCTGGTCAAATAATGCGAAGCAAAAAAAAAAAAAAAAAAAAAAAAAAAAAAAAAAAAAAAACTTTTCCATAAATGCTTTTTTCTGTATTGCAATACAGAGCAAAGTAATTGCAATCCCATGCAACCATTATGATACATTATTCTTTTATCATCACAGTGGAAGATCTACATCATCAAAATCACTAGGGGCTAGTGCGCGCGCATGCGCACACACACACACACACACACACACACACACACACACACACACACACACACACACACACACACACACACACACACACACACACACACACACACACCTGTGCATCTGCCTCCTCATAAGGATCCACAAACACTGTAGTACTTAGCAGCTTAATCTCAGCCTGGGAACAGACAGAGAGGATGAGAGAGAGAGAGAGAGAGAGAGAGAGAGAGAGAAAAAGAGAGAAAGAAAGAGAAAGAGAGAGAGCAAGAGAGCGAGAGCAAGAGCGAGAGAGAGAGAGAATATCACAAATCAATCTGCCGTTTCAGGATTACGGCTGTCGTCTTTGAAGAATTTAATGTTCTGTGTAAATGAGAAAAACTCTGTTACTGAACTGGGCCATGCTGGCTGGATAGTACACTAACTTGAGAGCTCAGTGTGCAGGCTATATATATATCATCATGAAGACATCAGATGAAAGAATACATAGTCTCTAAAGCTCCTGACTAAACTTTAATCTGCAGATTTGGTGGAATTTATGATTTTCTTTATACAAATAAATTATAAAGGCAATTTTATACCCAATCCTACTTAAATGACCTACATGCAAGTAGCCTAGTACAGTCAAAAGCAATGGAAGACTGTATTAGGAGCAGATAGGTCAAGTTTTGCTGTATTATCTCTTATATCACTATATCTTTGAAGGGACTGTTGCTTTTTTCTTATCCAAAAATATATAATATTTGGAGGATTTGTACGTGAAAGACTCTAATTGACTGTTGAAACATGTTTACAGTCCTTAAAATTAGAGAGACAAATATACATTTACTGTAAAAATTTTTCTTCTTTATTTAAATATTTCAAAAACAACATCTGTGCTTAGTCTTATCTTATTAACTTAAAAAGTTAATATTTAAAACAAATTCTATTCAGTTAACGGATAGTTTTGTTTTTTCTTCTCTTGGAAATGTACCTTTTTGAAAAATTGCATATGTAAATGAACTCTTTGCTTATAAGAGGCTGTAAACCGCTGTAGTTGTAACAGGCAGCCATACTCCACAGTGGTGGCTTTGTGACATTTTGTAACATATTCATAAAAAAAATGGGCAATGTTTGCTGTGAAAAAATAGTTATCTAAATTGTTTCAGGTCTCAAAATAACATAATACCAAAGACTATCTGAGTAAGCACAGTTTCCAAACAATCTTGTGGTTTTTTGAAGGACAAAATTAACCAACTTAACACTTCTGTAAAAAAAATAAAAAATAAATAATAATAATAATAATAATAATAATAATAATAATAATTAGGTTCCCCTAAACCTGAAACTCCGTGAGATACTTTCAGCACCAACAACTGTAATCACATGCTTCTGAAAACATTGTTTGACATTGCTGTGGAGACATTTTGGCCCATTCTTCATTTGTTTCAAATTAGTCAGATTGGAGGGTCTTGCCCTTTTCAAGTCCTGCAACAACATAGTGCTCTATTTTGGAAAGCTGTATTAACTTTACACGTAACATGACATCTTCTGACACTCCATAAAACCTTGGCCGAAAGGTTCTGGAGGTAATCAGTGTATTTTTAGCGGATGTTAGACAAGCTATTACATTCCTCCAGTTTAGCTGTTTTTTTTTTTTTCTTTTACCTTGCCACTTTCCCATTGATAACGTTTTTGCCAAGTGTCTTTCTAATGCTGAAATCATGAACACTAATATTAAGTGAGTTAGTGACTCATGAGTTAAGTGTCTGGGTTCCCCAAGTGTGCAACAGCTTTGTCACGTGAGTATGAGTTTTGGGTTTTCTTTTGTATAATACTAGGTTCTTTTGGAGAGCGGATAATGTTATTAAAAATACAGCATATCAGGTGTCAATACTTTCACACCTCTGCAGTCTGGAATAAATGTTCCATTTTGTAACTTTCATTGCTAATATAGTACACCTATCCCTATTTAAAACATGAAAATGTAATTTTTTTTTTTTTTATTAAATAGATGCCACTTATCCTGCTGACAACGAATAATTTGGGCAGCGATGGCCTAGTGGTTAGGGAATTGGCCCCGGATCGGAAGATTCCCTCACCAGTATGTTGCCCTGAGGTACCCTTGAGCAAGGTACCGTTCCCGTCACTGTTCCCTGGGCGCTTTCAATAGCTGCCCCCTGCTGCACGTGTGTGTATGGGTGAAACGCAGAGGTTGAATTTCATTGTGTTGTGCTGTACTGCGTTTCACAATGACAAGGGTAGTCACTTTCACTTTTATATGTAAAATACCAAGGATTTAACCAGATATTACATATTATCTTTCCCAACCTTAGTCTAAATTCACATGGTTCTACATGTGTAAAAGCTTTAAAAGAATTGAAGTTATTTCCAAAGACAAAAGCCAGTGAGATTCTATTTAAAAGCCATCCCACATTCAGACTTTCAGAGCACAGATTCTCTTAGAAAACTGCTTACAGCACGAATCCACAGTTATCTTATACTCTAAGGTACTGAACCTGAAAAAGAGTTTGTGTTAGCAAGCATTTTTAGTAGTTCACAGGATTTTTTTTTCCCCCCAAGAAGATAAAAGGATAAATGTGTGACAGAACATTCAATGCAGGGTTTTGAGGCAACAGAGGAGAAAAGGGGAGGAATAAATGGATTGGTAAATAAATAAATATATAAACAAAGTGAAATCAAAATGGGGAAAAAATGTGTTTCCGCTAGTGTGCGAGTTTTGGGGGAAATCCCAGAAGAAATCCTCTTTCATGGCAAAAGCTCTGTTGCATGAGTCAGTTCAGCTCATCTGGGGAATTCAATGGCGCCAGAGAAATATGAAGGCGAACAGCAGGAGTGAAGATTGGCTTCAAGGCTTGCAATTAGCAGAAGTGATGTATTTATTAATGGCTAACACCTTTTAGGGACATGAATGTCTTAAGTAATATTTCAGCAGTGGCCTAGTGGTTAGAAACTAGTCCCAATGATTGGAAGGTCGTGGGTTTGAGAGCCAGACCAGAAGGTTACCCTGAGGTACCCTTGAACAAGGCAGCATCCCCAGCACTGCTTCCTGGGTGGCAGATGTATGGCTCTGCTCCACTGTGTTTCACAATGACAAGCTGTCACTTTCACTGCAAAAGACAGAAATGGCACAGGTACCTTAGGTTTGTCTGTTTTAGGATCACTCTCAATGTTCTCCATGGCTGTGAGGGTCTCAAAGCCTCCCACCACTCTGTGTGGGAAAAAAAAAAAGAAAGAATAACAGTCAAAAAAATGACACAGATTGGCACTCAGCAGTACAAGGATGGAGCTTATAAAGATCATCAAATATAATGATGTGTCTACAAACAAAAATCAGAGCTATGATCTGCATTCCCTTTTGGATGTGAGAGCCTGACAACACAAAAAATAGACAGGAATAGTACTGCTGCCTTTGAACTTCACAGGCATTTAATCTGAGAAATCTGAAAGCATCATGCATAGCAAAAAAAAAAAAAATGAACAAATGGATCTGTGATCAAATCAAATCTCATTTGAAACAAACTCTTATCTATCTGAGATGGACCAGTCCACTGGAAAACTATAGATGAAGCAGCTGAAGGTAAAAGAGGAAGATAACTAGGGTTAAGACTGATGGGGCTTTTATATTAAAATTGTAATTCCATTTCCAATTTTTTCCAGTGGCACGTTACATTTAGGAAAAACAAAATTATATTTTGGAACAAAGAAAAAAAACAATTTTATTTTTAATTTAGATTAAATTTAGATTTATTTAAGAGCTCTAGAAAAACAAACATTCTAACAATGCAGTTCAACATGAATGATGTCTTATTACAATTCATATTTTTAACTAAACCGAGGTTTGCATTTGTTTTTCGGTGAGCCTTCAAAATGTTCTGTAAGGCTTGTCCAAACCTCAAAAGACAGCAATGAAATGAGAACATGGATGAGTCTACACTGCATAAGCAGCAATCTGACTTTGTAATTTAGGACACAGAAGAAAATGCAAACAATGGCCGGTAAGGCAGACAAAGCTGCAGCATAAAAAACACTTATGTGAAAAAAAAAGTCTAGTGAAAGTGGTAGAATAGCAGAATTATCTACGAAGGAAAGCAAACACTGATAAATATCAAAAAGCAAAGACATGACATCACCACAGTCCACAATGGCTCCTTTTACTAGACAATTACATACCAACAAGTCCCAACACCTCTTGCAACAACGTCTCTAAAAGAACACCATTTATAACTTAATCCTTTTGAAGTAATTCTGCATCCTGTCTTTTAGTTCATTAGGAAATGTTTACATGGTCAGTCAGTCAGTCATTTTCTGCCGCTTGTCCCAAATGGGGTCACGGGGGAGCGCTGGAGTCCAACCCAGCTCACACAGGGCGAAGGACAGGGGACACACCCCAGACAGGTCGCCAGCCCATCGCAGGGAGGAGCGTGACGGGGACGGCACCTTGCTCAAGGGTACCTCAGGGCAACCTATGGGGAAGGGGTTCGAACCCCCAATCCTCTGATCATGCGGCCAACGCCCTAACCACAAGCCAACACTGCCCCCATGTTTACATGGTGTAAAAGATCAAATAATCTACTTCATAAACTTGCCTAACTATTTTCTGTTCACACAAAAACGCAGAGAATGCTTTCCTCTCTTCCAGCTGTTCCTGTTGGGCCTCTGGTTGCTACGAGAGATTTTTATAGGTATGGGACTGCAGATAGCCCATAAGTAGAGGGGTTAGGTGTGTGTGTATGTTATTTGCCTCCCTCACGTACTCCAAGTTCAGACATGCATGTGTTTTGCTAAATTAGTGATTTAGCTGGCAGTGTGTTTTTAGGTGCAAGGGTCAGCCTGTACTGTATCTGGGAACTTTCTATGAATACAGACTGCTGGTTCAGACTGTGTACCGTTTCCTCTTTTTATAACTGCTTACAAACACACATTCAATTTCAACATAAAAGTAAACATGGAACATGTTATTAATGATACATATGTAAATATATTATGTATATGGGACATATCCTAACAAAAACAAATGTGTGTGAGTGTGTGTACTCATGTGTGAGTTGTTGGTCCAGACTTATGCTGACAAGCCTCCGAATTCCTCAGTTAGAGCCCAAGGATTACAACTCATTGCCAAATGGGCAAGACAGTCTGAACGAGGGATGCAGAATGTGTGTGTGTGTCTGTGTGTTTTCTGGTGTTCTGGAATGTTCTGGCTGAACGGTAGACATGCTTTCCCCCTAGGATAAGCTTTGCACAGTGAGGACAGCAAGCATGACATTCACCACTGACTGAGACAGTAAACAGTGCACACATATGATGAGAAGAAAACTGAAAGGTAAAAGAAGGGCTTTTAATCATTAAAATAAAAAAAAAATTTAAAAATTACCTGCCAAATACGGTGTGTTTACGGTCCAGGTATGTGCAGGAACGGAAAGTTATAAAGCTGTGAGAAAAGAAAAATGTCAGCTATGACATGACCTTTCCTTTAAGAATCAAAAAGTAGACTAGGGCTGAGCATTAGGACAGTACTGCAATATGGTAACATTATTGCTATTGATTACAATAATCCCAGTTCATTATTAGGAGACTGATCTACATTTTTACAGATAAGACAATGACTAGCATGACAAGAAGAACAGCTTCCTGAACTGCATAGTTACAAGTGGCTTACTGGATGTTAGGCCATTAGACATCATTTTATTTCACTCGTTTTTGATTCTTAATATATAGTTTATTTTGCAAATGCTGCAAAAACGAAATAACTAAATATCGTTATATCAATTATCTTCAGGTATTGTGACATGTTGCCATTTCGTCCAACCTTAAAACTGAGATGAAAATACTTACAATTGAGATTTGTTGGTGTTTGGTCCCGAGTTTGCCATGCTTAGCACTCCACGGCCCGTGTGTGAGAGGTTGGGCTTGAATTCATCCTTAAATGGCTTTCCCCAGTAGGACTCTCCACCTGGTATAGAGTGAGACACAGAGGAGAAAGTTAAGCAAGCAAGAAAAATAAAAGATACTATAAAATGAAATGAAGAGAGAAAAAAAAAAAAAAAAAAAAAGATGGTAAAGTACAAAACTGCTATCCCTGAAGGGAATTATTTTCTTGTCATAAGCAGTGGTAGACAACAGGCAATAACATTAATAGGAATGCTTTACAGGCAATTGCTCTTATTAATTTTTATGTCTTGAATTGCTACATATCAACAAAACAGCCATTCAATAATATCATGCTCAACATGACGGAGAGCAGCAGATTTGATTTGCTACAATGAAATATCAGTGACACATTAAGACTGATAGCCATGACAAATGCCATAAAAGTTAATGTGGCAAATGCAAAAGATTACAGCTGGAAAGAAAAACCAGAGAAGTACCAGTTTTAACAGTTACAACAGGCATTTGTTTCATCCACACCAAAGCCGTGATACAGGAACTTCCCCACAGGCTTGATGGAGAAATAATTTCTGCAAGTATCGCTTTATACCACACAAAATATTGGAATAAGCATATAAAGACAATAAAATGCAACAAGAATACTTTGAGGAATATAGTCTGAAATACACGGGACTTTGATCATCTTGGTACGTTCCAGCACCATAACACAGCATTAATTAAGTCTGACCAGCAGCTAACTTAACTTAATGAAGAATTAATTACATGAATCAAGTACAGATGAAACTGGACTTACTCAAGAAATAGTAAAGTTAAACACACATAGACACCAAGCATTATTTAAATAAACAAATTTATGATTCTGTGCTGCCTTTTTTTTTTTTTTTTGGATGAAATAGGTTTGTTGGCCTTTTAAGAAAAAAAAAAAAAATCCTTGTCATTCAGATGACTATCTTAATAATGGATAGGTATCTTTATTGGAAGACCCCCCAAAGCTGCAAGACTAATTTACTCATCACCCAGTCCAATTAAAGCTCAGCAGGTGGGTCCACTCTTGGTAGGAATGTGTTCCTGTGTGTGTGTGTGTGTGTGTGTGTGTGTGTGTGTGTGTGTGTGTGTGTTCAAAAACAAATCAACAAACTGGAACTAAACTGTCAAAAGTTCCAGGCCACAGAGCACAATTTGTCCCACAAAGCTGAACGTCTTTTATATGTAGAGTATGTTTTGTGCATAGTTTTTTGTCCTTCATATTCTAACGAATCCCATAATGCATTAATAAAAACATCTGACCCTGGATTAGTTTCTTAACTGGAAGACTCAGCAGCTGCTGGAGCCATACTGAGTTTACAGCTCAACAATCTGCTTTTTAAAAGCTGGGCAGCCTTGTAAGCATTCCCTGGGTGACATTTCTGCATAATTTATGGTTGACATTTCCTACCCCCCCCATGCAACTGACTTGATTAAAAAAGGGAGGAGAAAAAACATTTGAGTGGAAGTGGATGAAATCCCTGTCACTGCAAATCAAACACGCTGCAAGAGAGTGTGTTTTCACACTGTCAATTAGAAAACTAAATAAAAAAATGCCTGTGGGGAGGGGTGTTAATGTGATTTGCTCTTAAAGTAGCTCTTAAAATCAATTCTAGTTATCTAGTTTTTATGCTGAAGTTAAAGTAACTTTTTTAGGTGCAATCACAGAAGATCAACTTTGAAAGACCATTTCATGTTAAGAGTGTACAAAGTGGGAATATACATTTATGGCCTTTAACAGACGCTCTTACCCAGAGCAACTTCCATTCCCTGATTACAGGGACAGTCCCTCTGGAGCAACTCAGGGTTAAGGATCTTGCTCAGGAACCCAATGGTTGTAGTGCTCGTTGTGGGATTCAAATCTATGATCACTTGGTCCTTAGAAGTACCCTACCACTAGACCACCACTGCTCTATATATATATATATATATATATATATATATATATATGGGCCAGTATTTAAAATATTGTATTATGGATGGTAGCCTTGCCTTCTAGGAACAAGGTCCCAGGGCTAAACAGAGGTGATATTTTCAACTGAAGGCTGACGTGCTACGGAGGTCCCACTAACAGACCTGCAATTTCACAATTCCACTACAAATTTTAAATGGATTTCAACTGCCCATTATATTCAATTGTACTATTTAATGTCTTGAAATTCATGTTTCCTTCAATGAGGTGAAACGCTCCAGTACAGTGTTGAAAACAGTGCAACAACAATGCTCCCCAATTCCAAACCTCCTCCTAGGTGTGGGGTTCTAGGCAATATATGTGTAAAAGTACAGCAGTCACACATTACAATGAAACATTAAAAATATTGATCTACTCGAGTATGGCAAAATACAGCTTTTCAGCTCACAAAATCTGTATTGATTTATCATTTCCCGCTTGCTCTACAACAATGTCTCATTAGGTATCATGTGTCAAAGTAACAGTTTCCCAGCAGGACATTGCACAGAGCATCAAAACAAAATGTGATTCAACAGACCAGACACTTTTTCCCCCCATTGCTCTATTTGCCAGTTCTGATGCCCACAAACACAGTCCAAAATGCTGTGAGCTGTGATGCATTGTGTTCCGACACCTTTCTCCATCAGGATGAACCCTTTTCAGCAGTTTTTGCCTTTGCTAGATTAGATCTTCTCTGGGATCGAAGACAAATTAGCCTTCACTCCCCTTGCATATCAACAAGCCTTGGATGCCCATCCACTGTCACTAGTTTTCCTACCTTGGAAGAATTTTTGGTTTTGAATATTGTATTGTATATCAGGAACAACTAACAAGATCAGTCATTTTAAAACTGTTGTGACCCAGCGTAACCCAGTCTGATCGTCAAAGTTGTTCAGATTCCAACAAACTTCAAGAACTGACTGTTGGCGAACACTTTACAGATGCCACTGTAACAAGATAATCGACGGTAACAACACTTTACATGTCAGAATATGTTCTAATACAGCTAGAGCAGCCCAAATAACTCTCAACTTGATATCAAATTTGTAACCTCTTAAAGTGAAGGTAAGTTAAAAAAAATAAAAAAATTAATAAATAAATAAAATAATAAATACAGGGCAATAATTCAGTGCCAAGGGCTGCAAGGTTTGGACAGTTCTCCATTTAAGAACACAAGAGTAGTACGCTATAACAACATAATTTCATGTATTAAGCAAAACAGTGTGTTAACAAAAATTCTCAAATCCAATCTCAATGGCTACTGAGGAGATAATCATTAATTGATTAATAGTGCTAATAATTTGGTACTTAACAATAATGCAATTGTACTATTAACATTTTTGTAGTAATAAGAACTACTTCATGCCAGTTTTTGGTACCAGTTTGCCAGTTGGTGATTTAAGGCAAGTTTATCACAAGCAAGCTTTCCTTTCCTGCCACTAAACTAACACAGCCATATTCACATTCTTTCACACACACACACACAGATAGTTTGTGTGTGTGTGTGTGTGTGTGTGTGTGTGTGTGTGTGTGTGTGTGTGTGTGTGTGTGTGTGTGTGTGTGTGTGTGTATGTATGTGGGCCTCAGTGTTTTTGAGGAAAAGTGTGTCAGAATTCGTGCATGTTTATCAGTGCATCAGTCCACTGGGTGGGTTCAGGCCTACTGAACCGGAGAGAAAAGCTCTCCTTTCTCGCACTCCTACCAGGCCAAGGTCATCTTTCTGCCTTCAAGTGTCAACCCTGCCACATGCATTATCCACAGAAATCTGCATGAGTGTGCATGAGAAAACAAGGGAAGCAAAGAGAGTAGTTTGTGTGTGTACAGTTTTACTCTATCAGCATTTTCTTGACTTTCTAACTTTACAAATAAACAAATAAGAAAATGCTCATTTTTTAAAAGATCATATCCTTGCCATTTTAAAATTGTACCCTGGTATATCATAAAACAGACTTTGAGTGTACTTCAGCATGAGATTTTGTATTCCTGTGTTCACTCAAACACTCAGAGATACAGAAATGTGTGAATTGTCAATGCTCAGATAGTACTGGGGGGAAGAAAAAAAAAAAAGGAAAAGATTTAAAAACAATTTTTTAAATCCTCAAGTTCTGTGTAAAATGACTGTTTGTTAACGTCAAGATGACCGATTTTCAGGATATTTCAACCATGATTTTGGAAGAATGGGAAACAAGAATACAGGAACAGACAAACACAAGAATATCCTTCCAAAGTATCCATAGAGATGACTCAATGGTCTTATGCTTGTTTCATGTGAAAACTATCATTACAAAGTGAGAAACAATAAAAGTTAAAATACACAGGAAAGCAAAATGTTTCCTTTTTGTATCAGGACCATTTCTAAGACAAATGTGGATCTCTGAGCTAGATAAGCGTTTTGCCTGATGACAGGTGAGGATAGTGATGCTGGCACGGAAGGTTAAAGTAACAAAGTAAAATGTGATTATTGGTTGGAACTATTTTTTTATTTTTTATTATTTTTTTTTTTTTTAAATATCACCAACATCATGAATTAACAAGAAAAGTACTTTTGGATTTCACTCTGATTTTAACGCATGCACTGGGTTATAGTAACCTTTGTTACAGAAACTTGACAGTTCTATAAAGACACATTTTTACATATATAGTATAATATATGCACTAGCAAACTGATAATTCAGTATTCCAGCTAAACTGGAGCTGTGAAACTCACACTTGTAGCAGCATCTGCTAAAAGAGGTGTGAATTCGCATGAGAGACATATGGAGATTACTGCAGATTTAGCCCATCTCCATGCAATGATACCAAAGATGAAATAATATCCTGCTCTGAGTTAAATTACCTCCATCTCCACCCATTTCAGATTTATTTCTCCTTTCGGGCTCTTCTTCAGACACAAGTCAAAGTTAAAATATACGCCCTGATTAAAATAAAGCCTGTTAGGTCATGGTCAGAGTTGCTTAGTTAATGAGCAGAGCTGTTGTTTATCACTGAGTATGAAAATTTATTTCAACTTTAGGTCCAAAAATAAAGAAAGAAGCAAAGAAAAAAAGAAAGAAACGAGGGGAGCCAAAAAGCAATGCAGCATTTACTTTCTATTAGGGCTGAACATTTGGGAGAAATATCTAATTGAGTTGTTTGGACAAGTGTTTTGTATTCAATGTGATGTGATTTTTCCTATATCTTTTTTTTCCACCAAAAGGTTTGTTTTTTTTTTTTTTCCTCCTCAATTTGAGGCCTGGTTACTAAAGGTACTAAACTATTCCATTTTTAGCCCAAAGAAAACAAACAAAAAACACACCCTGTCAAATGAATACTTCTACATATACAATTACCTGGCTTTTCCTACAAATATCAAACAATACTAAACAATTAGTGCCAAATGTAGCAGTTTATCATTTAGCAACGGAAATTGTGTGTTTAGAGGGAGGATTATACTGGGAGAAGGATGTTGAAAATGAAGCTGCCAGGAAAGAGGAAAAGAGGAAGACAAAAGAGGAGGTTTATGGATGTGGTCAGAGAGGACATGCAAGTGGTTGGCTCGAAGGAGTAAAATGCTGTGGCGACCCCTAAATCGTGAGGAGGAGGAGGAGGAGGAGGAGAATTAATCCAGCAGTGAAATGTTTAATTATGGGATGCACAACAAACAAAATTACTCAAAGCAACTGTACTGCTGCAGACAATATACTGAACACACAACATTGGATGCTGAAAGTAAATGGGTTAAAAATAGGCTTGCATTCTTTTAATGAGTTATTTGGGTTTTTTTTTATGTTTAGTGAATGTCTTGATTCACTCAGACAACCAAAGATGGGCCAGTTCGCTAAGGGTTGCATAAATACTGATTGTTTTTTCTAGCCCATTGATCATTAAATAGTTAACTTAGTCAGAGCTATGGAGAAAAAGAAGAAAAGAAGAAAAAAAAAAAAAAAAAAAAAAAAAAGTCAGTAAAAAGTATTTTACCAGTTATTAACTTGCTGTCAGGCTCGGCTTTAGCAGCTGACTTTTGCGCCCCGTCCCAGTTAGTCTTGGGCTCAAATCTGGCCACAAACTCCACAAACCACCTGCTTTAAGCTACACGCTAAAATCCATCCATTTTCTGCCGCTTGTCCCAAACGGGGTCGCGGGGCAGTGCTGGCGTCCAACCCAGCGCACACAGGGCGAGGACAGGGGATGCACCCTGGACAGGTCGCCAGCCCATCGCAGGGAGGAGCGGGACGGGGACGGCACCTTGCTCAAGGGTACCTCAGGGCAGCCTATCGGGAAGGGGTTCGAACCCCCGATCCTCCAATCACAGGGCCAACGCCCGAACCACTAGGCCACCGCTGCACGCTAAAATCACCACACTTTTCAGAGTGTTCCTTCACGGCAATCCATATTTCTGTGCAGTACTTTTAGAAATATGATTAGATAGAAATGATTATTTTACTTGAAGATCACCTGCAATAAACAAGATCACATTGCTGCATTATAACATGCAAGTTTGTTTGTTTTTTTACACATTATACTAAACTCTGTGAATGCTCAGTTTGCTGGCATTTGTGGGACCTAATTTCTGGATTCCCTTTTCAACAATGTTTTTCACAGCAAAGTGAAGAGTCAGCTTTAACCCACACTTTTCCATAGAACAAACTGCTTGTCTTTAAGTATTATTTTGACTATTCAACTGATGCCCACAGTGATGGATTCAAGAAGAAGAAGTTGAGAAGTTGTCAACTAATTTAGGAAACTCATTCTATATGAAAATATAACACATAAGAACAGCAATCTAAATGTCTGCATCAGAAACCCAGTTTTCTCTTGGTTGGCTCTTTGGCCCAGGCTAGTGCATTTTTAATGACGCTAACTCTATATATAGAGTACCATACTGTGTCCTTGTAGAAGCCGTTTGCTCATCAGTTATTCGGCTAAACAAGCATCCCTTTACATCACGTCATTTCTGTGATTAAGCTCAAGCGTCATAAGTGCCTTCTTTTATTACGCTATCAGGAGCAAGACATTTTTTAACACTGTTCCTAGAACAACAGCATCAGCATAATACTCATCGGGAACTTCAAGACATGCTTCAGATCATTTCCAACCAAATGTCTATTCACTGCATCTGCATCACACAGCTGATTACCTCAGATGATTACAGTAACACATTTCCCCAGCATGCAGGAAAGAACATCTAGTGTTTGAAAACAACCTATTGGAATCGACGATAAAGAAGTCAGTACTTTTTTCCTCATTTCTGAGTTCAGGAAAATAACTGTTGATGCTAATGGATTGCATTCATGTATCCATACACATCAGGCTGGAAAACATGGAGCTGTTCCTTTCAATCCTCCTTAGATTGTTCTCGTTTTATTACACACTTAAATAAGCAGTTGAAGTTGCTAAAGTAATCACTTGATGGTGAGACGCGTGCTAGTTGCTATTGACAAGATTTATTTACAGCTTTGACTCACTTTGCAACCAACCTCCATCAAAGCCATGAACAAAAACGACCTGTATAATTACCTCTACACCCACGGCTGTTCAGCAATAGAGCACAGGAGCAGTACACTATATCTTCACATAGCTTTACTCTGATATCAAATATGCTTTCCCCAACCACACAATCTGTCTAGGAGAGATCATTGTGCAAATGAGCAAATCACCATACAAAAAGACAAATTTCTCTTACCTGTACCAGTTCCTGTGGGATCTCCTCCTTGAATCTAGAAACATAAAAACAAAGATCTATAAATGTACTTGAACAGCAGTTAGTGATGTACTTGTGTTCATTTGTTAAGACTGGCATAAATAACAAAGCTGTAAGTGGACTGCACCCATTTGTTTTCTTTCAGTCAAAAACTACAATCCCTGCTTAATCATGTGTAGGTTCCCCTTGTCCCGCCAATACACTTCCATTTACGGAGACTTACCATTTAGCAGACGCTGTTATCCAGAGTGACTACAGTTTAATACAGTTTAATCCTAGGAGCAACTTGGAGTTAAGGGTCTTGCTCAGGAACCCAATGGTGGTACTGCTGGAGGTGGAATTTGATCCACTAGACCACCTCCAGCATCAAAGGAACTGTTTTGGGACTTGAACACGCAACCTTTAAACACTTGATTCTTTATTCTAGAATGAGCGATCCATTGCACAAAAGAGCCACCCAGCCACAGATGACCTTTCAAGTCCTGAAGTGGAGGCCAGTTCAACACCTCAGATTCTATATCATGTTTTGAAAGCATCCCTGCACTCATGTTTAGGCAGGTTACTCATGTCAAAGTAAAATGTACATGGATGCCTGGTGCCAAGGATGCCCAACAAAGCATTGCTCAGAGAATCACACTGCCTCTAATGGCTTGCCTACTTCCCACAGTGTATCCGTTTGCAATTCCTTCCCCTGTTAAGTGATGCACATGTACCTGTCCACATTCAGTTAAATAAATAAATAAATAAATAAATAAATAAATAAATAAATAAATAAATAATCCGACCAGACCACCTTCTTCCAGCGCTCCCTGGTCCCCTGCTGAAGCTCATGTGCTCACTGTACTGTGTCTTCTAGGCATCATAATATGGTCCACATCAAAGCAACTCAGAACCTTTTGCATGCCCATTTTTCTTGTTTCTAACAACTTTGAGAATTGATGGCTATCTTGCATCCTAATCTATCCCATGTCTTGACAGGTGTTTCTGATGATCAATAATTTGTTCACTTCACCTGGCAGGGGGATTAATGTTGTGGCTGATCCGTGTAGCAAGAGGGAAAGGATCATCATCAAAACAAACTTAGTTTCTCAAAATGTAAAAATGCGGAGCAGAACAAGTGCTTTCTGTTACAGATAAGCTCATATGTATGATGTTATTGTCAAACACACATCCTACTTCTGTAAATCAGCCCTTGTGACACAAATGTATTGTGCAATCAGAAATTAATACCAAGAAAACCTCAAACAAATGCCACCCATTGGGACACAGTAACAGCATGTGATTTTTTAGTCGATGCACTTCAGATGAAAAAGATTACATAAATATTGATTCAATTACACTGCGATGCTTCAAAATGATTCAGTGCATCAAACTGACATCCTTAGAGCTCTAAGGAAGTAAACTCACTAAATAACACACTCACTGATACACTTCACGAACACTTCATTTGCTTTCTAACTAGTGTGTAACTGACATCACAGAGCTTTAATTCTATTACACATCTAGAGGATAATATTGAAAGCATCAAGAAGTTTCAACAATGTTCACAGATTTTTTAAAATGGGAATTACAGTTAAAAGGCCCATATTCTATATTTCAAGTTAATTTTTTGTTGTTGTGGGTTCTTTTGCATTTACATGAGCATTTTCAATCTCTCGAACAGGTTACGGAAACATCAAGATGCCACTACCATCAGAGAATCACTGCTGTGCTAAGTGATACACCACCCACACAATACTGGCTCACTGGTGGTCCTGTGGGTATGGAGTTTACATACTATATCAAACGGACTTCATTTTTTTAAACAGTAAAATGTAAGTGTTTAGGGAAAAGTGTAAAAGCTAAGTGTAGATGGAGTTTTCACCAAACTACTAGTGCCTGCCCAATTCCTTGTTCTTACCATGAAGTTTCGAATGGAGCGGTGAAATATCGTCCCATCATAGTAGCCTTTCTTACACAGCTTTATGAAGTTCTCACTAGCTTTGGGCACCTGAAAGAAAGAGTAAATGTCACTGTTTCCAATTTAATGATGTGAGATTTGCACCAGCAGAGAAATATTCATCTAACAAATAAAGAGTAATAGAGAGAACGATACAAGCGCATAGACAAAACCGAAGTCCCATAGTTGTTCTCAATATAGAGTTCAAGTGCCTCCACACACACTAATTCAAATCTTTAGTTGTGATAAAATGGATCAGGTAAGTCTAACAGAATTAAAAGTTGAAACAGTTAGTGTAAAGAGTTCCCAAGAACTAAACTTCTGTAACTGATATGATTGTCACAATCAAGCACTGATAAGGAAGGAATTTTGAGGACATTCCACTCAAAGCATGGTACATGGCCAAAAGGAGAAAGGGGAGGGACATAAACAGAAACAAGATATGCATGCCTACGGCAACTCTTCTGAGAACTTGCCGATTGTGCTTGAGGCCTTAAATGAATTTCTAGAAATTTCAGTCACTTTTAGTTCCTAAAAGTTTCCTGGTTTCTTGTAACTGGTAAGAATTAAACAGCTGCCTAAAAAAGCAGCTCAAGTATGAGACAAATTACTAGAAAAGTACAAGGTCAAAGAGGTTTTAAGTGTCTTTCAAATATATTACATCAATGTTACTTTAAAGGATCCATTACATATACAAAAGATACTTGTAAAGTTAATCAACCAAAAACACAGTTTAAATCCCCAGACAGTAGGTTCCCCTGAGGAACCCTCAAGCAAAATACTGTCCTCAACACTGCTCCCGGAGCCGACCCCTGCCTCACCATGTGCATGGGGTAATGAATTTGAGTGTTGTGGTTTGCTCACAATGACAAGTTGTCATTTTGACACTAAATCTAGGAGTAAAATCCAATTAAAACCTCTGTTAGGGGTCAAATAACTAATCCAAATTTCAAATCTCACTGCTATAACTCAAGCACATTTCACAGCCATGTCCATCATATCATAGATGATGAAAGGTTATTACATAATCATAAGCCCTAAATAAATAAACCGATAATTAAATAGTCACTAGGCAATTCATTCAAAAACTTTCAAAAGAAAACATACAAGGATGTTCTGGGAATAGAAGAGCAATAGGTTCTTTCACGCACAATAAAACTGTAAATTGTGCAAAGTGGGAGTAGGGCAACGGAAAAATGTAAATATTAATTTGTAAACAGTGCCATAAATAGTACTGGTGCAATAGAGGGAGGGGGGAGAGGGGTGGAGCCAGGGGAGGAGTTACACAGTGGATGGGATGCAAGGGGGAGGTTATTTTCTTATCACTGCAAGTTCTTTTCTTCATCCTGATTTGATGAACGGACAGCCAATGAAAAGAGATAAAAATAGCGCCTGGTTACTGGGGCCAAGACTAGAGAGGACTGTCTCTATGCCTGCAAGGCAGTCTTTACCTCAACCCCTGCTGACACTCACACTCACACACACAGTTGCATCAGGAGGGCCAGGAGGGCTGCACTTGTTTTCATAAGCAGAAGCAAAGCAAGAGAAAGGAAACTAGCTGCGGAAAAGAGAAAAATCAATAAATACTGGCTGCGTACTGATTAAATTAAAAATGTAACTTCTCAAATGTCACAATATCAGGTTAGCATTAAAGAAAGCTATGTGCCTACACTTTCTGATCTCACATACTCTATGCTAATGTCTTACAGGCTTTTTTTTTTTTTTTTTTTTTTAAGTGTTTAAAATTACACAAAAAACAGAATATTTGTAGAAACAAACAGAAAAAAACTAAACACTAAACTATATAGTATGTATTTTCTACAATGAGAAACACCCAGCAAATCATAGTCCTACACAAATGTAATATTTTTTTCACATTAGAAATTAAACATAGAATGTAACAATGTGTTTGTACTCCTCTGAAAATCAACAAAGCATCCAATTCAATGCAAACCGAGTTCATTGTTAAAAAAAAACAAAAACATTGGTACATTTTACATGCCCTGCACCAAACACTGATATATCTGTATAGTGTTTTAACATTTATGACATGGCTTTAGGTTAAAGGGGTGCATGTGTTTGCATGTAAAACCTCTCCCCTATCAAATACAAACACACACACACGATAATGCGTGCAGGACACGGGGCATTACGTTCAAAATGTTTTGCTTTAATCTGAGAACATACTGCAGTCATTTTCACCAATTAACTACATAAACACTCCTCACTTGAGACCAAAACTGGGAAACTTAAAATCAGCAAGCTGTTTAGTTTCTCCCTGGAGGGAGAACCATTCTGTACAGAACATACCCTATACTATTACAGTCCCCGACAGTAGCTTCAAAACCTCTTCATCAAGTTGTTATTGAAAAACAATGTGCTCTCCATTACCCTGTCTTCTTCAATAAAGGCCCACACAACCCCACCCATCTCAGTCTCTCAAAGTAAAAGGCATTGCTCTACGACCATTCCTGCACTTATAGGGACAATTTCTGTTAACAGGATAAAACACTCTGAAATGAAGCGTTTAGGAAGTAATGACCATATCACAAACAAAAGCTTGGAGACATCCGGTCTACTCAAAGCACCCATCACCAACAATTACTGTTGGAGCTTAAATATAATTTGGCAGCCTGAATTTACTCCTCAACTCAAATGTAGTCAATCCGCCAAGACATGTCTGAAGTTTGCTTCTTTGATTCTGCACTGGGGATATGAAGCCAACATAGCTAATGGCATTAGAAAGACCAAGGAAACTAGTTGGAGAGAGACAGAGCAAGAAAAAAGACTTAAGTTTATAAAGTGTAGTATCAGCAATTTCAAAGCATGCTTTTTTATAGAAAAAAATGCCAAATAAGCCATAAGGTAAGTCCACTTGAAATTGCTTAAACATGATGCACTTTGAGACAACCTGATGATGCTAATGAATTAATGCTTTTTGCACAATGCTAAGGGGTGAGATTTAATCAACTGGCTGATCAATGTGTTTGGGGTAATGGGAAACCTGAGCAATTGTGAATTATTGTTGTGAAGATTCACATTTTACTGATAGCTAGTTTGTGCGTGATAAGTGATCAGATTAATAGTCATTGGTACTGATTGCAAACAGACCAATACATACAACTGGGTGGACATTTATACAAACGTTTACACACAAAAAAAGGATATGGATGTCATATCAGACATCATGATTGTTCCTGATGAGTTTACGACCCAGTATGAGTTGTGCTACAGCAACTTTGACAGGGCAGTCACTGCACAGCACCTGCACACCGAGGTGGAGGTACAAGGCCGCATGGAATAAAAGTTCTCCAGGGGAATGAAAATAAACCACATTCACCCAAGTCTGAGCCAGCAGAGCAACAGTGGGGCAAAAGAGAAGATAAGGGAACAAATATGCAGGGAAAGTGGGAAGGCACAATGATGAATGAGGCTTACAACAAAGGCAAAAGAATGGAGCAGAATTTAGAGAGAGAAAAAAACACATTGTTCTTCTGGGCGTCAGCGACTAAGGAAAACACAAAAGTAGATGGATAAATACAAAGAAATACCATTAATATGGCGATTGAAAGCACTGCTGCATTTAGCAAGACTATATATAGTATTAATATTTTCTCCATATCATGCAGCCCTATATAAAATCGTTAGACTCTTCTGCCAGTAACACCCTCTGTCCGTTTGTCCTTCATATTCTTTCCCTCTGTCCATTTTTTTGATTATTCAGCCTTGGCCTTGCTCGTTGAAACTGTGGTGATAGATGCAGACATGGTGTCTGATAGAGTTATATATTCAGCAGAGCCAAGGAGAGAGAGAGAGAGAGCAAGAACGAGAGAGCGAGAACAAGAACAAGAGAAAATATGCCTTTCTGCCATATATTAAACAAGGCAGTCTGAATAAAACCTGCAGGCCTGTTTGTGTAGACAAAGTGTGAGTGTCTCTCACGCTCACTCTCACACCTCACACTCTCAGTCTCACACTCACTTGACACTCAGCAAAACAGGAAGTCAAACCATACAAACTCTTTTCACCACATGTGCATTTCAAAGCCTGAACTTTCACACAGATAAAACTCAAAACAAAGAACATGTGTGTATATAAGTAAATAAAGTCAGGCACTTGCTGATAATGTCAGTTTTAGGTGATAAAAAAATGTGGCCTATATCTTTAATATGATCGAGTGAACCCAGTACTACTATTATCATTCCTAAACAAACCAGTAACAAATATAAATCTATTAATAATCATCACCATCATTAAAGAAAAAAAAATGTCACAGAGCCAGCACAGTGACATCAGAACGCTAAGTGAGCGGAATAAGAGGAAGACACTTTAGAAGAATAACTTAATAATACTAAGAAAAAAAAAAAAAATGTACTGCTGAAATAATGATTTCACGCCACAATCTGCAGCAATTCACTATTGAAGCTTCTTTGCACATTCTTCTTATTGTGTATATTTTGGTATGTAAACGTGTGTAGTCACACCTTATCGCAGTGCAGCTCTAGGTTAATATCTCCTTTGTTGGTGTGCAGGCGAACGTAGCCTTTCTTCTTCACGTACTGGTAGCGCACAGCATCATCTGCGATAGCATCTGAACATGCAGGAGAGAAAAGCAAGAAGGATTTTGTTCTTCAGCTTCAAATAACTAACTGGAGGGTAAAGAGAAAAGTTCACACAGTCACAAACACAGCAGAAGTAATTCAGCCTTGAACATGCCTGACAAGAATTCCAGCAGTGAGATATTAGAAGTGGTAATGAGATATTTCTAACAGTGGTGGAGAAGTAGTACATTGAAGCATATAAACACTAAAGACCTGAAATAGCCAATAACACTGGCTGATACCAACCACCAGTAGTTTTACTGGAATCTGTGAAAAAATAATTCATAATGAACCAATAATTAGCAGCATCTCTTGGCTCACTCCTGACTAGAGTGAAATAGTTGAGCTGCAAAGGAAGCTAATGTGAAACATGACATACTTGAAAAACAAAACAGGCAGAATTGGTGCAAGTTATATTTATTTGCATAATTATAAAAAAAAATAATAATAAAAAAAATTTAAAAAAATAGTTGCCTTCTAAAATCACCAACAAGCACAAATCAGTCATGCTCTAATCTTCACAAACATCATTTTTACTCACTAACTGGGCAAAACTATGTTGTTTTAAGCCAACTAACAAAAGAATTTATAACTTAAGAATCAAATTTATTTCTATTGCACTGATACAATGCAGCAAAGGGTCCTGGGTCCAATCCCCAAAATGAATGAACAAAAATGCTCCAAAATCTCTGGAATAAATTCTTGTCTTGTTGTCAATCATTAAAAATAGAAATAAAAAAAAAATGAAATAAATATACTGCAGGGCAGACAAAGGCAATTTAGCATCTTCAATCCAGTTAATGCATGTATTTGGACTGTGGGAGGAAAGCAGCTCCCAGAAGAAACCCACATGTAGACACAGCAATAACATGCAAACTACACAGAAAGTACCAGGCTAGGAAATGAAACCAGAGCCACATTCAGGATGGTGAGGGGAAGCGTAAACTATCAAATAACCACAGTGTGAGCATTACCTGCTTCATGTACGGTGGCTGGAGCCATAGCAGTGGAGGTAAAAGAGGCAGACACTCTACCTCAGTGTGGAATAATGTTGCCTTTTGGAGAGAGGAGAGAGAGAGAGGAGAGAGAGAGAGAGAGAGAGAGAGAGAGAGAGAGAGAGAGAGAGAGAGAGAGAGAGAGAGAGAGAGAGAGAGAGAGAGAGAGAGAGAGAGAGAGAGAGAGAGAGAGGAGAGATGAATTCTTGCATGTATGCACTCTTATTACACAACACACCTTCCATTTCTTTTTAAAGATTTTAACGCTATAAAACTGCGAAACTTCACAGAATAACAATCACATTTTCGTCTTTTTTAAGAGGAGATGAGCAAAGGTGACAGCTAGAGAGGAAGTCAAGTGCTCTCTATCTTCTTCCCTTTTTCATGCTCAGAGGACCTCTAAGGCTCAAATGAGTCCTTGTTGAAGGAGTACTCTAGTGTTTATCCTAATCTTTCTGCTGAATCTGCAGCACATGGTCGATTGCTACAGAGAATAATTCAGACTTGTTTACCGTTCTTAGTTAAAGAACATTAACCTTATTCACTTGACACACTTTTAATTGAAGCCAGTGGGCAGGCGCTGAAGCATGTAAGTGTATTTAATTTCCCTGGACTTGGTAAAAGAACAGAAAACTCTTTTACTTGACACACACTTATAATAGGAGCCAACAGGCAGGTGCTGAAGTTGCAGCAAGTGCCCTTTGGCTTCTATTACAAGAGTATTTTGGGTGAATACAAATTATTCTTTGAGGTAATGGACCATATGCTATAAACGCAGCAGTTACAAATTAAGCAAAAGATGATGAAGTATTCCTTTAATAAACTATTCTCACAGCAGAACGGTTGCCACTGCCCTCCCTTGCTCCATCATGTTAGCACAGTTCTATGGTAATGTGCAGATGCGTCATTCTGAGAAGCCTGCGTGTCCTGCAGTGGCCTGCTGCTTCTTTCCACTGCAGAGAGAGGAACAGCAATCCAGTAAAGAAGCCAAGCCTGTCAGCAAGCATTAGACCGAGAGCCCTTCACACACTCTGCTACGCTACGCTGCTGTCCAACCGCACATTCCGACCATCCGAGAGCATCATGAACCAGAGGAGACGCCAAAGATCAACAAGCTGAGGGCATTCTGGGGTTCTAAAGGAAGTAACTGCTCTCAAATTCGAATACCAGCAATAGTAGACATTTTATTGGATTTCTGCTGGGGAAGGGTGACATGACCTCAAAGTTTCTGTTAGAAGATTCTTCTTCAGGAAACTATTCTGCATTGCCCATTTTAAAACCTCAGATCGTTTATTTCATACTTTTCAGAATGATCATGGAATACACAAATCTAACTGGAGAAACGCCTTTGAATTATGTTTGCCAAAAAACATACTCCATTAGTAATTATATGAATATAATTAACATTTTTAACAATAAAAAATGATTCATTTAAATAATGAAAATTCATGCAGCTGAACTGCCTCAGAAGAACTGTGGCACTATTACAAATTTCCAAAATTGGAAACTGGATTTTCAATGTTTTGTAAAAATATTTTAAGTTTGCGTTTTAAAAATGGAACTAAAACCAAGTACAACAGACCGCAGACATACCACCCAAGGTTAAAAACTAAATATTCCACATAAGGCCAGGTTCCTTCGTGGAATTATTGTCTGTCCCGGCATTGCAGCAGAAGAGAAAGGGCAAAGCTTGCATTCTATGGTCTGAATTAAGAGTGTGCTAAGCCTGAATGCCAGTATATTTATGTAGCAGTTGTGCCAAAGCCAGCACAGGCCTGGCTGAAATAGCCTGGCATTCATGCCCACTGCCCAGCCAATTAAAGCAACAGCTCTGTAAATAGGCTGAGCAGCAGAGTTAATAAAGCTGAAAGTATGGGGCAGATGTTCTAAAACCTGAGCTAATATAAGAGTGGGCCTAAGACAGACCAATGTAATGCACCCAGTGCCCAGAACAGCCAGAGCACAGAAAACAAACACAGTGCAAATAAGGGTACTTATAAAAGCTTGACTCATGATGAGTCACTATTTAGGGCTCAGCGAAAGCCTGTTAGTCGCTGGCTTTTAACAGGAAATAAAACAGTGTGTTCTTTTTCTATAAACTAGTTGTAGAATGACATGACAACCTCATAGATTTGTCATGCATTAGAGGTCCTGTCATCATCTCCACCCTGGCTTAAATTGTGTGTGTGTGTGTGTGTGTGTGTGATTATGCATTGCATCTTTCAGACTCTGAAAGCCAATATCTTCTGCTCCAGTTGCTTTGCGACAGTGGCGGTGTCTAGGATGCAGCATTCATCTAAAAACGCCTTCACTCTGTCTAACTCACATGTATATTAAAATCACAAACACAGACACAGACACAAACTGACCCAGCCCAACTCAGAGCAGTCACTGAGGCAGCACCAGAACCCTGCATGGTCCTTAATCTACAGTTTTAAAAAGCTCATTTATTATGTGTTTAATTTATGTCTCACTAATATGTATTGAAACATTGTCGAAAAACGTCGGACACTGAAAATTTTCAACAAGATACAAGATGTTCAATACAACAAGCTGTTTTAGTTACTGTCCCTTTAAAACAGATATATGTAAATGAGCCCAGCTCTGTAAAAGCCTGTCTAGTATTGTGTTACATTCAAAATGCAGAACAGACTGAAACAAGCCTTATCCTTTGACTGTGAGGTAGCATTCTGAATAGAAAAGCATATGAAAATGAGTTGTTTAGTCTATAATGAAATCTGTCGGTGGAGCTTAGTGGCTTTATATGTATTTATGGATTGGGAAGAAGACAGTATGTTTTCATTTAAAGGATGTTTACATACTACAACACAGTCTTATTAAAAATGAAAGTGACATTTCTATAAAATGCAGCTTGTGAAAATAAAGCTTTTACTAAGGGGTTCTTTAAAAAGAGTAAAGCTACAACACACCTCCACTCTGCCAATTAAAACTAATATTAGCCAGTACAGCATAGATAAAACCTAGTGTGAGAGATGTGTAAGATATACATCCTGAAAAAACAAGGAGGAAAAAGGCAGGCACTGCAAGAGGGCTTGATGGCTGGCACTCACAGCATTGAGTTTGTCTGTTTTTTTGGCCTCAGGCTCCTTCATGGTTGAGGCCAGCAGCTCATCTCCTTTATACTCCTTATACAGCTCAGCCAGTGTCTCTCTTGTCTCCAGATTAGTGCTCTTCAGGTGATAAGCTGGGTCTTGCTTCGCCTTCTCCTCATCTACAGAACAAACAGACAAAGTGGCTGGTCAAAAACAAAAACTGGCCAAAAAGCCAAGAGTACTTTAGTATTTTTATTTAACTAGGCACATTATGTAACCAAATGGTTGCAGTAAAACTGCGGGGGATTATGAGTTCGGTTTTGATATTTTGCCCTTCACTCTTTTCTGAAGCTCTGGTCTCTTGATAAGATCTGCTTCATTAACTAATTTATTCAAAGCACCACAGTTACATCACTGGGTGGGTGCTTGATTAAGGTTACTTAAACTTGACAGCCCACATCCCATATCAAACATAAAACTCACCAACCCTTCCTCTGAAATGATGGCCAGACCAAAAACTACGAAAGTAAATCAATAGATGGTCAAAAATGTTCACCCCAGGCCACTAGTTAATACCACAAATTTCCTCATTATTATACAATCATAACCACTAATAGAGAGAATCTGGATCCAATCCCTTAGCGGCTGTGATGTAAACACAAAAATAAGAAACAAACCTGGATCCAAAACTTTCAAATTGTTTTGCACATGGAAAAAGTTGGAGACGTTGAATTTATCCAAATTTGTGGGATCCTAAAAAAAAAAAAAAAAAAAAAAAAAAAAGAGACAAATGTGATAGAATTACTAGAATGATCTCTAATAAACTAAGGCTTAAGACATTGTTTTATTAATCTAAAAACTAGATTAATATTGTGAACAAGGTACACTTCAGTTCAAACATTGGGAATTACTCCTTTTCTTTTATAAAAAATGAATAGAACACATTCTGATAGCTGTACTCTACAGTGAAAAATAATTCTAACCATACTTATATGACAAGTGAACACAAACATCTCTCACACACAGAGTGGCATTGGTAGGGTGAATCTGCTTTGGCTCTGGTCATAAGCGTGATACGAACATGATACAGCCATCTGAACAATTAAGCACTTGTTCAGGGACATATTCTGTCAAGCCTTCCTCTTTTCCTCTTTCCTGGCAGCTCTTCAACATCCACCTCCCAACATAATCCTCATCTCTCTTCTGGACATGTCCAAACCAACGCAACCTTGCTTCTCTTTTTCTTTTTCTCTTTTTTCTCCAAAACATCTAACCGGATCTGTCCCTCTAATATAGTCAATTCTAATCCTGTCCATCCTCGTCACACCCAACGAAAACCTCAGCATCTCTGACACCTCCAGCTCTGCCTCCTGTCTTCTCGTCAGTGCTACCTCCTCCAAACCCTTTAACATAACTAGTCTCACTTCCTGTATACCTTTCCTTTCATTCTCATCTCTCACAAAGCGCTCCAGCCACTCTTCTCCACCCATTTCAACCTGCCTGCACTCTCTTCCACACTCGCTGTGATTCTGAATTGCTGATCCCAAGTATTTAAACAGTTCAGGGTAACAGTCCTGGCAGTAATTTGGATAAAACTAATAGAACCTAACGGATCTGGTCCTGTTGCCTTGGTGCCAGATGCCACAACATAACATCTAAAGTATGCTGTAAAGTCCATACCAGGAAGCAGTCCGGGTTTTAGCAGCATAAGACAGGTTAATTAAATGTTCTGACTGATGGTGGTTCTGGCTGAATTTGTTCAAAGTATAAACTGTATATTTATAAAATACATGTGTGTGCACACATACACAAACACACACACACACACATCGTCCCCTGCTCTCTTCGTGACCCACCAATGCAGAGTGTGATCCAAATAGGTCAAACACTGTAACCTTAATACAGTAGGGCAGTGTGTCTGTCCCTCAACAACTCCACTGCCCAACTCTTTCCAGCATCAAAATAACACCCCAGTTCTTCCTAAATGACCCCAATGCTCCTCGTCCCATTTAATCCCAAAATAATCTGACCCTATCTTCCCATCTATCCGTCAACAACCATCTAATTTGGGCACGAGCAGTGGAACCACATAACTGCCAAACAGACAATTTTGAAACTGCAAAGGTTTATCAGCATCACAGCAAATTTTCATATTATATAAACAAATTATATTTACTTGAAGATAGAATAGAAATAAAATAAATAAAACAAATGCTGTACTAAAAAACAAGCAAACTGGTGGAGTATAATTTGGATTGGACTTGAAAAGAAATGATTAATCACATGGGCTCACCTTAACCTGTGAAGAACTTTCACATGAGGATATTCTGAAAATGTCAGAAGGTGCTTCATATTTCTTTCTCACAAATGGTTCTTTAAATCACTTTAGACACTTTTCATGGAAATACAATATTGCCATCTTTACTTTGAAAAGTAATACTTTTTCACAGTAAATCACATGTTTTCCAGTGCCAGAAGTGAAATTTGGCTAATGGTCAGGCCCTTGTTCTAACCCATTTTCTCTCCCTTATTACACTCCTAACCTATCTAACCCCTAAGAGAGCCCCCTAATGGTTTCTGCCATCATGTCCCTAAATAACACAGCCTCTCTATTCTCTCTTAAACACTCATGACCCATGTGCATCACCTCCAAATGAAAATGAAGTACTGTAGACCAGAATGTGACTGTGTCTGAATTGCTGACTTTTTAAATCAGAACTATCCACCATATGAAAAGGTAATAATATAATTTCAATTGTTAATTTTCTTATAAACGTATCCATTAGAGGGTACACATTTTAAAATGATAGTCTATATTAATGTCTTTTTTTCCTTCTCGTATTGGCATCAAAGTTTGCTCTGTGACTTTTCTGCGCAAAATTACATGCATTAAACTTTTGTAAAACCCTTTAAATGAACAAAATGCTAAATAAAATCACTGGGAGGGAATGAATGAACAAATGGTTAATAGTTTACATATCTTTTTAGCAAGCCACATCAATACTTTAGTCTACTGAGTGCATGTTCAGTGGATGTGTACCATTTTTATACACTAATTAGTGTGGTAGTACTGACAAATATACAGTATATATGCTGAGCATATTCATGGGACAGCTCAGGTTGGATGTTTTGGAGATGAGAAGCAAAATGGCAATGGTCTGGACATGTCCAGAGGGGAGACAAGGATTATACTGCCTGCAAAGAGGAGTCAAAGGGGATGTTTATGGATGTGGTGAGAGAGGACATGCAGGTGGTCAGTTTGAATGTAGAAGACAGAGTTGACCATAAGAAATTGAAATGCTTTGGCGACCCTTAAAAGGGAGCAGCCGAATAAGTAGTAGTTTGGGCCACAGTCATAGCAGTAAACGAGAGCTAAATAATAAGTTTTCTAGTGAAAGGAAAGGCTGATTTTCAGTCTAAAAACTAAACAGCACATTTCAGAAGAGTGGTAGCATGCTAAAACTAGCTAATTATTGCTCCCCTTTCCTTAGATAATGAAGAACATACTGTTTTCAATTTATCAAGCAACAGCATAATTAACCAATCCACAGTGAGATTACACACAGCTGTCTTTACTTTGGTAAATGGGTGCTGCATAGGGATTGATGGTGCCCTTACAGGTCATTCTCCATCTTAGTTTTTCTTCTGCTGAAAGGTGATCTAGATCTAGATTTGCATTACTGAAAAGATGGAAATAGTAGGGGTCGATGATGTAGTTCAATGGGTTTATGCCCTCCAGGGCTCTGTGCTAGTGACATGACTGAACACTATGCAAGCTCCTTGGTGTAAACGAGCGCTCCAAATCAAAGACTAAATTAATTCAAGGCTGCCCTAATGACTATTATTTAAGGGACTATATGCTATGCTTCTTCATATGCATTTTTCTTTGGGGTCTCATTAATAAAGTCTGTTTATTTATGTAAGCAGTCATTACTTTTTTTATAAAATGAACATTTTCAAACTCTCTATCCTTTAGAACAGCCTTTGCTAGAGTAGCTTTAAGTGAAGTGAAAGTGACTATTCTTGTCATTGCGAGGTCACAGCACAGCACACAGTGAACCACAATGAAATTGGACCTCTGCATTTAACCCATGCAGCAGGGGGCAGCTATGAAAGCGCCCGGGGAGCAGTGACGGGGACAGTCCATTGTTCACGTGTACCTCAGGGCAACCTACTGGTGAAGGGTTTGAACCCACAATCTTCCGATCCTGTGGCCAACTCCCTAACCACTAGGCCACCTCTGCCCCATATATAGGTTTAAGACCTATATATGTAAATTGCACATTTCAAAAACTCATAATATGTGGTTATAGTGAATTGAAGGGGCTAAATACCTGTTGGCTGATTAGGTGATTAGCTTTTATAAGCAGTTTGGAAACTGAATTTTCACAATTTTTATAATATTAGTACAGACTAAAATCTTTAACATACCTTTTTGTTTTAAAAAGATAGGTCACCCCAAAAAACCAGACTGTGCACAGATACAGTCCCACATTTTCTTGAAAAAAGGGAACAATAGAAAATGGAACACTTTATTCAATTTATAACTTTCCCAAGATTGGATTTCTCTTGCTGTCTCTTTTCACTCTTTAGGTAAACTGGTGGCTGATCTTGGAGCAGTTCTGACATACTGCGTTGAATACATTGCCCATCCAAAAAAAAAAAAAAAAAAGTTACACACTAATATTTCGCTGGACCACCCTTTAGCTTTGATTACAGCATGCATTTGATTTCCATCCAGTTTTGCATTAATTTTTTCGCCACGATCGCATAGAGATGACGGGAGAGTCACTATGCAAATTCTTCTCCAGCGCATACCCAAGATTCTCAATGGCAGTTTGGACTCTGTGGTGGCTCCCCGAACCACTCTTTCACAATTGGAGCCGATGGATCCTGGCACTATCGCCTTGGAGTACGAACGTGCCATTAGGGAAGAAGAAATTCACTGATGGAATAACCTGGTCATTTGGTATATTCAGGTAGTCTGCTGATTTTTCTTTGGGCAAAATAACGTTGCTGAACCTCGACCTGACCAACTGCAGCAACTCCAGATCATAGCACTGCCCCCACAGGCTTGTACAGTAGGCACTAGGCATGAGGAGTGCATCACTTCATGTGCCTCTCTTCTTACCCTGATGCGCCCATCACTCTGGAACATGATCTTCCATTGCGCCAGAGACCAATGTTTATGCTCCCTAGCAAACTGAAGCTTTTTTTTTAACGATTAGCCTCACTGATCTGTGGTTTTCTTAAGGCTACACAGCTGTTTAGTCCCAGTCCCTTGAGTTCTTTCGCTTTGTGCTTGTGGAAATGCTCTTACTTTCACTCATGAGCATAGTCATGCATGCCAATAATTTGATCATTCTGAAACAGATTAACATCTTTCCACGACCACAGGATGTGTCTTCCGACATGATTGTTTAAGTAATGAGAAGCTACTCACTGCATCAGTTAGGGTTAAATAACTTGATGCTGAAACATAATCATCCATGCAGTAATTATCCAGTGGGATTACCCATTTGCTCTGTTAAATCCAGGTGGTGACTATTTTTTTGGACAGGCAGTGTATATTACACAGCCTCATTCATCATCAAAGGTATTTGTTACACGTCTGCTGATGTTGCCATATGAAATCAAAAAATAAAAAAATTACATGGCTGCATGGTACAAAATTACAGCCACATACATTTCTAAATAAAAGACATATGTACATGCTTTGTACTTGACAAGAGTTAGCAGTCACACACTCACCTCTTTGTTCACATACACACACACACACACACACACACACACACACACACTTAGACACCCACCTGGAGGGTGATGATATCCTGGCGAGTAAATGGCTCATCTGTCAGCAGGTCTTTGTAATTTTTTGTCTTGATGTTTAGCTGCTCCACAGCCTAAATGACAAACACAATTAATTGCGCACATAGTGTGTGGCTCCAGTAGTGTACACATTGTCCAGGCCACAGTCAGTATATTGCAGGTATTGCAGGTAAGCAGGTATTGCTTGAGGAGAAATAAAAAGCTTTTGAACATACTTCTGTAGATAACAATTGATAACTTATTTTTATAAATATCACAGGATCAGGTTAGCTTCCTTAGTGCAGGAAAAAATGTCTTATAAATCTGACATTTCATCAGTTTGTGAATCATTTGATAGAGATCTGTTTACAAATTTTGAGATTATATTTTTCACAATTCAACAGACCTTTCTAAATTTGACATTTTTTTGGGAAGCAGGAGGATTTTGTTGATACAGGTACACAGTTTGTTGATGTTGATGTTACCCTGCTTGTTATAAAAGTACTTAACTACATTAACCTTGTACCTCTGGATAAAAATTTTTTTTTTAAATCCTATATTTCCCCTTTTGATATTTTTAGGTAAGGAGAAATAGGAAAGTTTGGCAAAACTGGAAAGTCATAAGCTTTATAGGTTTTTGGGTTAACTCGGGTTTACCTCATGTGAGAAAACGTTTCCAGTGACTTTGTTGGCCAAAATGTGGGAGTTGTTGGTAAAGACATTGTAGAGTACAGGGCAGTGGTACTTCCCTGTATTGACAAGAGAGATACAGAAAGAGCTGTTAACGCCCAGCATGGATTACTGATATAATGCGGGATACACCGCACCTAGACAAAAAACATCACTGCATCACAATGAAGTAATAAATGTAATGAAGTAATAAAGGACAAGACAAAGCTGTCCTATTCTCTCTTGGACTGTTGTGCATCCAGGTCATGGACAGTAATGCCAATGCTGGGGATTAAACCTTTGATCCCCTAATGAAAAGGCCAACACTTTCTTGCCATTTTGCCACTTTTTTGCCATTTATTAACATTTTATTCCTATTCACATTTGTAATTTGAACACAAATGTGCAAAAAGAATGCCTATCAGGTTTCCTGTTAGTATCCACAGAGGACTGGAGCTGCTAATTTAAAGCATGGCACTAAAATCACTGTATAAGAAATATCTGAAAAGGCTTTATCCTGAGCTAAAACAGATCTTGTGACCAACTTAACAACCCTTCTCAAACAGAACGTAAAAAATGATTAGCGTATATAAAAATGTGTACCTTCATTATTCTTGCTGAAGTTAAGCTTGATCAGGGACTTGGCTTCGAGTTTCTGAAAGTAGGGGGGAGAGAAAGTGGCAAATTAGTGTTGAGAGAATGCTCGTCAGTGTGTGTAAACAGATTATGTCTTAGGGCAAGTGTTCACGCAGCCCACTGAAAATGATCTCGTCACACTGCAGCTTCATTTTTTCGGCTGTGTTGTGTACACACATGCCCAAATACACATGATGAAACAAGTTTAAAGATTTTATTCTTGCCAGCTCATTAAATGAGCTTTCTACTTGTTCAGTCAGAGGTTGGATCCCTTTCTTGGAATAATTAGGTCACTGCGGTAGGGTTGGAGAGGTGGGCTTATTAATAATGGAGTATTATCTATGATTGGAATAACCTTAAACATTAAACAGTTACAAACACCTATGAGAACATTTGAGCCTGAAATAGGTCAAGGTGATACAGTAACCTACAGTACATTTCAGAAGATGAGAAATATTTTATTGAAAAATTTTAGTAAATTCTAGTAACTGTCAAACTCGAAAGCATTCAGTGTTTAGTATTATTTCATCAAGGTATTAACTAAATTATGACGGGAATACATTTCTAAGTAAAAGATGATGTTAATCATTTATTTTCATCAATCAACAAAATGCAGTGAATGAACAAAAGAGAATCTAAATCAAATCAATATTTGATGTGACCACCCTTTGCCTTCAAAACAGCATCAGTTCTTCTAGGTACTCTTACACATAGTTTTTGAAGGAACTCTGCTGGTAGGTTGTTCCAAACATGACTGTGTTTCTCCTCCGTGTGACACTGATGATCATCAGCACCTGTTTGGTAAAACTGGTTGATCATACACCGACTATAATCCTACAGAATCCCCGACTTTGTGCAAGTGTACCTAGAAGAACTGATGCTGTTTGAAGGCAAAAGGTAGTAACACCAAATATTGATTTGATTTAGATTTTTCTTTTGTTCGCTCACTTTGAATTTTGAAAATTGATCAAAATAAACAATCATTATTTATATTTCTGAAAGCGTTCTTTATTTACAGCATTTTTTCCACACCTGCCTAAAACATTTGCCCAGTACTGTATGTATGTATAATATATATATATATATATATATATATATATATATATATATATATATATAAAAAAATAAAGTAGTACTTCAGGTGGCCCATGATGAAATCCATGATGAATGTATTGTAACACTAAACTGTATGGGCCTGAGATTTCAGCAATGCATAATGTAGGTCAGTTTGAATGCATCAAAGTTCTCACTTTCATCTAGATCTAGATACAGAGATGACTTTGATGCTAAGCGGCACTGGCATGCTGGAACTGATGCTGCTTCAGCACTCTACACTGGTCGATAAATACCACTCTGGCCTGGTTCTGAAGAATGAAAAGGTGCATTCGCCTTCCTAATGATCTCTGCATCACCAGTTAATGAAGACTCCTAAAACGTCTCCTCTGATTTAGGCAGTCACTTGACATGAGGAGTGCTGGGATGTCAAGTAAAACCCTTTCTAGGATACTTTAGTGCAGATTATTGCTTTACCATTTGCAATAGATGGGATTTAGGGCCGCACCATATGCATATCTCATAGCCTGCATTACTTCATGCTAAGTAACTGTGTTGTCTTGATTTATTTAATAGTTGATGATGCATGATGTGATGAAGAACTGACTAGTAAGTAAGACTGAAAGAATGATAATTTGGCACTTACAAAAATCACAATATTTTTTAAGCACAGATAAGTAGCTGTGCCCTGGTCAAATGCATTTTATAAGGTGTTTACATGACTGGCAATATCTTTCCAAATAATATAGAGATAGGCTATTTCCTTGCAATTTCCAGCTGGTACTGAGGTGTGTGTGTACATTTAGGAGTGCAACGTAGAAGTTCAGAAGTGAGTAAAGTGCCTTGTTCAAAAATTAATGAAAAAAGCCCAAAACAAACAGTGTTCAAAGAGAAACTTTAAATCCCACACTGACTACATCGCTGAAAGCACTTCATTGTTCACACAAGGAAGATGTGTGAACGCAAATGTATGGTTAATGATCAAGCCTGACATTTCCTGACCTGTAACCCTATTACAGATTCAGCTGACCAAAAGACACGACTCATTCTTGTATAAAACTCAATATGCCTCTAAATCAGACGTCTTTGAAGCTAGCTCAGCTGATCACTTAACTGCTGGTGATGCAATGTTTAGGCACAATGGGAGATATGGCCATGTGTGAGAAAGAAACAGAGGGGACAGAGGGACAATGAGAGAGACCGAGGGACAGGAACAGAGAGAGTGAGCCTGTGTGTGTGTGTGTTTCACAGCAGAAAAGCCTGGGTGGGAAGTGAGATCTTGTTAACTCAATCTGGCAAGCTCAAGTTAAGACCAGGACATGACAAATGATCCATCCATGAAAGTCAAATGTCAAAACAGCCCACACTCTCCGTTAAACTGCTGAACTTGGAGAACACTGTGTGGTTTATTTGAACCTGAGATTAGCGGTTAATAAGCCATTGCGATTTTCTGTTTCCATCTAGACCATAAATGTAATTGAGTAGTCTACTGACAATTGTGCCCAGCAATTAAACTGAACTTTAATATTTGACTTGCATATTTCAAAATGATTAAAAAGAGATTAAAACCACTTGCAAAGTGCCCGTAAACAACAACCAGGAAAGTCAAACTTTAAACAGCTGGTGTTGACTGAAGATTAGACCTTTATTACTCCATTTACACTTCTTTAAAAGTGTACACTTCTACACTATTACCTATTCTTTTATCTATTTTTAAGAAGAAAAGGCTACTTTCCAATGTATTTTTGTTCCAAGGTACAAACAAATTAAACGCTCCCTTTAAAGTTCCCTTGCCGTCTGTTGTTGTCTGTCTTGTCTGTCTTGTCCGCACTTGTTGCCCCGTGTTGTGTCTTATGTTGTCTTGTGTTTGTCTTGTGTCTTGTCTTGTGTGTAGCACCAGGGTCCTGGAGGAACGTTATTTCGTTTCACTGTGTACTGTGTATATGGCTGAAATGACAATAAAATCCTACTTGACTTGACTAAAGTACAACAATTTCCTTAAGGTTCAAACTGTGCCTTATGAGTTTTAAAGGAACATTACATTCCCTTTTCAAGGAAAAAGGGCTGTGGACGCTGATAAATAACTTACAATTTTCATGCTATAGGTACTGAATGCATATCAATCAAGGTATAATCTCAGTTAGTGTATTTTGATAAGTTAACACCCATTCTATTTTCCCAGTACACCTGTTTCAGTGTTTTTATGACTTCGTTCAGGTGTTTGGGGCTGATGGTGAACAGTATAGTTGGTGCACAGGTCTGGGCTGTTTGTGTTTTCAAACTTGGCTACTTGCTGCAAAAAAAAAAAAAAAGAGACATTGTTTATGGTCAACAATTCGTTGTATAGTAGTATTTGTCCCAAATTATTGACCCCAAACTTACTCACAGACTTCTAAATAGATCTTTTTTTTTTTTTTTTTTGCTGTATTGGCTGGATAAAAAGGAATGTGACTGCTAGGAAGGAACTGCTCACATTCACATTGTCTTAATGCCTCCATACACATTCTGATAATTGCACACAGCTGCTACCGAGGGCTACATAGCTGAACGCTTGTTTGAGCTGAAGATAAGTCCAGGCATGTCCACAAGCCTGCACCAGTCATTCCCTCTACTTGTCCAACCTCATCTCTCTCATCAGACCAATCAATCAAGAGTGCTCAGACAAAGTCCAGAAACAAACCCAAACAAATAAATGTGTAAACACACATGGAGAACACTGATGCAGACACGATGTACTTGAGATACTGAGTCTACTGTAACACAAACCCCATACATTCTCATTGTGTAACTTCTATGGTTTTGTCTATTGGGAACCAAGCTCACCATGCATGCAGAGCACACACCTCTCTCTATAATCCTAATGGCCTCCGTAAATTAAAAGTACAGCAGAGTGTGTCCGGTAGATTGAAAATATGGCACTAAGCCGACACCGGGGCTAGAATCCATCTTCCTGTATGCAGAGGACACCTAGTATATGCTGTAACATAAATATTCTAAAGAATTGACAGTTTGTAATTCATCTTTAGGGACTGTGCTAATCGTGCTTAGAGCGCAAAAAATGACTCGCCATCATGGCTGTTCAGCTAAAGTATGAGCAATATGAGGGCTGTCAGGATTACACGATAAAAGAATGATCAAGCAAAGTTTACCGTCTCACTGAACGAGTTCTGATTAGATGGCATGTTGGGTGATGCATAATTTTAATCCTCGCACTGCTCTTTCACCTGATCACCAGGGACATTTTCATCTTTTGAAAGGCTTCTTTGGTAGTCTTTTAGCAGGAATGTTTGATCAATATATGGGTTGTCAAGGTCAGTTAGCTGTATTTATTGATTAGCATTTTACTTCAATTAACTTTATAATTTACTTATTATACAATATTTGAATATACAAACAAAAGCAACAGCTACGAGTGGGAGAAATATACTTGTATACTGTGATTTTTACATACATATACATATACATATATTTATTAACGTATATGTTAACATGAATAAAGCTAATGAACAAATACTTCTTGTGAGCTGCCAGGAAAGTCTTAAAAACCTGAACCTTTGCAGCATTAAAATGTGTGTGTGTGTGTGTGTGAGAGATTTTTTTTGGAGAATGCGGTTATAGATTATTTTCACAATGTGGTTATAGAGCAAATACACCTAACTGAGCTGGACGACACATATATTGATCAAACATTCTTGCTAAAGGGGAAAGGTAAATGTTTCCTTTTAGGACCTCACAGCCAAAGCATAGCACTCATTCACTCATCAAGCCTCCAGAGTTTAAGACGTAACAATCCGCTTTGTGTTACATAACATTGCCCTACCAGTGTAAACCAAGTTTCCTCATCAAGTGGAGTCTGAGGCCTTCCAGTGGCTGACTGTGTGCAGCGCACCCTAAACTACACAGAGTTTAATTTAAGCCCGATTTCTGAGTTTTAATCTATTCTACCTCTTTAAGCTCTCAAAAGGAGAGGAATGAAAGTGAGTGGGACAAAGACAGAGAACATGAGTGTGAATGAAAGGGAGGAAAGTGGAGTGGTTAGGATACAGGGAGTAGATGTGACAAAGGTGGATCAAGAGTTCAGAGTAACGGTGAGTGTGGAAGAGTGGTGAAGAAGAGAGTGCAGGCAGGTTCGAATGGGTGGAGACGAATGGCAGGAGTAACAGACGGGTACCAGCAAGAGTAAAGGGAAGCTTTTACAGGACGATAGTGAGACCAGCTATGATATATGGGTTGGAGACGGTGGCACTGATGAAAAGACAGGAGGTGGAGCTGGAGGTGTCAGAGTTAAAGATGCTGAGATTTTTGATGAGCGTGACAAGAATGGACAGGATCAGAAATGTGTATATTAGAGGAACAGCTCTGGTTAGACATTTTGGTGACAAAGTTAGAGAGACAAGGATTATACTGGGAGAAGGATGCTGAGGATGGAAATCCCTGTCAATACCATCTTTTCCTGTTACTCTGAAAAGTGTAATATTTCTGGATCAATATAAATGGGTTTCCACATGCTTGCAGAGAAACGTCTGCAGTGAATCCAATACAGACAGCAAGGAGATTTTTTGTATATAATGACAGAAAAAAACCTGATTAAATTCCACAAGCTAATCTATTCTGAAGAGCCCACATTGTAGAAAACCCTTTACTAAGAAGTTGTTGATGTAGAACATAAAACCTTAGTTTAAAAATGAATCCTTTACTTCCTATTCCATGGGAATTAAGCAGCTAAAATGGGTAAATCTGTAAATCTACTTACTCTCCATACAATAGCCCATTTAAAATGTAGTTAGTGTTACAGTCAAGAGTGCTCTTTGAACGAGCAGCCAATCAGAACAAAAGTAATTTAAATATAACAGTTCAAAAGTAATTCTTGAGTAAAACCACAGAAATATTCTAACATATTAAAAATGTAGGATATGGGCCCTTTAATGAGTTGAAGAAAAAATGGAAAAGAACATGTTAGGTAAGTTAGATTAATCTTGGTACTGCATTCCAAAAGGCTTTAGTGTGTTAAAGATTCTGAAATGAAAAACAGCCTTTGGTGCCCTAAGGAACATACCTCTCCTGAAATGGGGTTCGTTCCAAACTTCTTTATCCATGGAACAATGCTCCTGCAAAGGGAAACCAAGCAATTTACCATCTACAATGTTTTTCTTTTAGCAGAGCAAAAATATCTAATCGATTCTTAGGAACTCAATTCAGTTATTATGCAAGTATGACACAAGTGTACTGAATGTCCGACAAGCTTAAAAGAGATTCCAAGAGACTGGTAATCACCCTTTTAGCTGGTCAATAACAGCTAACAATATATATTGCATTAGCAATTCAATGTCAGATTTTTTTTAAACAAACTTAAAAAAAAAAAAAAAAAAAAAAGGTTTACTGAAACACATCCATATAATAGGTTTTAATGATGAAATGATGGCCAGAAAGCTTTAGAAAGGCCACAGTATAAAACGTAAACTCTCTGAAGCAAAAACTGTTTTAATCAAGCTGTTTCTCCCAATTTTAAATATGTAACATCAAGCAAACTGACTGTAAATTAGCTGTTGCTGAAGATTTTAATCAAATAATTTAAGTGTATTTATGTTAAATCATTATTTGATGAAGAATCATATTTAAATAGTACATTTTATAGTACTCCAGATGTCAAAACATTGTTAGTATAAACCTGCAGCTGCAAGATGAACTAAATCAGCTCAATGGTGTCAGAGACAGTGGATTTGTGTTAAAGCAGCATATAATACTTACATTAAGTCAAAGACTACACCGTCTGGGGTGCACATGGGATACTCAAAGGGCTGAAGAGATAAACTGTGGGAAAGAAAGATCCAAAGTAAGGAAGAAAGGAAACAACTTTGTAACCTTCTATTCAATTCTATTAAATGCTGTATGCATGCTTATTTACAGTAAGTTAAAGTTACATTATAAAGACACAATAAGAAGCAGTATGACAAAGTACAAAAGAACATTGGATTTTGATGGACATTTAACTTTAGTTTCTTGCATGTGCTTGAACTCTTCCAAATAAAAGGCTCAAAAACAGTTCATGTGATTTCAAAGAAGAACCATTTTTGATTCCCTAAATAATATTTCAAAGTAATTCTCTTGCAAATATAATGTGCAAGTGAGAAGAATACAAAGTTAAAAGGTCCTAATTTAGGTTATATAGAGAACTAAAATGGTTCTTCTATGGCATCCTTAAAACCTTTAAAGGTTCTCTAAAGCAGCAGTTTTTAAACCTGTTCACCTGCAAACAATGTACTTTTTTTTCCTCTCAGCACATCCATAAACCTCCTCTTTCCTGGTAGCTCAATCTTCCAACCTTGCTTCTCTAACTTTGTCTCCAAATTGTGTAACCTGAGATGTCCCTCTAATATACTCAGTTCTAATCTTGTCCTTCCTCGTCACACCCAGTGAAAATCTCAGCATCTTTAACTGTGACACCTCCAGCTCCTGTCCCTGTCTTCTCATCAGTGCTACCGTCTCCAACCCGTATAGCATAGCTGGTCTCACTACCATTCTGTAAACCTTCCTTCCATTCTTGCTGGTATCCGTTTGTCACAGATCACTCCAGCCACTGTTCTCCACCCATTCCAACTTGCATGCACTCTCTTCCACACTCGCTGTTACTCTGAACTGTTGAGCCCAAGTATTTAAACTCCTCCACCTTTGTTACCTCCACTCCCTCCATCCTAACCACTCCACTTTCGTCTTTGTCCTACTCACTTTCATTCCTCTCCTCTCTAGAGCACATATCCATCTCTCCAGGTTCTCCTCAAGCTACTCCCTACTCTTGTTACAGATCACAATATCATCAATAAACATCATTGCCCACGGGGACCCTGTCTTACCATTTGTCCATTCCCATGGCAGAATATTTTAACTAATCTTTCTTAATTAGTTTGGGAAGATGATCACATAAAACTGTCCTATTTTATAAATGAGGGCTTTTCTGTCCCAATTCTTGTCTCCTATTTCTAGATTCTGAAAATTAAAGTGCAGTTTGTAAATATGATGTCTGATCATGCCTGCACAAACCCATGGGCACACAAAAACACACACAACTACCATAATACTCACCTGCAGTGATCAAAGGGCAATCGTCGAAAATTGGCCTGTGGAATTTCTGCAGATCAAAAAAGAAAAACAGGTACAAGTTTAAATGTAAAAGTTTGAGGTTAAAAATAATATCCATTTTACTTTTTTTTTTTTTTAAACTGTATTCAAATAAAAGCTCAAGATACACACCTGCTTTTTTACCTCCATAGAAATGAGTGTACTCTGTACAAGTGATGTACCTGAAAAAATAAAGAAAACATTTATTTTGAAATTTAAATGTAGAATTTGACCATCTTTATTTTTCTGTATTTCTTACAATCTGTAAAGGCCTTTAACTTTACAAACAACATGAAGGACGAGTTAACATTCTTTATTCATTTTATTATTAACACGATTTGCAATCACAAACAGTCATTTAAACTGTCAGCCACAGTCACAGATTGATATCAATCAGATTAATTAAAGTTGTCTGCTTTGATCTCATTCACTAATCATTCATTCATTAAGAATCATTCATCTTAAACAATCCTTTCAATCAGAAGGACTTGAATGGGGTAAACTAAACTGCTGTAGAAGAAAGTCAGGAACTCTTGCCAACTAAAGGTGAAACCTTAGTGTCTAAAATAGATTTCCTAAAAATGTGTGAAATACATATTTCCTACGTCGAATCTCACTTCTCAATGTTATGAATATGGGGGTGAATTGTATATTAAATTGTATTAAAATGTGAAACTGCTCCGGATATAAAGTAAAGCAGATGCAGAGGTTTAAGTTCTCGAAGTCTGGACTTTGTGGATGAAGAGAGGAACGCGGGAGAGAAAGAGTGAAGAAATATTGATCGTTTTTAAGAGAAAACGCAGCAGACCAGCGAACCGCAAAGTGAAGGAAACGATAGAAAATTAACTCACATTTTGTCCTTTTGATGCTGCCGCTTCCCCATGTTGTTTCTTGTTAAACAGTCCAAAAAGAAAAATAAACACTTTATTTAAACATAAAAAAACCAGTAGCGACAACAGGTAAACACGGCTGGGTTGGACTTCCGGTCCACTCCGGTCCTACAGTAAAACGGGACCGGACTGCAACAGCTACGAGATTTTTATGACCTACCCTTTCGGCCGTTTTGCTTTTTTTTACATTTACTTACTTATGGCATAATAATAATAATAATAATAATAATAATACTGATGCAAACTCTGCTACATCTAATGAAAAATTAACCTGCTGCTGCTACTACTACCAATAATAATAATAGTAATAATAAAATAATGCTGGCGCTACTACTTATATTAACAAAATAATAATGCCACTTCACCACAATTACAGCTAATAAAATAATAATTCTAATGATACTATTAATAATTACTGAAAATTCTACTACTGCTTCTGCTAACAGCAGTGATTGGTGTTGTAGTTTATCCTCATTTTGAGCTACTTGAACATAATTTTTACACCCCAATCCAGCAGATGGCGCTATTTTACCGTCGACAGAAACATTCACACGGCTCTGTAATGATGGTTAAAAACCTCATTTGAATTGAATTGAATTGAGCTGAATTGAAAATTGATTTATTATTTAGCCCTGTGTACACCAGGGGTGCCGGATTCTGGTCCTGGACATTCAGCGCCCTGCAGAAGTTGTCTCCAACTTCAATTTATCAAATCAAAACTGGAATTCCCTGACCAACACTCTTAACTGTCACGTGTGGGGTGTTGTTGGGGCACACTAGAGGGCGCTCTGCTCTGACTGAGCGCACCTGAGCCCAAGCAGGCACAGGTGTGCATCATTGGGGCTGACTATTTAAGCCCCGATGAGTCAGAGCAGAGCGGCTCATTGACTAGGCTAAGCCTAAGTGTAAAGGGTGGTTCTGATTTAGTTTTGGGTTCTTGGATATCTTGGTTAAGGCTGCAGTTCTCCTGTTCGCAGGTTCTGCTTCGAACTACAGCCCTTGTCTTGTTTTTGTAACCTGTGTACAATAAAACAGTGCTCCGAACTCCTGGCTCCACTCTGGCGTCCTTCTGGTACCCCGCCACCGTTACAGAAATGAGCCGCCAAAACCGGGACACCAGGAGCCGTGAGGAGTGTCTGGAGGAGCTAGAGCGAGCACTGGGAGCCCAGATTGAGGATCTCCGAGCAGCGCTGCCATCGTGGCAGCTGGGGCGTTGCGAGCGGAGCGGTGAAGTGCAGAGAGTCACTGCCACTGAGATCTCGCGACGCCTGGACCTGCTGGATCGCTTAATCCAGCTCGCTCCCTCGCTGGAGTTCAGTGAACGGCTGAAGGAGTGCTGTCGAGCGGAGAGGGCGGCTAGGGACCTGGTAGAGGTAATGTTATCGGGGCGACCCCTCGCGGAAGAGGCTTTGTTTGCACCCCTTTCTAAACCGACTCCCGCTCTCCACCAACCGCAACACTGGATACCCGCCTCCTTCACCGATCACAGCGATCCATCCGCGGAGACAGCGCTGGGCTCCAATCACAGCGGTCCGTCCGCGGAGACCCCGCCCTATGTGAAAAACGGTCAGAAGACGAAAATCCCGCGAGAACAGGGAGAAAAGGGGCAATCCCTCGAGGAAGAGGCTTCCTTTTCCGGCTCCTGCTCTCCACCAACCACAACGCTGGGTGTCGGAGGAACCCGCCTCCTTCACCAATCACAGCGGTCCGTCCGCGGAGACCCCGCCCTGTATGAAACACGGTCATCAGAGGGGAAAAACCCCGCGAAAACAAAGAAAAAAGGGCCGATGCCTCGAGGAGGAGGCTTCGTTCGCGCCTCTTTCTTTTCCGGCTCCTGCTCCCCACCAACCACAACGCTGGAAATAGGTGGAACCCGCTGCATTCACCAATCACAGCGCCCCATTTGCGAAGACAGCACTCTGCACCAATCACAACGCTCCATCAGTGAGGGCGGTGCCAAACCAGGAAGCTACGGTAAAGAATTCTCTCTGCACAGTTAATAGACATTATGATAAAGAATTCTCCCGGCTCAGAGGAGCCATTTCAGGCAGGAGTATTAACTGCAAGAGTCCAGGATTTAGAACACGATCTACAGGAATCTCAGAAGGTCTGGCTGTCTGTTCTGGGCGCAGAGAGACAGAACAAAAACATGTTAGTCGAGCAGCTCCAGGAAATGGAGGCGGAGCTCCTCACCAAGAATCAAGAAATCAGCACACGAAGTCTGAATCTGGCCGCCTTGCAAACGAAGTGTGAAAAATTAGAGGAGGACAACGCCTCTCTTCAGGCTGTGACACACCAGCTGCAGGTGAGTCACCAATCTCAAATACGTTCCCTTCAGGAGGAGAGGGCTTCAGTAAAGGGGGAACTTCAGGAGAAGCAGGCTAGGCACCCTGAACGTGAGAACACAACCAGAGTGAGTAGCAGCAACAAAGTAGAAAACACTTCCGGCATCCGGCCACCGGGGAGGTCGACCAAGAGGGCCCTTCGCAGCAGCGAGAGGGGCAACACTGAGTCGACCCCCAAACCCAGCACTACGAACCAGTCTGCTGCACCGAAGAAGAGGAGAGTTCGGGCACAGAGGAAAATCGAACATGAGGCTGCAGTAACCCTTCAGGCGCAGGTAAGGAAACGCATAAACAGAAAGTACTAGCTGAGGCTACGATGGGCAACCAAGACTGTTCAGTGATATTATAGAACTAACAAGAGTATGAGGCAAGAAATGAAGTCTTTGAAGGAGAAAAAAAGGGCTGCCGTTGTTCTACAAGCTGCATTCCAAGGGATGAAGACCAGACAGACTCTGAAACTGAAGCACCAGGCGGCCACTGCTATACAAAGTGCTTACAGGGCTCACTGTGCTCGAGCACGATACTTATATATCAGACTGTTGTTGCAACTCAGCTGAGGTATCGTTCCACACGTGAAGCCAGAAAACAGAGGAATTTTTTAAATTGCGCTCTGCTGCAATATTCCTGCAAGCCTGCTTCAGAGGTCAGAGGGTCAGAAAGGCGGTGATCCTGCACCATCAGGCAGCTTTTCCTGATTCAGGCTGCGTTCAGAAGACACAGGGAGGTAGTAAGGTACCAGGCCATAAGGAGGTCAGCCATCTTCATTCAAAGATATTATAGGTCCTACATCAGGGGCAAAAGTGAACATGAAAGATTCCAGGAGTTGAGAGAGTCAGCGATACGCATCCAGGCAGCTTTTAGAGGTTATTTAGTGCGAAAAAATATTAATGCTATGAACAAAGCTGCTGTCATTATTCAGGCTGCTGGGAGAGTGCACCAGCGGGGATCTGTCCTCAAGAGGCCACGCTGGGCAACAGGTGGTCATCAGAGGAGGTTCGGAAGGTGGAGACCGGGACTTCAACAAGGACCGAGGTGTCAGATGTGTAAACAGGCTGCGATGTGCTTGCAGAAGTCAGTCAGAGTGGAGCCGGTGAGGGATCGGGCCGTGTGGCGCAGAGAGGCGAGGACAATCCAGTCCCACCTCGGAGGTGAGCAGATCAGCTGCAGAAATGTTTGGTTTGCAGAACAGGAGGAGTTGCTGACAAGACTCTACCAGCAGCTGACCGAAAGAGCCTCCATGCCACAGGTGAATGCCATGGTCTCAAAGGACGGCGAGATGGAAAAAGAGGAGACTTTGGCTCAAGACAAAGGTGAGCGTCATGGAAGGAGCAGCAAATTCAGAGAAGGCAGAAAGGTCTCCAGATTAGAGATACAAGCTGTGATGGTTTTCCAAAGAGAGGGACTGAACACATGAACAGAGAAACCAGATCGTATGCCAGATAACAAGGAGAGTTGAGATTCCAACTGCTCAGGAGAAATTGGAGGCTAAAATAGCCACAATGGAGGAGCAGTTGCATCAGAGCAGGGCAGAGCTGAGATGGGTGCAGGACCACAACATCGCTCTGCAGGCTGACCTGAGAGAGGCCCGTCATGAGGCCAGCAAGCTCACCGAGCTAGAAAAACAGGTCAGAGGTATGGAAGTGAAATTGGCACTCATCGAATCTCAACTCACTTCTCCGACACCAGTGCCTGCTGGAACCCAGAGGGCAAAAGCCAAAACGGAGCATCTGGAGAACAGTCCAGTGGAGAAACGGGTAACGAATGCAGAGAGGGAGCAGCTGCCTTCACACCCCTTAGCGTCGGCTCGCCCCCACAATTCAGCAAACCCAGAACAGGGTGACTTATGGAGGGAGCCAAGTAGAACTCCTCATAGTGGAACCAGAAGCTGGGACACTGCGTTGCCGGGCCCCAAGCGACCAGGAAGTATGACCAAGACAAGGAAAAGGGCAAAAAACACCAGCAAGAATCAGTTCGGGGAAACGGACAAGAACTTCGGCACCGTAGATTTGGGGAGGAGAGACGTGCGGAACACGGCTGACGGGTTGTAAGCAGAGTTTAGACTCATTGAAAGACTTCCTCTGTGAACCCTGTAACGTCTCTGTTTAGCTCCCTTTCAGGTTCAGTCGAGTCCAGTTGTTCCGCGGAGTCAGGCGAAGCCTCCCGGGGCTTCAGAGCAGAGTTTAGGCACCGGTCAAAAAGGTGGACGGAACTGCTGGGATTCCCCTCACCACCACCAGCTGCCTGACATGACTGGTCGGAGGTCCTTTTGGTGTTGTGTGTGTGTGTGTGTGTGTTCTGTTTTTTTTGTTTTTTTTTTCCCCCCCTTGTGGGGACACGGTCAGGTCCACAAAAAAAAAGTCCATGTTTTGTTGTGCCTAAGCAGGCACAGGTGTGCATCATTGGGGCTGACTATTTAAGCCCCGATGAGTCAGAGCAGAGCGTGGCTCATTGAATAGGCTAAGCCTAAGTGTAAAGGGTGGATTTAGTTTTGGGTTCTTGGATATCTTGGTTCAGGCTGCAGTTCTCCTGTTCGCAGGTTCTGCTTCAAACTGCAGCCCTTGTGTCTTGTTTTTGTAACCTGTGTACAATAACAGTGCTCCGAACTCCTGGCTTCACTCTGGCGTCCTTCTGGTACCCCGCCACCGTTACGTTAACAATCAACAATAAACTTTGTCTTGTAACAAGAGGAGACATATTTGAAGCCATATAAAATCATATTTAACACATTTTTTAAATATTCCCTTTTTTCTGTAATATTACTAATAAACCTTGCAAAGAACCATTTGTAGTTCCCCAGTTGGGTTTGTGAAAAGCGCTATATAAATAAAACTTGTTGTAGTTAGTTTCTTGCCAGTGATGTATACTTATTTTAAGCTATAAAATTAAAACATGTGCTTTGACTGGTGGTGCTCAGACCTTTGCACACAGCTGTTTACATGTGATGTAAATGGTCATGCAGTGGAAACTTACAGAGTTACACTTTAAACAGACACTTAAATTGAAAGTGAAGTGAAAGTGACCATCTGTCATTGTGAAACACAGTACAGCACACAGCTGTGCTACAGCTCTTATCTCTAAATTTATTGATTCTTCTTGATGTTATCAGCTCTCGCTGCTCACATGTTGTGCATGTTACTCTAGGTAAGAGCATCTGACAATTGATTACATTTAAATGAAAAATGAATCTACAAAAAAGTGCCAACAAATGAACCCTAATCGTCTAATGGCCGTTTAAACCTAAACTGAAATACTTTGTCTAGCTGTGGTATCACCCACAGGGATATTTAATTCCGATACCAATTGAAACATTCACTCGTGAACCTACCTTCAAGTGCTCAAGGTACAGAATGCCAGCTGATCGTCACAGGGAACTGATCACTTGACGTACACAAAGGGAAAGAAATGTTTAAATAATTACGGATTCAGTAGCGGTTAAAAGAGCATATACAAAAAAAAAAATGTGCTAAATTATTTGACATGGGTTTCAGTGGGGTTGTGCTCCTTACTTTCTGTATCATACACGTTATATCCTTGGGAAAAAAAAAACACCCAGAATCCCAGTATGTATTTTTCACAAATTATAGACCTTATTAATTATAGGCAATGCATCATATTTGGATGATGAGAGAATAATGAACAAGGAAGTGCAGCGAATAAGCAAGATGAAAGTAAGATCAGTGATGAAGAGGATGAAGAATGGAAAAGATGCTGGTTCAGATGACATAGCATGAAGTTATGGGAAAGTAGTCAAAGCTTGGTTATGAAAAGAGGTGAGGATTAGTGAACAGTAGTATGGTTTTATGCCGCAAAAGAGCACTACAGATGCAATGTTTGCTCTGAGGGTGCTGATAGAGAAGTACAGAGAAGGTCAGAAGGAGTTACATTGTGCCTTTGTGGACTTGGAGAAAACATATGAGAAGTTGCCTGAGTTGTGGTTTTTAGTATGAGGAAGTCAGGAGTGACCGAAAAGTATGTGAGAGTAATACAACATATGTAAGAGGGCAGTGTGAAAGTGGTGAGGTCTGCAGTAGGAGTTGCGGATGCATTTAAAGTAGAGGTGGGATTATATTAAAGGTCAGTGGTGAGCACATCCTTGTTTGCCATGGTAATGGACAGGTTAATGGACAAGTTTAGACAGGAGTCCCGGTGGACTATGATGTTAGCTGATGATATTGTGATCTGCAGTGAGAGTAGGGAGCAGCTTGAGAAGAACCTGGAGAGGTGGAGATATGTTCTAGAGATAAGAGGAATGAAAGTGAGTAGAGCAAAAGCAGAATGCATGAATGGGCACAAAAGGGAGGAAAGGGGGCATGGAGTAGAGGTGACAAAGGTGGAGGAAATTAAATACTTGGGATCAGCAGTTTAGAATAATGGGGAGTGTGGAAGAGAGTTCAGGCAGGTTGGAATGGGTGGAGATGAATGGCAGGGGTGATTTGTGACAGACAGATACCAGCAAGAGTGAATGGAAGGGTTTATAGAATGGTAGTGAGACTAGCTACAGTCCAAGCAGAGCTGGAGGTGTCAGAGTTAAAGATGCTGAGATTTTCCTTGGGGGTGACGAGGATGGACAGGATCGGAAATGAATATATTAGAAGGACTGCTAAGGTTAGACATTCTGGAGAAAAACTTAGAGAAGCAAGGCTGCATTGATTTGGACGTGTACAAAGGATTTATGGATGTGGTGAGAGAGGACATGCAGGCAGTTGGTTTGAAGGAGAAAGATGTAGAGAATAGGGAGAATTAGAGACCATCAACCACTCCCCACAATGTCTCCTAATGGGAGCAGCCAAGTGAAGAAGAAGAAGAAGAAGAAGAAGGATCACTTTTCCTTATTACACTCCTTATGACATTACTTACTGAATACTTTCCATCAAGAAGTTGAAGGTGAAGATGTTGAAGTGAAACCGATGTTTGAGTTATTGTGAATTTTTTCTTCAGCGATTTAATCATGTTTAATCATTAAATGTTTAATCATTTGTGATTTCACATGGGTGTTGTGATCTGGCAATGTGCACTATCCCAAATTTAGATGTCTTTCCTCTAAATTTACTCAGTCATTTGTATTTATATTGACACTGATTAGAATTCCTTTAGGAATATTTAATAAAGTTACTACAATTCTTTTATTATTTATTTGCCCCCTCCAATGCAAAAGAACCATTTACAGGTTATTTTCTATCATAGAGAAGAACCATTTAAACAGACATTGGACCAGTTGAGGATTCGAGTGTTGGCAGTTCTATAGAACCTGTACATTTAGGAAAAAACCCTTAAAGTACACTTTTTAGGGTACAAATAATTTGTCAATAATTACATTTTTTATAGATGATAAAGAAGACATTATATTGATAATTATGATGATTATGATGATGTGGATGACACTTACACATAGACAGCATGTATGTTAGGTTTATTTTATTCCTGTATTATTATAGACCCAGATTTGGTACGTGCCTCTTTCAGAACAAGTGACTCTTCATTAACCCTATCAAAGACCAACTTCAATTTAAATGTACATGTGCTTCAGTGAATCGTTGTACTTTGCTCTTTGAGCAGAATTAATTATTGTATTAGTAATGGCCACTAATTACCAAACAAAACAGGAATAGAGTGCACCATGGTGCCCCCACAGCCCAATATCACTTCAGCCAGTAAAAGTCAGTGAGAGAACATTACTGATACGGTATTGGCAGCATGCAAATAAAATGAAAAAAAAAAAAAACACATATCAGAAAGGATCATGAGGTCATTGATTTGGTTTTACGGCATTTAGCAGAGAGCGTCTTATCCAGAGTGACTTCCATGTCCTAATTACAGGGACAGTCCCCCTGGAGCAACTTGGGGTGAAGGGTCTTGCTCAGGAACCCAATGGTGGTAGTACTAGAGGTGGGATTTAAACTTTTGACAGCTTGCTCCATGGATCTATAGGCAAGTATCCTACCACTAGACCACCACCACCCTGATTTTCATGATTGACTTAAGCGCCAGTCCATAATCCTGTGTACATCTGTGATGTGGTTCTTTGAGAACAAAAGCTGATCAACTGAAATGACAATAAAATCACAGCTCATATTACTGTCAACACTGTGTGTATCTTTCTGTCATAGTTTGTAGTTTGCTTCACCAAGGTCAGTGATCATCTTTGTCTTTACAGAAAAAGTCAGAGAGGGGCTCTCTCTACCAGCACAGAATGTCCCTCACATGACCCCACAGTTTTGTGATCCACAAGTTCACCCCTAAATCTGTTAAGTACTGCAGCTCTGGGGTCAGCATCTTTCTGCACAGTTTCCTATGAGCTTTGTCCACACTTTTTTTCAGATTGTATCCCATAATAGACTTCTCGCCTATGGGTTGCCATGGCTGCATGGCAGTCTCATGGATGCTGCTGGCATCCACAGCTTGACCACCCTCTATGCAGATGGTGGCCATCTCTGCATTTCTGCGCTGCAACTCGCCAACGTCTCTTTTCATGCGTTCTAGGCCATAGGCTTTCACTTTTTGCCAGAAAGTGGTGTTGAAGTGCTGGTAAAGCTTCCAGTCAATGGAGTTCCACTTTAAGGCCTTGGCTCTGAGCTCTGGGGTCAGTCTGGAGATAGTGGAGCCCTTCCGAGCATTGAGTTTGAAAAACAGTAGGTCCTCCATGTCCCAGCAGAGGGTGTCCTTAAGCAGGATCAGGGATTCCTCAAAGTGCTCCACCAGCATGACCAATTCAAAGCGCTGGGCTATCATCTGGATGCCCTCTTCCACTCTTTGGTCATCTGCTGGTAAATTATTATCCTGTCCAAAGTCAAAAAAGAGCAAATTTTTGAGGTAGAAGGAGTTGAAGCCCTCAGGGTCATAATAAAGGTCAGGTTCCCTTAGGAACTCTCCAAGCTTATCTTCCCCAGAGATCTTCCATGTGAGGGGCACCAGGCGGCCAAAATAATGGAAGGAAGACTCGAAAAGCTCTGCTGGATCTCTCAGGATGGTGATATAGCTGGTGTCTGTTGGAAGCACCTTCGCCACCTCAGCCTCATTGAAGCGCATGTGATTGCAGATGATGTTGAAGCACACCCCAGGTGCATAGTCCTTCACCTGAGAGCGGTGGAAAGAAGAAGGGTAGAAGAAGTCGTTTCGACTGCTGGGAAAAGCAAACTTCAGACGATGCTTCTCCCCAAAGCGGAAAAGCATGTTGAGGATGGTGCTGCTTGCTGTTTTGTGGGTTTTTAAGAACATGACATCCACCTTAGGGGTGCAGCTTTGCTCCTGTCCATGGTCGCTGTCGAAAGCAGCTGCAGAACGTCCAGGAGATGGATGATGGGAGCATGAGTAAGGCACAGGAACACTAGGAGGAAAACAAAAAACATCAGTAATACTGTTAAAAACTGGTGAAAAGCCATGCTATTACAGTAATTTTGCTTTAATTTGAATGTAATTACATATTTGTTTACATTTTCTTTAATGTTCTGCTCACTAAAACGACTTTTTCTTTCCTGAAAATGAGACAAAACCATTTTAATGCAGTATTAAATGAGGGTGTAGAATCTGCGCTACTGACCTAAGAGATATGTAATATTAAACCTAACATTTAACCTCGAGCTGTCATAATTACTCTATAAATCTCAATTACTTTATTATAAATGAATTCTAAATGGTATTCTTAATAAATCAGCTCTGTGATTATTGTTGGATGAAGAGGGAACCTATAGATTTTTTTGAAGCAACAAGAGGAGTTATCAACCCTTAAATTACTGGAAAAGATGAAACCCACAAGTGCAGGATTCCAGGTCTGTTTGCAGATTTAAATCGTATATATTTGAAGTACAACTAACTGTGTTTAGTTAAATATTGTGTATATTTGATTTATCAGTTGATAATATAATTTAACAGCATGAAATGAAACATGATTTTGTTCAAATTTTGACTAATAAGGCCTTATTTTCATCTTCTTCCAAATGTTGCACTGCTCATTGACAAATTGATACTAAAAAAGTTGAAACAAGTAATTGGAGACAATACACTGTTTAAAATCTGTTCAGGCAAGGCAAGCAAACATTATGTGGCTGCAATGAGACTCACTCTGGCAGGCTTAACTGCACCTCTGGAGCAGACAGGCAGTAAAGCAGAATCATGCAGCTGGTCAACAGGGTTCCCAGAATCAGGCCCTTACACACTGACCTCCATTGCTTCCCCTGTTTCCTAACCATCGTACCTGGTGGACAAACATAACATTCAGACAATGGTCAGACTTCAATGCTTATAGCATGATGGTGAGCATTGCCTTGAGTATATATATATATGCCCAGTATCAAAGGCAAGTTTCCTTTCATGAATAATAATCAGAGCAGTTTCTTAGGAGCTTGCTGCTGCTGTTGCTAAACTGCTCACATTTTCCTGTGAGAATCAATCCACTTAAAGATACATCAGGATCCACCCCCCATCCTTAACAATTAAGCCTTTAATCAGTCCTACAGAGTTGGGAGTATCTTAAATTTATTTTCTTCGTCAGTCTCTGATTCCTACTGAGAGATGTGCGTCATCATTCCCCCTGTGCCAATTATTTAAGCACCAGTTCACTCTGCCCATTCATCCATTTTCCTCCAAGGAGTTTAAAACATGTTGGTGGCAGGGTGGGGGTTTGGGGGTGAAGGGGGATTTAATCCACCCGTAGGATTTATAGAAGTGTTGGTAAAGTAGATCTCTTAGTTTGCTCTACAGTGTTAAGGAACGCTTATGGGAGTTTATAGGATATTGAAATTATTAATTAATATCACATTTAAATAAATTATTACTCAGAAAATCCATTTTTAATTCTTGGTAAAGCAGATCTCTTAGTTTGCTCTGCAGTATTTTGGAACATTTATAAGATGCTCATACAGAGATGCTCAGCAACTCCTACAGATATAACTCAAGAAAGAAAGCGATAAAGCAAATGGACAAAAAAATATATAAATATATCCGCTGAAAAGAACAAGTTTCTTATTACAGGTTGCCAGACTCTCCATTAACAAACTAGCCAAGTTCTACTTTCAGTATACACACAGAAAAATCTAAGCCATTGAATGATGCTGGCAGGGCTAGGCTTCTTTCCTTACTCACTTGACTTCCATGTGGTGACTTCCATGTGGTGACAGTCTATAAAACAAGTCTAAGTCTTGTAATGAGGTAATGAGGGCATGAGGGGAGAATAAACCAAAAATTAATCACAGCCCAGAGTCTAAACGATGGCAAACTGCTCTTAGAGTAACTGCACGCTATGGTGAGACAGTGCAATAAAGCTTAGTGTACCCCCTCGTCTGTGTCACCTGCTGGCTGGATGAATTATGCATTCAGAAAGAAAGTGATCCTGTGTAGATCTGACCATCTGCCTCACCCCCAAACACTGAAATCAGATATCTACTGCCTGCCTTCTCAACTACCTGCCACTCTAACAGCACAATGCTGTGCTCACCTTACGCCAGCACTGAGCATCAGGCAGGAGGTTAACAAACGCCAAAAAAGGGCATTTGAAAGAGGTCAAAGTAGAAGATCAACGACTGAGACCAAACCCTGAAGGAGCTCCTTGTTTTTTTTCTGGGCCGCAACCTACCCATGCATTTTTCAAAGTCATTATTTGTGGACAGCAACAGCATTGTTGCTTCTATGGCCCAACAAAGTTAATTAGAATTTAATCCAATTGAAATCCGTGGTCTACATCAATGATGTTGGCAAACAATGTTAGACCGTTTCATTTTTAGCACAGAGTGCACTGTGTCCATTCTAAGTGAATTAACAGCAATGTTTTCATTCATCTGTACTGCAAAATGTAATGCTCAGTGTCCACAGGGGCAGCGGTGGCTTAGCACTTAAGGAGTTGGTCCCAGGATTGGAAGGTCATGGGTTTGAATTCCATACCAGTAGGTTGCCCTAAGGTACCCTTGAGCAAGGTACCGTCCCCCATCACTGCTTCCTGAGCGCTTTCAATAGCTGCCCCCTGCTGCATGTGTGTGTATGGGTTAAATGCAGAGGTTGCATTTTGTTGGGGTTCACTGTGTGTGGTGCTGTTTATTCACAATGGCAAGTGGTCACTTCCACATTAATGAAAAGTTCCTGTTCATGTGTTTTGTAATTGACCGTTTAACTCATGTGGAAATGTATTTACATTTGAATCAGATTAATGCATCATTTTATTGCGCTCATGCTTCATTAGCTGTGGATCCTCAGAGACCAATAACTAAGCTATATGATGCTGCAATATGACGCCAGTAATTTATGGCGCTTGAGCCGGGTGCTCACCTGAAATGCATGTGAATGTGCACACCTTGATGTGGATCTCACACTTGACGTTTTCTTTAATTCCTTCACTCAATGATTTATCTAAAAGTATCTTATTAACTCGAGTGAGTCATTAAACTGATATGGGTGTGGCTCATCCATTATGATGTTAATGCTTTATAATCCCTGCTAACTGTGTTGTCATAGCAAACTCATCTGTAGTTTTAGATGTTGCCTAAGTCTATACTGGTTTCAACATGAGTTTGGTGTATGTTGAATTCACATTCCATGTGAATAAAATACCAACACAGTCTTTGAGTTAATTTCCATTGGCCAGGGTGATACAGAAAGTTATATCAATATTCTGCCACTCTTCATCAAAAAACGAAAAAGAGAATTTCCCCCTCGAATCACCCTTGAATATCCTCAAATAACACAAGCTTTTGAAAGCCCTTACCTGAATTTCATGTGTCAAATCTTAGATCAGAACATGCTCTAGATGGAACATGACCTACAAATAGTTCTTTGCAAGAGATGGTTTGCAAGGATAGGGAGGAAATTTGTATATTTATTAAGCCTGTTGTCTGCAAGAAACTGGCTGTGATTTCAGAAAATAAGTGGGATCAGCAAAAAATGCAGCCAATAAATAAAAGTTTGACCAGCATACACATACTAGCTGTAGTTAATTCCTAGGTTAGGAATCTATGCACTTATTTGAATCCAAGTGAGTTCAATTCACTATTTTCTGCGCATTAAACGTTTTTTAATGTACTTGCAAATTCTTGAGTTCCCTCTAACTCCTTCTCATTTGGTTTCTATCAGGGTTTCATTACATTCAGTTCTCATCTTTGCTTATAGCTCTTAACATTCACTGAGAAGAAGAGAAGAATACTGCATACATTTCAGTTCCTATCCTGACAGATGCTTGACATACTGAGAAACTGTACTTCTGCTCTGGTTTAAGAGGACACATTTTAATTATGATAGAATAAATGTCACCCTGTAAATTGTACCTATATAAAAGATTAGAGGTGTCCACGTGTTCATTAGGAAATGAAAGCAGGACAATATAAAGAGGAGAGGAAAAGTACTGATGCCTTTGAACTTTGATGCTGGCAGAGACTTCAGAGAATACTTTGAACCTCAAAGAAAATAAACCAATATATCCTTGACCACATCATATATCACCTTTATAGCACAGATATCCAAAGCTTTCATATTTCGGACATTATGAGAATCACCAGTTAATTATAAATAAAGGCAAAAGAGAAACAGCCAGCAACACCAAAATTGGAGACAGGAATCATGAACAAGCTTGACCCAAACGGAAGAAGGGATACTCCAAAGGAACGCTATCCATTGGGGCTCAAAGAGAACTTATTTCATGACAGTAAATAATACACTCACACATATCATGTAGAAAAATTTTCAATAATCATCTAGGTTCTTCAGAGGACCAAAACCAGTTCTTCTGCAGCTCTACTCTGAAGAATCCCTTATTTTAAGAGTGTCCTGGGAATAAAAAAAAAAAAACCTATTAAAAACTCTGTCACAAGTGCTGTTTGCATAATACAGCCTGCTTCCCATCTTGTGAGTTAGTCAGTGTTTATCTAAACTAAACTAAAGATCTGATTGCTTCCTCTAACAGTCACCACAAAGTTCCACAAACAGTTTCAGGGAAGCAAAGGCTCCTCATTCAAAGTGAAAAGGAGGATCTTCAGTACCTCAATAAGTGGACCTTTTCATCCCAGCTGGACAGAAGGATGGATGAGGGAGGCTGCAGAAGGTGAAGCTCAAAGTCACAGACTGTCATCACACAACTCAGAACCCCTTTGGAACTTCTCATGCTATTCTGCTCGTCCAGTGGAGCTTGCTGTTCCAAGTACAGATGATCTGCTGGTAATTCATGGTCCCTGCTCCTGTGCTTCTAGACGTCTGGCAGTCTATTCTCTTTTCTCCAAGCACCTGATGCACTTTAAACTCCGCCTTCTCTCTCTCTCTCTCTCTCTCTCTCTCTCTCTCTCTCTGTGTGTGTGTGTGTGTGTGAAGAGAACAGAGAAGAGACTTCATTGCCCTCTCCCTGTGGCGTCACATGTGCTGCACTGCTGGGAATTGCTCTTGTCACACTTTGTATTTGTGTGTGTTTGTGTGAATGGGAGCATGAGAAGAAGAGAGATAACTACAGAAAAGAAGGTGTGCTTGAGAAGGTAGAATTAGAATGAAAAGCAAAGAAAGGAAAAGAGAAGGTGGTGAGAAAGAGAGGAGAGGGGAGAGGGGAGAGAGGAGCAAAAGAGAAGAAAAAACAGAAAAAAGAGGTACTGAGAGAGAAAGAAAGGAAAAAAGGAGGGCAAGAAGAGCAAGAGTGGGTGAGCAAGAAAACAAGAGAATGAGAGAGAGAAGTGGAAAAGAAAGAAAGAGGGAGGAGGGCCTGGGACCTATTCTGTTTGCACACAGAGCACCATTGAGAGCACGGTGTGGAGTCAAAGTCGGAGCTGAAAGATGATAGATGGCAGGGTAAACCGGATCTCTCGGTTCTGCATTTAGTTTAGCTTCAGTGAACAAGTGCAGCCAAACTTTTTTTGAAAATGACACAAATATTAATTTTCATTAAGTTTACTGCCTCAGTTTTATGATGGCAATTTGCAAAAACTCCAGAATGTTATGAAGAGTGAAAGTGACAACCCTTGTCATTGCGAGGTCACAGCACAGCACACATGAACCAAAACGAAATTGGACCTCTGCATTTAACCCATGCACACAAACACCGTGCAGCAGTGGGCAGCTATTGAAAATGGCCGGGGAGCAGTGATGGGGGGTACCTCAAGGGTACCTCAGGGCAACCTACTGGTATGGGAACCAAACCCACAATCTTCCGATGTGGGGGCAACTCCCTAACCACTAGGTCAACGCTGCCCCGTATATCTGAGTGATCAGATATATTGCAATCATTTGCAAAGGGTGGTGAAACTATGGCTAAAGAGGTCCCAGGTCCCACCTCTGGCACTACCACCACTAGGTCCCTGAGCAAAACCCTTAACCCTGTGTTGCTCCAGGGGGACTGTCCCTGTAATTAGAACATGGAAGTTGCTCTGGATAAGAGCGTCTGCTAAATGCTGTAAATGTAAATGCAAAGTCCCTCTTTGCCATGAAGATTAACTTAATCCCCAAAAACCCATTTCATCCACAAGAGACCTGCTGAGAGCATTTTAGTGATCTTCTCATTAACATAGTTGAGAGTGTTGATGAGGACAAGACTGAAGATCACTCTGTCCTACTAACTGAGTTAGAATTGCAGACTGAATGCTTTAAAAGGAGTGTTATGGTGTGACCCGCTCCTAAGAGCAGCACCTGAAGCTGCAACACCCAAAAAACTCAGTGAAACTCAAGATGCAACAATCAAACCTCAAAATTCTAATTGCGCGTGTGCTTGTGGCTTCGTTCTCTCCTTTTTTTTGTTTTTTTTTTTTAAGTGAAAAGCTCGAGAAACTCAGAGGGGGTGTAGCGTCCGCCAACACAACGAGCCGAAGCTCGAGGGAGGGGAGACCCAGAGTAAACCCAAGGATCTTTACCAAATTACTGGCAGTGCTGTTAAAACGACCCAGCAAGTCTATGCTGGTTTGTTTTCTTTATATAGGGGAGGAGGCCGCTGTAAGGAATTACTCCTGATTACCGTGCCTGACTTGCTGGTCTCCCAATAGCTGTCTGGCTCCCCCTGGCCCCCCGGCGGGGACGGGCTCTTACAGATGAAAGTGAAAGAAAGTGAAAGTGAAAACCCTTGTCATTGTGAAACACAGCACAGCACAACACAACAAAATTCAACCTCTGCGTTTCACCCATACACACGTGCAGCAGGGGCAGCTATTGAAAGTGCCCTGGAAGCAGTGACAGGGACAGTACATTTACATTTACATTTACGGCATTAATAAGACGCTCTTATCCAGAGCGACTTTGATGTCCTAATTACAGGGACAGTCCCCCTGGAGCAACTCGGGGTTAAGGGTCTTGCTCAGGGACCCAATGGTGGCAATGCTTGAGACACCCTTCACCCTTCCTTCCAATGCTTGAATCCCTTTGGAATTCGAACCTGGAACCTCTTGAGTCATAGGTCCGTAGGCAAGTACCCCACCACTAGACCGCCACCCCTTTTGTGTAGTACCAGTACATGGGTACCTCAGGGCAAACTACTGGTGAGGAAATCCTGTTAAACATGGTTAGGGAAACTGCAGGGAAACATGTGCTGTCATCAATGCACAAAAATGGCTTCAGAGGCAAGAATATTGCTGCTGGTAAGATTGTACCGAAATCTATCAAGAACTTCAAAGAGAGTGCTTTAGTTGTTGAGAAGAGGCTTCAGGGCATCCAAGAAAGTCCAGTAAGTGCCAGGTCCATCTCCTAAAATTGATTCAGCTGCAGAAACGGGGCTCCACCAATGCAGAGCTTGTTCAGGAATGGCAGCAGGTGGGTGTGAGGTGTGAGTATACACACAGTAAGGTGGAGACTTTTGGAGGATGGCCTGGTGTCAAGAAGGTCAACAAAGAAGCCACTTCTCTCCAAGAAAAACATCAGGGACAGACTGATATTCTGCAACAGGTACAGGGACTGGACACCTGAGGACTGGGGTAAAGCCATTATCTAGAAAAAAGATTGTTTGGAAAAGAAAAGGTGAGTATTACTAACACTCCTGCATCCTGCCAACAGTAAAGCATCCGGAGATCATCCGTGTGGGAATTGCTTCTCAGCCAAGGGAGTGGTTCACTCACAATTTAGCCAAACAACACAGCCATGAATAAAAAATGGAACCTAAACTTCCTCCAGGAGGAAAAGGAACAATGTTTTTTAAAGCATGATAGAGTTCCTTGATATAAAGCTAAGTGGCTCAGGGAACAAAACATCTAAATTTTGGGTCCATGGCCAGGAAACTCCCCAGACCTTAAGCCAAATTCTGACAAACTCCAAGCATTGATTATGCAAAAATGGGCTCCATCAATCATCATCAGGATTAGGCAAGAAGTTGAGTTACAACATGCAAGGGCAAATTGCAGAGGTCTTTATGTATCAAACCTCATGTAACTGTCAATAAAAGCCTTTGAAACTTATGAAATGCTTATGAAATGTAGGACTTCATAGAAGGCATAATTTGATAAAAAAACATTTAAAACAAATTTAGTGACAATGCAGTTTTCTGAAATTCAGCATGCAAAAATTAAACAATTACAGAATTATAAAAATACAGTTTTACTATGATATAGCCTAGTAACAAATAACTGTTGGGTATTAAATCTATTATTATTAAATTAACCATTTGTTAATTATATTAATTATTATAATTCTAGTTTTTTATTATTTTTTGTGTATATTAAATGTATATTCTTCTGTGGATTTTTCAATAATAGTAAAAGTATCCAAAAACAAATTTCCATTTGAGTAACTAATTACTCTTGGGGCAGCATGATGGTGTTAACAGTGGTCAGTGGTTCTGTCTCACCAGTTTTTTGTGCTTGCATGTTATCCCTATTGGTTTATGTCTAAATCAGGAACTGAGAGAATCAGCATTTCAGTCCTTTGCATTTAACAAAAAGCTGACAAAAAAAGTTGACTTTGACTCAGATGGTTGGAATATTGCATTTTCTTTTAGATCCATACTGTTTGCTATGTTTTAATAATATTTTAATATTCATAGGTGCTTATGTTGATTAAAAGAAAAGATCTTTTACTATTATTAATACTCATTAGTGACTTTAATTAGCAAAGCTTTCATGCCATATCTTACAGTAATGCACTCAGCAAAGAGAAAATGAACAAAACATGATTGAGTAAGGTGAGCTTGTTATTTCACCCTTCTATCTGTAACATCTCCCTTTCATTAGAAGCAACTAGACCAACTGTAATCAACCTGTAACTGGTGATAACTGATTTACTAGCCTTCCACACTAATGCTGAGATATCTACTGAATGCCAATCACTCTGTCCTTCATTTGCCTGCAGTGGGACACTAAAACCATTGTCAGTGCAACCCCATGAATACGCGATCGCACACACTCACACAAACAAAGGGCCACCCTTGTGCCAGGCAGGGCGAGAGCGAGAGGCAGAGAGAGCATGGCTGGAATGTAGAAGGGGCAAACTGGCAATAGAGAGAGAGAACGAAAAGTAGAGAAGCCATGAGTTGCCTGGCCTTCAGCCCACTGGGGTTACACAGCCTGCTCAGGGCCAAAAGGTGAGGAACGGCGTCATTACTGCCTGTTTCAGATTCAGTACAAGTCACACATCCAGTACTCTAATAAGCTGACAGAACATCTGGATCATCCTTAAACCCACATTTTTTGCAGAATGTTCTCCAAAGCAGAATGAGTAACATTGAATATCGTGTTACGATAGCACCTGTTAAGAGATGGGAAATATTAGACACTAAGTGACCCTTTAGTTCTTGAAGCTAAAGTGTTGGAAACCAAAAAAATGACCACTCCCAAAAAATGGTCATGTGAGCATCAGAAATGGACCAGAGCAGTAGAAGAATATAGCTTAATCTGAGGAATCTTACTTTCTTTTACATCATGTAGAAGGGGGTGCACGTGCATCTTTTTTATTGGGGTAGAGATGGCACCAGGAGGACCTAAGGGAAGAAGAAAAGCTGGCAGAGGGAGTGTGACGTTGTTGTTCAGCAATGCTTGGAAGAACATGACAGACAGTTGCATGGCATTGACTTGTCCTCCCTATTCTCCATATTTCACCCTGATCAAATGTGTGGGATGCGATCGCCAAAGGATCTTCTGTCCCCAGCACAAAAGATCTACTACTAATGTCTTGGTGCTAGATACCACAGCCCACCTTTGGAGGTCTTGAGTGTGAGCAGTGGGTCAGGGCTGTATTTGTTTGGGGTATATTGTGGCATATGGTTTATCAAATAAGAGTTATCAATTGTATGGTTACTATTTATATAGCTATGTTAAAGTAATCTAGTATTTATTTTGATAATTGAGTAACTTTTTTAAAAAGTAAATAAAGACAGGCTAAATCAAACATCATAAGAGACATCGTTGAACATTAACATATTTATTTACAAATTTGGAAGACCATTACCTTGAGTTTGCGTTTGCTTGAGACCCTTAAATGACTCATGTTTTTCATTAAAGACTGAAATGGACACTGTGCAGTTCAGCAGATGAATTATTTAGATAGACAGCCAAAAGCTGCTCAATCCGACTCCCTACACTCATGAGTAATGAGGCAATGAGGAATGCATTACAAATTTGAAACCCAGCCTGAATGATCACATTATCTTCACCTCTGTCACGATAGAGAGTGAAACCTGCGCACACCTCTCTCTGGGGAGAGCGGCGTGTGAAACTGAATATGGTCTTATTATTAAATATGATTATTTAAAAAGATCCTGTCCAACAAGTGGCTAGACTTTCATTCCTAGAAACTGAACTGAGAAAGCAGATAAAAAAGAAAGACTAAAACTGATTTCATAGAGGAAGTCAGTGTAATTGAAATACACAGAATCAAAATGACAATTTGAATACATTTTACATTCACTCACAAACACCAACTTGCATGAACGTTCATGAGAGGGGACTAATAAGTGGAGAAACTCATTTTTATAGATACAATAAACTTTTCACTATTTCTTCAACTTCTTCTTTCTGTCAGCTTTGCTGGCTTCATCCAAAGCCTTCCTTTTCGCTGCCATTTTGTTGGCCTGAAGGAAGAGTAAGCATTAGGTTAATGAACAATAGAAGTGCATCGTGGGTACTGAAGCTTCAATAATGACTTCAATATGGGTCAAGGGCCTAAAAGGGGCTCATCAGCTACTCTGCGGAAAAAATAAAACCCTCCTTAAACATTTACCTAAAAGAATTTTCAGTGTTTAACTTAAATATTGATTTTCCGTTTATGGCAGCCTATTCATTTTATACAGAGACATCAACCAACTTGGAGCAGTTGATCTAATGATTAAAAAGTTGTAATCAAATAGAAAATTAAATATAAAATGTGCAGTGCGAGGAAGACGTGTTAAATATATTTAATAACCCTTCTGATTGGTCAAACGGCATCGGACAACTAACGTGGAGGTTGCGTTTACCTCTCGAACGTTCCTCTTCTTGCCAAACATGATCTTGTTGTAGAGGTATTTGTCCTTCTTTTTCATCATCATTATGGCCAGCCTCTTCTCCTCTGCCTTCTCCTCCTGCTCCAGTTTTTCCTGGTTCTCCACCTTGGCCTTCCCTGGGGTCACCTTCACTGATAAGGCCTGAAGGAGAACAATCCAACACCACGCCCAATCAGTTTTCAGCTGGCATTTCCTCCTTCCCGACAGGTAACTACATTTAGACTTGCATTTACAAATACAGATAAGCAGAACAGAGCAACGGTTTTGGGCAGCTGCAGGAACTTACCTCCCTCATTATCTTAACCGCTTATTTTGATCCGGGGGGCACTTAGCTGTTTAAAACTCTCTCTCAAATAGGAGATGGAAGTTAATACTTCATAAAATGTGCACATTTAGATGCGCTGCTTATCCATTTAGTAGAGTCTTTTATTATCCCACGAATGGGAAATTTGGGCGTTACAGGGCTCTTATAAAACGCCCAAATTTCCCATTCGTGGGATAATAAAAGATCACTCTACTTAATTAAGCAAACTGGGGTTTTGATAGCAGCTCTCCTTACAGTGAGGTCAGAAAAGGCTTACAGAAATCAGAAGTTCATTTGTTTAATGTTTATAATTATTAATTAAACAAACGTTAAACATCTTTTTAGGTGTTTCAAGACTTTTGCACAGTATTGCATTATGTTCATGATTATAATGCACGTGACTGTTAGTAGAGGACCAGCAACTGGTTTTGCAAAGTCGAGCTTTAATTAGCTGGAAGAGCACAAAGTGGATTACAAAACAAAACAAACGCAGTTCGCAAACATTAAAATCAAACACAGCAGCTGAACGTAAAACTCAGGCTATAGTACCAAAAAGATTAATTCGTCTAGAACGAGCAAATGAATTCACCATTACCAACAAAGGCCCAATGGTTAACCCTTAGATAAACAGAGGCTTGATATACACCAGCCAAACTCAAACTCCTAGAGCCGTGCACGCACGAACTGACCAGCTGTGAAGACTTAATGGGGACCTGTAATGCTTCAAGGACATTCCAAATTTGGCAAAAATGAGCAGGAGTACGTGTCAAAGTCACAAGAAAGTCTTGTGTCTTCACCTTCAAGTGACAAATCACAACTTAAGTTCCAGTTCTCAGAATGACTGAATGAAGCAAGCTAAGCAATAACGCACAATGATCAAACTATTGTAGATATAAAAATGGGGATAAATGTTGCATTTATTGTGTTTTTGCTTTTATTTATTTTTAATTTATATTATATATATATATATATATATATATATATATATATATATACACTCTCTCTCTCCTCTCTATATATATATATATGTCTCTCTATATATCACCACCACACACACACACACACACACACACACAAGTATTTACTTTATTTATTCATTTATTTATTTTTAAATCTTTTTCTTTTATCTGTTTTTAACTCTATTAAAATAATGCCCCCCCCCCCCCCCCCCATTTCGTTGTACATTGTGCAATGACAATAAAGTCTATTCTATTCTATGTACATGATTGACATCAAAAGTAGATAAATTTACATTCACGGAATTAAGCTGATGCTCTTCTGCAGAGCAACTTCCATTTCCTAATCACAGGGGCAGTCCCCCAATTTTGGGGTTAAGGGTTTTTGCTCTGGATGGTGTAGGAGGTGGGATTTTAACCGGCGACCTCTTGGTCTAAAAGAAAGTATCCTACCAGTAGACCACCACCAAAAGCACACCTAAAGCAGCAAAACTGGGAACCAAGGCAAATCATGTGATTCTTCTCACCAAGCTTGAGTTATTACAGATAACGGCACATTTATATTTGCGGCATTTAGCAGACGCTCTTATCCAGAGCAACTTCCATGTCCTGATTACAGGGACAGTCCCCCTGGAGACACTCAGGGTTAAGGGTCTTGCTCAGGGACCCAGTGGTGCTAGTGCCAGAGTTGGGATTCGAACCTGGAACCTCTTGAGCCATAGGTCAATAGTATCCTACCACCACCCTTAAAATCTTTTCTTTAGCATTAACAACTGCATTGCTACAGTAAAATCAAATTAGTAGCACCACTACTAGCCAGCCTCCAGGAATATGATGTTTCTTTCAGACATTTTACCTTGCCCTGAGTTCTCTTTTCTTCCATATGCTTCAGTTTCGCCTCCTCCTCTTCTTCTTCCTCCTCTTCCTCCTCCTCGTCGTCGTCTTCCTCCTCCTCCTCTTCTTCTTCTTCTGCGTCCTCCTCCTGTTCTGTGACTGGAAGAAAGAGCATTTTGATCTTTTCAGTGGATCCAAATAGATGCAAAGACACAAACAGAACTGCTAAAAATAAGGTGAAAAACTAACTGAAAGCAAAATTAATTTAACCAATTCAAGTCATTAAAATAAATAAATAAATTATATATATATATAAAAAATATATACATTTGCACGGCAGGTTTTGGTCACAATTTCCACTACTGCATAACTGGATTCTCTGGTCAAAACTGCCAGATGCAAAACAATCCTAACTGCTACTAAAATAACTGTAGTTAGTTAGTTTTAGAGTTTATGCACTGAAAAACATCCTAAAAAGGCTCAATTTAAAATATTCAAAGAGTTACATCACACAACACATGATTCACCACCTCAGTAGCTACTCACAAGGTGTCTCTCCCTTCTGGAGAGCGAGGAGTTTGAGCTTTTCAGGCGGAACGTAATCGCCTTCCTTCTCTTCCACGAATGGCGACAGGTGAGGGGGCAGCGTCGCCCCTAAGAAGTAATCCTCCACAGGCAAAAGCATCTTGGCATTCACCGAGTCATACACCCATTGAGGCTGAACATAGTACCTGCAGGACCCAGACAATCACAGCAAGCTTAGTCCCGAGAGACGGAGGATCAAAATACCATACAAAAATGACTGTAGCTGTTATTTAGCAAGATCTGTGGCAAGACTTTAACTTCGAGATGAGACAGAACTACTATTATCTAATATTATTCACCATTACTTATTTGCTTTTATTCTTTTGATTAAAAAGCAATGCATAAAGAAATCTCATCTCCAATAGATCTTTTCTCCCTCGTCCATTTGCACACCATATTCGCCAGTGATTTTAGAGATTTAGAGTGTTTTGTAAATGTATTAAACATAAAAATAACTGAAACAGGTTTAATCTTCCTGAAGGCAGTCTTGTTTTTTCTTGTTGGCAAGCTTTAGGGCCCTTTCCACCCAGAAAAGATTTACACTCAAGCCTGCTCTGTATTATTCTACATCCTCCTTTTCCTTTATCCTGACTGGTCTCCCAGACCTGATCAAAGAAGAACATTTCCACAGCATGAAGCTGCCACCACCATGTTTGCCTGTAGGGATGGTCTTCAAGAGGTGATGCTCAAAGCATAGTTTCCTCCACACACACTACTGGGAACTGTGGCCAAACAGTTCAACCATTGTTTCATCAGACCAGACGATTTTGCCCATCATGATCTGAGACTTCCTGCAGGCTGTCATATGCCTTTTAGTGAGGAAAGGCATTTTGTCTGTCCACTATCCAGGGCTGAAGTGAAGTGCTGTATTGAGGGTTGTCCTTCTGTAAATTTTTCTCCATAAAACTCTGAATCGCACTCAATGACAATTTATTTTCTTGTATTCCTCCCAGCTCTGTGTTAACAATCCTGCCTACCAGTCTCTAATATCACTCTTTTGCCCTCGTGGCTTGTTTTTTGCTCTTTAAATACACCATCAGCTTTGAGACCTTCAGGACACCTTTGAGCCTTTCCTAATTACTCAGAGCCAATTTAATTAGGCATTGGTGGACTCCTATCAAGGTTTCTAAAAATAAATGAACAAAACGCAATTATCTTTGCTTTGTCATTAATGTGCATAGATTGCAGAGCAAAAAAAAAAAATTGTTAAATATGTGATTCTGGGGCAGCAAATCATGAATGGTCAAGACCCCACAGGACCACTCAACATACACTGGTGGTGACTTTCAGATGTTAGACATTTTAGTAAATCCTACACATAAATCTCACACAGCAGTGCAGCTGGAATAAGCAGCGTTATCAGTAATTTGCTCACAGGGGACGAATGAATCAAAAATCAAAGAGCTGCAAACTAACAAAACAACCACCAAGTGGAAAGCTCCAGTTCCCCTTGAGAGCCCCAATGAAATAAGATGTCCACAAGCTGTACAGGAGTAAGGCTCTAATAGCATATATTTCATTCACAATATTTTGCTGCTCAAGAGCCAGACAGTATTTTTAACATGTTGTCGTGGAGCAGTTCTCCAGGCTTCCTGTTTTTGGCTCTCATTTTCAGTGCAGTCTCTATACATGAGCAGTTTTAAAGGATGTTTTGTTGGTTAACCCACACAGTGAACAGAACAAAGCCGTAAGACATGAAGCAGTGAATAAACAGGTGCAAATGCAAATGATTCCAGATGATCAGGATAGTGATTATTTCAGTGGTTAGAACCTTATCCTTATGTAAATTGGTACAAAAAACACTGAACAGCACTTTGTTGAACTGAACTATTTTGTGGAATCATGAATGTGCGTAGGCATGACATGTGTACTCTGACCATCAGCAGATCACGTGATGTGAACATAGCAAAGGTTCTCAAAAACAGACATCACATAACCCTCTGTCTGCTGTAACTACACAGGAAACGGATAAAAGAGGGGCATTGATAGGCAGAGCGGGGAGCCCTGCCTGAATGAAGGGCATTCAAGGCAGACTCGAAAAATGGGCGGGCTTGAGAAAGTGGACATACAACACATTCAATCTTGATCTAAATTTTACAGTTCAAAGCAAAACTGTGCACCATGAAGAGCTGCATGTTGCTCAAATCTAATTGTACATATTATATAACTGTATCTTTTCATTTTAAGCATTTGCTGCTTATAATAGAATTACGAATTGATAATTGAGTTGTTCTCTGTCACTGAAGTGCACCAAAACTGTACACATTCTCTAACAAAGACATCTTATGAGCACCTCTAAGCCAACAGTCATATGGTTTAAACTGGTAAATAGCTGTTTAAATAAATTCTATATGCTTGTTATAATACACAAATTATTAAATGTTAGCATTTTTAGCATTTATTTCGAAAATTAGTTTCTAACACTGCCATGACATGGTTTCAGAGAATGCATCTAAAAGAAGATGAAAGGTTACGCCTAGACCTCACCCAAGAAACAAATTTCACAGATGAAACTGTAACTGCTTTATTTAAATGCCTCAATGACGAAATTTATGCAAAATGACATCAGATGCAAACTGTTACAAAACTAAAAGCTATTAATATTGCTGAGTATAACACCACCTCAAAGCTAAGGAAACATTTAAAAGGAATTGACTAAATGGGCTACAGTGAGCGTGTGACTGACCTGTTCATGTACTGTTTATCCAGGCTTGGCCGGTCGACTATGTGGTGTGTAATCGTTTCATCTGTAACATCATACGTGCTGCCGATGCACACAGATTTATCCCAGGAAACCTGTGCACCAAAACACCTGCAGAGGCAGAGCGAAAAAAAGAGCTTTACATAAACACACTTTGACGTCTTTGCACTAAAAGGCTTTGTTATGAGACAACAGGAGTTTGCAAAACAAGCAAATGGTGAGTGATGTAATGGCTATACTGGTTACATCCTGAGGCCAGAATTTGATTCTTTTTCTCTATGCAGATTTGTTGGTCTCTGGAAAACAAATCCTACTTAAAAACACACTTTATATCTGAATGTCCTCGTCTTAGTGGGGTGGTTGTAGAATACGAGTTGGATTTTTCAGCTGAGAAGAGGTTGTAGATCTGATTCTGACCCCATCCTTTCAACCACGATTCGAGACCCTGGGGCCCTGAAAGTCAAGAATCACCCAGGATAAGAGCATCTGTTAAATGCTGTGAGAATGTAATAGTGATCCTGCATTTAAAAAAAAAAAACCCTTATAAAGGAGCTCCTGGAAGCCTGGTTTTGATCAATGACTGGTATTTGCACAAATAAGTGAAAGTGACTATTCCTGTCATTGTGAAACACAGTACAGTGAGCCATGAAATTGAAATGAAATTCAACCTCTGCTTTTCACCCACACCGTGCAGCAAGGCAGATATTTAAAGTGCCCAGGGAGCAGTGATGGTGACGCTAATTTGCTCAAGTGTACAGAGCAACCTACTGTTCTAGGATTTGAACCCATGACCTTCTGAATCTGGGTCCTAGTCCCTAACCGCTAGGCCACCACTGCCAATATCCATTTACATTTGTTTATTTCATTCATATATATTTATATTTGGATTGTTTACGCGTTATTTCTTTATGGTCACCCCCACTCTCTTGATTTTCCCACCTCAGTACAAAGGCCAGCGATTCCCGAGGCACTTCTCTGTTTAGAAAGAACTTCAGGTTTTCAAAAAGTTTCTTCTGTATTTCCTGCTCCTGCTGAGCCTTCACCCTCGCTTCCATCTTCTCCATATCCTCCTGAGAGTGAAGGAAACAAGACAGAAAGCTGTGAAAGTGAGCAAGGCACAAGATTACTAGATTGGTTAGGTCAGAGCCATCAAGCTGTTTGTTAATATCTTTGCCTGGGTAACCATACCCACCAGATCCCCAGCGCAACACCTGTAAGTGAATGTGTGAAATTAAGGAGGATCTTTGAGCAATTTGCACCTCTGAGCACTTGTTCAAAACAAAGCCAAATGGTGAGCTAATCCTTGACCTACCTGAAATGATCCAGCTTTAACTGTAACTAAATACTGATAAGGTGCTTTCTCAAGGCTTCTTTACTAAAGGTAACAGCTGTACAAAATAACTAAAACAATTAACAAACACCCATGGAAACTCAAAATGGGAAAGATTGCTTAGGCACTTTCAGCCGCAAGGGTTATTTTGTGCGCCGTTATTAACTAGGTCATAGTTAATCCGAGCTTGGTCTTTGTATCAGTATTCATAGCCACCTGTTAAGTCTTTACAAAAGACAGAGTATGTATATCAAAACCATGTATCTATAAAATCCTTGAGAAGCAGGATTTGGTATCAGAAGAGAAAATGGGGAATCAAATGAAGTCAATTTGGATTCAAAATCCAAAAAAAAGTTGCAATACAATGATTTTAATCTTTTTTTATATACTTAATTTTATACAATTATGTAATAAGGTTACTGTGTGATTCCATGTAAGAGGAGAATCTGTTGAAAATGATTCTTTTCACGACTTTTAAAACAGCAACCACTTATGGGATCCACTGTAGTTACAGATCATGGAACCTTTCCGTTACTGTACAGAACCCTTTCTGCTAGTGTTGATGTCTCACCCCTTCTATAGGAAAATGGTCCAGCTCTGCTTCCTCCTCTTCCGCTGAAGAGACAACACGGGCAAGACTGGCACTCAGTGCCGACAATTTCTACAAGACAGAGAAATGGCCATTATTACTGAAACAGCTTTGATTACAATTTGTGGAAAAATATGGAGAAGGAGTAACAGGAGTTAGAACCTCCAGGTAGCTTTCTGAATCCAGAGCGTAGTCTGCCTCAAATTCTGCTTTTAGCTCGCTCTCTCCTTTCCCATCAAGCTTGAACAGACAAGAAAAACAAATTGAAAAACTCCAAGCAAGAAAATTAAAGCAAATATGAACAAATTTAAATATAGATGAACTGTTTTTCAAACGTTACAATTGAATTCTTCTTTTTAGCTAAAAAAACTACTATTACAACTATAGTAAATATACTATACCAATAATGCTCCCATAAAAAAAATGCATGTTTAACTGAAAGTGAAAATGACTGAAACAGCACAGTGAGACATCAAAATTCAGCCTCTGCTTTTCACCCACACACTGTGCAGCAGGGGGCAGCTATTTAAAGCAGAGCAGTGATGAGGATGGTACTTCAGGGCAACCTACTGGTCTGGGATTCGAACCCAAGACCTTTCCGGTACTGGGGCCTTAACTAGGGCCTCCGGTACTGGCCCTAACACTAGGCCAGTGCTACCCCAGTCCAGATTGCTATAGTGTTCACAGTCTTTCCAGCCACAATGGACTTTCTGAATTATAATGAAAAAGCAACTCATTATGAAACCTCAAACTTAATAAATGTGGAGATCTAAAAATAAAATTAAGACGTGTGCTTAGAGTTACCTTAGGTGGGTAGACAAGGTTGAGAGTCTGGTAGAGGCGAAAGTTGACAAAGCCGAGCAGCGTTGTGTAGAACTCTGTAAAAGTGGCCATAACTCTGTAGTCCACATCTGTAGGGTGCTGAACAAGACAAGAAAGTGAAAGTGACAACCCTTGTCATTGCGAGGTCACAGCACTGCACACCATGAACCACAACGAAATTGGACCTCTGCTTTTAACCCATGCACACAAACACCGTGCATCAGTGGGCAGCTATTAAAAGCGCCCGGGGAGCAGTGACGGGGACGGTACCTTGCTCAGGGGTACATCAGGGCAACCTACTTGTGAGGGAATCGAACCCACAATCTTCCGATGCGGGGCAACTCCCTAACCACTAGGCCACCGCTGCCCCAGAAGAGTTAATAATAAGTTATAATAATTCTTATTAATAATAATAAGAAGAGTTAATAATAATAAAAAAAGCACTATTAGCATTTTCCCATAAATATTTAGTGCCCTGCAAAAAAAAACCTTAAAACATACCTACATGAACAACATGCAGTTATACAGCAAGTGCAATCGGTAGTAAACAAACCATCCTTGTGCGTTTGCTGATCCGTAGTCAAACTCTCCACCTAACAAAGCTTTTTTTTTGTTGCACTGAATATTCTTCAGGTGAAATCACTTCTGCCCACCGTTCTGTCTAATGGACTAGTCAGTGTGAACCCAACACAGAGTACACTAGAATATTTAACCAGCCAAAACATATTTTAATAGCCCCTGAGACTATTTGTGTCTGGCAGTTTGTTTCAATGAACAATTATTCTATCGTTTTACCTCATTTGTCTGATCAGATATGCAAGTTCTGACTTTGCACAGATGTGAAGTTTGGGGGTGTCGAGAAAAACTCTGGAACCAACTACCTCAAAAGGGCCTTTATAGACTTTATTTAATCGCTGTCTAAATATCTCCTCATTTGTTAAAATAGTCCTCTGCCATACAAATGGTGTTTCTGATGAACAACTTTTTAGCCAATGGACACAACGCCACAGGATTTATGGATTCTCAGAGGAGCTTTGTCCACCCTCAGGACAAGTAATGCCCGGATCTTTAAAACATTTAAAGCAGAAGCAAATGCAAGGGAGAGCTACACAGGGATTTGTGGCTCTAATGGCAGTATTCTTGCCCATGTGCCCAAATAAATATAAACATTTAATTAAAATAAATAACACACAATGAACACCACTGTTTGCCAACTCCACAAAACATGATTTCCATTATGCACTGCTGGCTGCTAACAAAATTCGATCTCTACCGTGACGATATCACCTCCCTCCCTCCACTGTCTTTTTTCTAGCATGTGAACACTGATAACATCCGCTGTTGACTTAGCTTGGTTTAGACTTTATCAATTAAAAATGGATTTGACGCCAAGGCAGAGTGAAGACAGGTCGATGCAAAGTCAACAGCAGTTAAAGGTGGCCTGGGATTGTGGCAATGCAAACACTTCTGAGAGTTAAAAAGTGCTGTTTTTTTCCACAATGCACACGACATAGCATCATTTCACAAACAGAGCAGAGCCCCTCAAAACAGAAGAATGAAAATATATTGCTTTCGATCACTGGCACATTGATATAAGATGCTGATTACTGCTGAAAATTAGCATGTGGAACAAGTTATAGGGGGTAATATGACAATCTTCTTATTATATTCAAGCTTTGAAAATCCTGACCTGACAGAAGCCCTGACAGAGAGCAAAATTCATCTCGGGGGGGGGGGGAGCAGTAACAGTGACGGTACCTTGCTCAAGGGTACCTCACGGCGACTTACTGGTCTAGTTAACACTACAGGAAAACAGGAAGACCTAAAAGCTCACACAGAGCTCTTTTTTTTTTTTTTTTTAAATAAGCACAGTATGAAACTTTCCAGTTTCCAGTTGGCTAGTCTGAAAATATATTCATTCATGAAACAGTTGAAAGGTAAAAGACGAAGGCCAGCAACAAGATGGAGACAGCCAGCAGAAACCATTAAGATGATGCTGTATTTGTTCACCTTTAAGTGCAGACGCAACAAATAAAATGATTCTTGGTTCTTTATTCATCAAGACAATAGACTGTACTTACATCATGAGCAAACTGATATGGTACAAGCCAGGTGATCGTCTGTCCCAGCACTTCTGCCTGGTAATAAATTCCTTTGATGGATAGAAAGACCTGTCAAAGGATGATAAGAAGTGGGCTGGCTGTTTAAATGTGAGTAAATGAGGTGTTTTTTTTTTTTTTTAAAGAGTATATGTTAATGTGTGTGTTAGAATTAGTCAAGATCTGACCGGTCGACTTGTATAGGAAACAGTGAAGCAATAAAGTGAATGAAAAATGTTTTTGATGAGGCTCACAAAAAAAACTCAGGGATCTGGTGCACCATAGCAGTTAGACAGGGGTGTAACAACACATTCACATCATACAATATTCTGAGGCTATTTTGAGATTTTTTTTTATTTTTACCTCTATGCAGATTTGTGAGGCTCAGAAAAACAAATCCTACTTAAAAACACACTTCAGATATGAATGTCCTTGTCTTGGTGGGGTGGTATGTAGAATAGGGGTCGGATATTCAGCTATGAGGAAAGAGGTTGTAGATCTGAGTCTGGTTCTTCAGCACCATTTGGGCCCTTGAACCAAGCCCTAAACCCAAGTAGTTCCAGGGAGACTCTCCCAATCTGTGTGTGCACCACCCTGGATAAGAACATCTGTGAAATGCTGTCAATAAACCTTATGAAGGTGCTCCTAGAAGCCTGACTTTGATCACTGACTAGCGTTTCCACAAATAATGGCCACTTTTGTAGTTACTGAAACTCCAAAATGCAGACTTTAACGAAGCTTTGGTAAGAAGTGGAAATTTGTTGCTATTTTTTTAATGTAAATGCTTCTACTCCTAAACATGTGCCTTAAAAATAGAAAACAACATCTTAACATGGCAAATACTTTGCTTTATATGCCTACAAAGGCACGTCATAATTTGTATGAAGATAAATCTAGTGTGCCTGTTGCGAAGGGAGCAGGATCTCTGGGGCTGCTACCTTTCTGAGGGAGCGTGAGGCGATAATATAGTTCATCCACTCCACACTGAGTCTGCGGCACAGCTGGATCGTCTGAACGTGGCACTTTCCTGTCCGAGCAAATGTCGAGAACAGAAAGCACATCGACAGAGCATCATCAACGTCCCGGAGAGCATCAACGAATGTGGGATACCTGTTACAAAAAATAAGAATTGTTCAAGCTATTTTTAATCAGTATTTGTTGCCCATAATGGTACACAGTGAAGCATCAGTCTGCATCAGCAGCTATGAATGGGCTGCCAATTATTTGTTTGTTTTCTAAGATGCTTTTTCTAACTAGACCCACAGAGCTGCCATGGGGCGAAAGGTGGACAGATGGACAGATCAGCAGTGCATTTCAGGGTGAATCACAGAAAAACCAACACGGTCACAATCTGGGGCAATTTAGCATCTTCAGTCCACCAGAGGTGCATGTCTTTAGATTGCAACAGTAAACCAGAGCTCCTGATAGAAACCCATGCAGACAGGCTGTAAAAGACTAAAATAAGGGAGGCAAAACAACATTTTTTTTTTTTAATTCTTAAAATAAAAAAAAAAAGTGGAGAGTAAACCAGATGAATCTGCACCATTTCCTTTCTCAATAAAATCAAATAAATGCAGAATAACAACTTTATGATTCATCGCGTCACTGTACAGACCATCGCTCTATATAAAGCTGAAAAGACGCAGTTTCCTGACAAAAAAAGGTTCTGTTCACAAGGTGATAAGGTACCAACAGGAGTGCCACTTAGAAAGCTATGCAAGATGTGCCTGTTGTATCAAATGTATCCCTCAAGAAGGACTTTATTTCTTTGCTTTCACAGACCATTTCTTTTTTCACCCTTCAACAGCAATGTGAATGTTCAGATTTCATGATAATAAAAAAAAAAAGATTTATAATAGATAGTTAGAAGACCAATGTTTTATAGCCCCCACTGTCAGCACTTCCTCTGAATCATGCACAACTGAAATATGTGGACAAATATTTGTTGTTTTTCCAAAAATGCTTTAGAACAGTAAGAGCCCTGTCCTAGTGGGCACTGTAAAGTTTATTATTTACTAACCTAGATCAAATGCTGTTCACTCAGGGCTCTAGGAGGTGATTTTGATCTCTCCTTTTGTAAAATGTATTTGTGCCCCCTACTGCATCAACAAGGTACTGCAAATTGCCTCACCTCTCCTTTACAATGTGATCCAATTTGTAACCTGGTTTATTTTCTCTCAGCCTCTCCACTCCATCCCACTCAGCTTTACCGTAGGCTTTCCGAAGCTTGCGCACAAATATCTGTCAGGAAAAAACTAAATTCTTACATTCATGACAATTTTTGCGGATGAAGATTAAGGGAAGTATTTTTTGCATTTGGGAAAAAATTACAATACATGATCAGAAGTCAAAATTAACACAAAGCAGCACCAGTTGTGCTACTTACCTTGTACTCCCTGAATTTGCCGACAATGGGCTCATGCATCAAGAAGCGGATGTCTTTGAGCAAATAAAAGGTCCTCTGGGCTGTGGAGCCTTTATTGACCTTCTTTTTGTGTTTGGGTTCATGTGGATAAATTCCTTTCAGAATGCATAATCGCCTGCAGAGGCACAGAGATGTTTATTAGTGTCAGTCTCGGCACATCGCCCCATAAACAATGCAGAACAAATCATGCAAACCTCCAAACAGTCCAGAGTGGCTCTTAAAATACAATCAAGTCCCTGGTTCACATGGATTACAGAGGGCGCAAATGGCACCCTTGGGTTCAGAAGGCTCTCATACAACCGTGAGAATAAAAATGAAAGGCACCAGCACATCCTCTTAACATTAACATGTAGGGGACTAAACAGGAGGGTATATGTAAATGCACTTGTTTTCATGACCTCACAAAAACATATTGCTTTTTTTGTCTCAGACCTACCTGAAATCAGCGAGGCTCAGGCTCAGCTTCTTGCGGGCTTTGTTTCTGCTGACGTAGCTGGTGGCAGAGCCGCTTTCATACTACAGGGAGAGAAAATGTGACACATGGAAAACCCAAACTTTACACGCCTTTAGGGTGAGTAGAAGAATGGCTGGGTGATATGTTGATCATCATTACTCTGATACATTATGTCACACTTTTGTCTTCTGCACAAATCAGTACTGTAAATCAGCTGTACGCTTCATGATAAAGTATAGTTAGGTCTGATTAATGGGATTTATTGTGGTACATTCTTCCAAATCACTTTGTACTTTTGATATATACATTCTTTAAGAATTAAGACAACTGGTTTCTTTACACTACCCCACTAATTAACTTCAGAAAAACCAGACACCAGACATTCTTTTAAGATTATCCAATCCCATGAAAATATCTTGACTCCCAGCAATAGATTTTTATACTTCCTCCAATATCGAGGTTAATACGTCTGATTATCCAGCATCTATATCTGATTTCATCAATGCTCTTGAGGCTGAATGCACTGAAATCCTTACAACAATGTTTGAAGATCTAAAATAAAACAACCACAGAAGAGCTTTTACTGCAGAAGGAGAAAAATAAACTCCCACTGAAGGCCCTCAATTTCAGTCAACAGGTGGATGAGCATGGGGTCAATGATCACATTTAGAGGGTTTTCCAGATCCTCCATAATCAGACTGGGGTAAGCTAACCAAGTGGGTAATTAATTTAGTACAGTGTGTTGTTTAACTCAGTTAACGTCTCAGTTAACGTTTAGGTGTAAAGTTGGCTTTACTCACTTTCTTCTTCTGTAATCCTCCCATCACGAGAAGGAGACGCTCACACGGTCACACGACAGACAGTAGAGCACAGATTTGAAGCTCCACTCTTTAATTTTAACTCTGTTTCCCTGTTTCTCTGTTTCTCCTCGTTTCTCTCTCCACACGTGGGATAGCCGCGGCGTGACGTCACTCAGCCGAGCCCGGAGGACCCCGGTCTGACCGGGCGGCCGGAAACTAGCCTGATTAAAATTCAGCTTTCTTCATACATGTTTAGCATATCTACGTCAAGCGTTAATTTTCTTTTTCTTTCTTTCTTTCTTTCTTTCTTTCTTTCTTTCTTTCTTTCTTTCTTTCTTTCTTTCTTTCTTTCTTTCTTTCTTTCTTTCTTTCTTTCTTTCTTTCTTTCTGTCTGTCTGTCTGTCTGTCTGTCTGTCTGTCTGTCGCTTCCATTAGGGGTCGCCACAGCGGATCAACTGTCTCCCTTTCTTCCTGTCCTCTGCATCTTCCATCTTCAAATCAACTGCTTGCATGTACTGCTTGGGGGGTGGTAGTCTAGTTGTAGGATATTCGCCCAAAGGTTGCAGGTTTGAATCCCAGCTCTACCACCAATATTGGGTTCCTGAGTAAAACCCTGAAGAACCCCAAAGTTGCTCCAGGGAGACTGTCTCTGAAATCAGTTGAGTTGCTCTATAAGAGCATCTGATAAATGCAATGGTAAATGTTGTCTTTCGCCACATCCATAATCCTCCTCTTTCCTGGCAGCTCCATCTTCAACACCGTTCTCCCTATATAATCATTATCTCTCCTCTGCTCATGTCCACCTTGCTTCTCTAACTTTGTCTCCAAAATGTCCAACCTGAGCTGTTCATCTAATATATTAATTTCTAATCCTGTCCAGCCTCGTCATACCCAGTGCAAATCTCAGCATTTTTAACTCTTAGACCTCCAGCTCTGTCTTTCCATCAGTGCCACTGTTTCCAACACATATAGCATAGCTGGTCTCACTACCTCACCACTGTCACACTGCCCTCATACATATCCTGTTCTACTCTCACATACGTCTCTGCCACTCCTGACTTGCTCATACAAAACCACAACTCCTCTCTAGGCACTCTGTCAAATGCTTTCTCCAAGTCCACAAAGACGCAATGTAATTCCTTCTGACCTTCTCTGTACTTCTCCATCAACACCCTCAGAGCAAACATTGTATCTGTTGTGCTCTTTCTCTGCATAAACCCATACTGCTGTTCACTAATCCTCACCTTATTTCTTAACCTCGCTTCCACTACTCTTTCCCATAACTTCATGGTGTGGCTTCAACTCCTCTATAGTTATTACAGCTCTGTGCATCACCCTTGTTCTTGAAAATCAGTAGCAGTACACTTCATCTCCACTCCACAGGCATCCTCTCAGGCATCATCTTTCCAAGATTGTGTTAAACAATCTGGTCAGAAACTCAACTGCCATCTCCCCATAACACCTCCATGCTTCCACTGGTATGTCATCTGGACAAACAGTTTTTCCATTCTTTATCCTCTTCATCGCTGCCCTTATTTCCATCTTGCCAATTCGCTGCACTTCCTGGTTCTTCCTGGTCCTCTCTCTCTCTCTCTCTCTCTCTCTCTCTCTCTCTCTCTCTCTCTCTCTCATTCTCTTCATTCATCAGCTCTTCAAAGTACTCCTTCCAACTGTTCACACTGCTTGTTTGTGATTTTGTTTTCATTTCTGTCCTTTATAGCTCTGACTTGCTGCACATCTTTCCCAGCTCTGTCTTTCTGTCTACCTAATCGTTATAGGTCCTATTCTCCCTCCTTTCTGTCCAACATCTCATACAGTTCTCCAAACACCTTATCTTTAGCCTTCGCCACTGCTTTCTTTGCCCTGCGCTTTATCTCCTTGTACACCTGTCTACTTCTTCTTTGCTTATCTCTTCTTCTGTATACACTCCTGGACCGCTGGGTTCCACCACCAGGTTTCCTTATCCTCTTTCTTCTATCCAGATGTCACAACAAGTAACTTTCTAGCTGCCTGTTTTACAACTTCTGTAGTAGTTTCTCAGCAATCTGAGAACGCTTCACTTCATCCCAGTGCTCGTCTTAATTCCTGTCTGAATTCCATCTTGCACTCCTCCTCCTTCAGCTTCCACCATTTGATCCTCTTCATGACCTCCTCTTCCTGACCTCCAAGATCATCCTGCAGACCACCATCCTATGCTGTTTATCTACACTCTCCCCTGTTATTAATTTGCAGTCTCCAATCTCCTTAAGTCTGACCCTCCTGTGAAGGATTTAATCCTCCTGTGTTTCAACTCTATGCACTTTTTTAGATTATATTTTGATATTGTTTATATTATAGTTATTTATTTTATCATATATATATATATGTTATCTTTTAACCCAGCCACTATGGATGCACAAGCCAGTGTATTTCTTCGTGCCGGTCCCAAGCCCGGGTAAATGGGGAGGGTTTCGTCAGGAAGGGCATCCGGTGTAAAACTTTGCCAAATCAATATGCGGACAACGATACAGAATTCCATACCGGATCGGTCGAGGCCCGGGTTAACAACGACCGCCATCAGTGCTGTTAGCCTACAGGGTGCTGGTGGAAATTGGACTACTGTTGGCCAAAGAAGAAGAAGAAGAGGAGGAAGGCATGTCCAGAGGGAGAAGGAGAGAAAGAAGGAGAGGAGAGTGGAAGTGAGGGTAGGGACTTTGAATGTTGGCAGCATGACTGGTAAAGGTAGAGAATTAGCTGATATGATGGAGAGAAGGAAGGTTGACATTTTGTGTGTGCAAGAGACTAGATGGAAGGGTAGTAAGGCCAGGTGTATTGGAGGGGGGTTTAAACTGTCCTACCATGGTGTGGATAGAAGGAGGAATGGAGTAGGTGTTATCCTGAAGGAAGAGTATGTGGAGAGTGTTTTGGAAGTTAAGAGGGTGTCAGGGAGGGTGATGAGTTTGAAGCTGGAAGTTGAAGGTGTGATAATGAATGTTGTTAGTGCTTATGCTCCACAAGTTGGTTGTAAGATGAAAGTGAAGGAAAAATTCTGGAGTGAGTTAGATGAAGTGATAGAGAGTGTACCCAGGGGAGAGAGAGTGGTGATTGGTGCAGATTTTAATGGTCATGTTGGTGAAGGGAACAGAGGTGATGAGGAGGTGATGGGTAGGCATGGTGTCAAGGAGAGGAATGCTGAAGGTCAGATGGTTGTAGATTTTGCAAAAAGGATGGAAATGGCTGTAGTTAATACTTATTTTAAGAAGAGGGAGGAGCACAGGGTGACGTATAAGAGTGGAGGAAGATGCTCACAGGTGGATTATATTCTTTGCAGGAGGGTCAGTTTGAAAGAGATCAGAGACTGCAAAGTAGTGACAGGGGAGAGTGTAGCTAAACAGCATAGGATGGTGGTCTGTAGGATGACCTTGGAGGTCAAGAAGAGGAGGAAAGTGAGGGCAGAGTCGAGGATCAAGTGGTGGAAGCTGAAGGAGGAGGACTGCAAGGTGAAATTCAGGCAGGAGTTAACACGGGCACTGGGAGGTGTCGAAGAGCTACCGGATTGCTGGGAAACTACTGCAGAAGTGATCAGGCAGACGGCTAGAAATGTACTTGGTGTGACATCCGGAAGGAAGAAAGAGGATAAGGAGACCTGGTGGTGGAACCAAGAAGTCCAGGAGTGTATTCAAAAGAAGAGGGAGGCAAAGAAGACATGGGACAGTCAGAGAGATGAAGAAAGTAGACAGGTGTACAAGGAGATGAACCGCAGGGCGAAGAAAGCAGTGGTGAAGGCCAAAGATAAGGTGTTTGGTGAATTGTATGAGAGGTTGGACAGTAAAGAGGGAGAAAAGGACCTTTACCGATTGGCTAGACAGAGAGACAGATCTGGGAAAGATGTGCTACAGGTCAGGGCGATTAAAGATAGAAATGGTAACGTACTCACAGGTGAACAGAGCGTGTTGAGCAGATGGAAGGAATACTTTGAGGAGCTGATGAATGAAGAAAATGTGAGAGAGAGAAGACTGGATGATGTGAGAAGAGTTAACCAGGAAGTGCAGCAAATAAACAAGATGGAAGTAAGGGCAGCGATGAAGAGGATGAAGAATGGAAAGGCTGTTGGACCGGATGACATACCAGTGGAAGCATGGAGATGTTTAGGGGAGATGGCAGTTGAGTTTCTGACCAGATTGTTTAACACAATCTTGGCAAGTGAGAAGATGCCTGAGGAGTGGAGACGAAGTGTACTGGTACCGATCTTCAAGAATAAGGGTGATGCACAGAGCTGTAGTAACTATAGAGGGATAAAGTTGACCAGCCACACCATGAAGTTATGGGAAAGAGTAGTAGAAGCTAGGTTAAGAAAAGAGGTGAGGATCAGTGAACAGCAGTATGGTTTTATGCCGAGAAAGAGCACAACAGATGCAATGTTTGCTCTGAGGGTGTTGATGGAGAAGTACAGAGAAGGTCAGAAGGAGCTGCATTGTGCCTTTGTGGATTTGGAGAAAGCATATGACAGGGTGCCTAGAGAGGAGTTGTGGTTTTGTATGAGGAAGTCTGGTGTTACAGAGAAGTATGTGAGAGTAGTTCAGGATATGTATGAGGGCAGTGTAACAGTGGTGAGATCTGCAGTGGGAGTGACGGATGCATTTAAAGTAGAGGTTGGATTACATCAAGGATCAGCACTGAGCCCGTTCTTGTTTGCAGTAGTAATGGACAGGTTGACGGACGAGGTTAGACAGGAGTCTCCGTGGACGATGATGTTTGCTGATGATATTGTGATCTGTAGTGAGAGTAGGGAGCAGCTTGAGGAGAACCTGGAGAGATGGAGATATGCTCTGGAGAGGAGAGGAATGAAAGTGAGTAGGGCAAAGACAGAATACATGAGTGTGAATGAAAGGGAGGAAAGTGGAGTGGTTAGGATGCAGGGAGTGGAGGTAACGAAGGTGGAGGAGTTTAAATACTTGGGATCAACAGTTCAGTGTAACGGCGAGTGTGGAAGAGAGGTGAAGAAGAGAGTGCAGGCTGGTTGGAATGGGTGGAGAAGAGGGGCTGGAGTGATTTGTGACAGACGCGTACCAGCTAGAGTAAAAGGGAAGGTTTACAGGACAGTAGTGAGACCAGCTATGTTGTATGGGTTGGAGACGGTGGCACTGACGAAAAGGCAGGAGGCGGAGCTGGAGGTGTCAGAGTTAAAGATGCTGAGATTTTCGTTGGGTGTGACGAGGATGGACAGGATTAGAAATGAGTATATTAGAGGGACAGCTCAGGTTAGACGTCTTGGAGACAAGGTTAGAGAAGCAAGGTTGCGTTGGTTTGGCCATGTGCAGAGGAGAGACGATGATTATATTGGAAGGAGGATGTTGAGGATGGAGCTGCCAGGAAAGAGGAGAAGAGGAAGACCAAAGAGGAGGTTTATGGACGTGGTGAGAGAGGACATGCAGGTGGTCGGGTTGAAGCAGGAAGATGCAAAAGACAGGAAGAAATGGAGACAGTTGATCCGCTGTGGCGACCCCTAAACGGGAGCAGCCGAAAGAAAAAGAAGAAGAAGATATATGTTATCTTTTATATTTTTATTTAAAATGTTACATTTTATGTAACATTTTTAGATATGCTCTTTATATATTCTTTTAATTAATTCACTTAAGGGGCAGCGGTGGCCTAGTGGTTAGGGCGTTGGCTGCATGATTGGAGGATCGGGGGTTCAAACCCCTTCCCAATAGGTTGCCCTGAGGTACCCTTGAGCAAGGTGCTGTCCCCGTCACCTGTCCAGGGTGTCCCCCCCGTCCTTTGCCCTGTGTGAGCTGGGATGGACTCCAGCACTCCCCCTGCTTGGGACAAGTGGCAGAAAATGAATGAATAATTCACTTAATTTTTGTGGTTTCTTTTCATATAGAAATGTGTGTGTGTGAGTGTCTATTTCTGTCATGTTTGGATATAATAATACTGTAATATTGTTTTTCCCCACTTAAACAGTTAAGCACAGTTTAAATGTTTGTCTGGATACTTTGCTTATACAACCCCCCACAGCTAACATGATGGCAGCACTACTGACAAATCTCTCACTCTTAAATACTGCTTATTTGATGCATGCTGCTCATCTGTATTTCAGATGGCTCTTGACAGCATATCAGGAAAAGATTTCTATCCTGATTGTTGTAATTATTTCCTAATTACACCATTAGTGGCCAACATGGATGCGCAGAAGAACAATCTCACTGAATGCAGGGTCTGCAGGGAGCTGAGGAGAGAGAGAGAGTGAGTGAGAGAGAGAGTGAGAGAGAGCGTGAGTGAGAGAGAGAGAGTGAGAGAGAGAGAGCGAGAGAGAGACTGTCGGATTTGTTGCTTTAGGTGTTACACAGGGACTGGAATATCAGTGGCTGTGTTCAAGATGGGACTGAAGGATTTCTTCATGGAGTTTTTCCTGGGTTTCTGGGATTATGAAACCCCAAAGATTATGGTGGTGAAGAACAGGACACTTGGTGTCATTTACAGAATTGTACAATTTCTGGTCATCACATACTTCATTTGGTAAGTATTTGCATGTCCTCTATGAATTGCCTACTCCATAGTTTAGATTAAACCAGCAGTGTCAGGGCTGAATGATGACATGTACATTGAATAAACCTTGTGGAAACCACAGCTCTTTTCACACATAGATTAAGTATTTTAAGAAATCAGTCTACTTTTGCCTTGGTCAGCTGTTGTCTTTGCATCTTCATAAAAAAAAACCCAAAACAAATAAACAAAAGGTGTAGATCTATGTCTAACTGTAGAGCTGAAGAAGATGGGTCTAATATTTAGGTGGTGGATGAACCACCAGATTATGGTCTATGGATAACAGTGAATAACACCTTGTGTCAAACATGGTGTTATGAACCTGTGTGGCTGGAAATAAACTGGAACACTCATCTGAACTGGTGAGATCAGTACAGAATGGATCAGAATACAGTGGATGGTAGTTTATAGCTGAAAGAAACAACAGAAACAGCTGAAAGAAACAGAAACAACAAGGTTCATAAGGAAAGATAAGAAATTGTGGAAGGTTTTTAGACCATTTATTCTAGCTAACTCAATCAGAATGAACCTCAGCAAGCATTTTACAAGAGTATACTAAACTGAAGGCTTAAACCACAGAAACATGGCTTCACAAAGTCACTCATGGTAACCCACACTATGTTTCTGGTTCATCCCTCAGGTGTGTTACAGAAGGGAAACTAGCTGAAATGGCTTTATTAACTCCAAAAATTGGGAAGATAATCTAAGTGCATGGATAATTTCATGTTTAATATTCCTTATCTCAGAGGATGGCTTTATTTTGTTGTGATATTGTTTTTTTTTTTGACATAATAAAATGTGTTTGATTTAAAATACTTTTAAGGGTAAAACTTTAAACATGAGACTTTATCATAATCTGTACTAAAACCTAAGAGGGACAGGTGAAATTACAGGGTCCCTTTGGTCAAGGGAAATAATTAAATAGTTGAAGGATAACTGTTGACTTCTTTATAAAATGCTTTTTATAAAGTCTTTCATAAAGAAATACCTAAAATATGCTTTATATTAGGCTTGAATAAATGTTGGTCTGAATATGCTAATGAGCTTATTAACATCTTCCCAGAGTAGGGGTTTAAGCAGTTAAGACTACCTAGTGCTACTGTGATAAAATATCTGCATTTGTATCCCTGTAAATGCAAATCTCTCCAAAATTCTAATACAGGAACATCTAGTCCCAGGTTTAGAAACAAATGTTATATTTCTGCATTGGCAGATATGTGCATGAAAAAAATGGACATCAGCTTTGCCTAGACCCCAAAGCAGTGCATTCCTAATTTTAATTTAATTAGAGCATTTAATTTTGATTTATGATAGTCTTAAAATATTGACGTACATTATGTTTACAGATGCTGAGTGAAAACGACTGAAATCAGAGAACTGTTGAGTGGTCTCACCCGAATGGTAGCATCCAAAGTACTTACTATACTCACTGAAATATTAATGGCTGGCAATGCTTTAAATAGGAATTTAAAAATTATTTAGTGCTGCTATTAGTGGTGAAATGAAGGCAATTCGAGAGAGCAATGTCAGTGTATAAAGTGAATTTACAGTGGAGCTTCTCAAACAACTATTAGTATGAGCTGCTGTCTTTGCTTTTTGTTCACACGGTCTAAAATGCATCATTATATTTAAGATTCCCTCATTGGAAGATTCCATGCTTTCTATATTAAACCAATTGTTTATGAACCTCACTTTTGAGTTTTCAGGCATTGTCATGCAGGAAAGAAGCCAAATTCCCTAAAATTATAATTCACTGTGTGCCATAGTAATAACATTAATCATCTCTGGAACTAAGGAGCCATGGACAGTACCCCTGACTATTATTCCTCCTCCTCCACCAAACTAAACTGTCTTCTGACATCCACCAAAGTTGTATTGTCAGTAAAGACAGTGAAGCATGATGCAATCACAAAACACCCTCACGGTGAAAGTATTAGGAAGAAAGCCTATGAAATGTGTACAGACCTAAACTATAACATTGTTAGAAAAACAACTATTTCAAAGACCATTTATTACTCCATGCTCAAAGGTACAGATTACTTTAAGTCAAATGTCATTATCTTTATCATTACAGCTGAATGCGATTAACTAGCTCCAGCGAGATGACTTAAGTGAGCTCGGCATGCAGGCTTTAACGCACTTCAACTCCATTTCCTTGCAACATACAACAATCAAGGGAGTCAATATGCAAAAATATGAAATGCCACAGGAAAATAACTTTGAAAGGCATGACATTGGAAGGTCCATCCATATTTTAACCAAGAATCACAATTGGTATGTGGGGGTGCTGGATACCAGCAGTCAAAGGACAAAAGGTGGAGCTGCTGGTGGCCACCACAGGTTCAAATCCCACCTCTAATTGGCTTCCTGAGCAAAACCCTTAACCCCAAATCGCTCCAGGGGGACTGTCCCTGTAATCAGAGATTGGAAGTCGCTCTGGATAATGTAATGGTCATCAGTCCATCACAGGGCAGACAAACAGATAAACAGACTCACACAGTCATACACTGGGGGCAATTTAGCCTCTTCAGTCCAACTGACATGCATGGATGTTGGGAGGAACCTGGAGCACACAGAGGAAACCCACGCAGACATGGGGAGAATAAACTCCACACAGAAAGGAAAACAGGCTGTCCAGGCTGGGTATCGAATCAGGAACCTTCTAGCTGTGAGGTGACAGGATCATACTTTGTTGTCTGTTTGTCCTTGTGCAGGTATGTGTTTATCAGTCAGAAGGCGTATCAGGACATCGAGACACGACCGGAGAGTTCAGTCTACACTGAGATGAGAGGGGTGGGCATGCTGGGGGACAGTATACAAGACACCACTGAGTATGTCAGGCCATCTGAGGTGAGAAAGGAAGGAACTTGCACAAGAAAAATGGAAAAACTAATTTCTTTAGTACATTTCCCTGTTCCCCGTTTCCCTGTTCCCTGGCTGCTTTTGTTCTTTGTGGCATCTTTTCTTTTTGTGGCATACTTTTGTCCATCATTATGTGATGCAGTGTCAAAGGTCACATAAGCAAGTCACTTTGACAGTGCGTAAAATATTGTCAAAAAAAGAAAGTTTGTGACAATTTTTCGCCATTTCATATTTCTAGCAACACCTTGTACTTGACATTTTTTCAGGCCTACAAACCCAAATAATTCCAGGTGTCCACTCACAGGTCTTTGTGTTTAATCCCCAGGGTGGTGATGTCATCAGCACAATACTGAGGCGGGAACTGACACACAACCAGAGACAGGGCACATGTGCTGAGGTCTGTCTACACATGTCTGATGCAAATCCATACCCTACATACACATACCCTAGTCAAACTGTTTTTTTGTTTCTTTTTTCATCGTACATTTTGCATGAATGGTAGAAAACCATCCAAGAACAAATAGAAAACATTTGGGACGATGCTATTCTCTTTTTTATTTACGAATGCCTTCACATAAAAATGCATGAATGTATGAAAAGTGTATGAAAAATCATACAATCAGGTTTGTCCGATATGAACTTGCATTGCACTGTGGGCTGTAATGTTTCCTGTTTAGTTTACCTTAATGCTGAACTTTTTCATTATGTTCAGCATTACAGCATCCCCAGTGCGAACTGCACGACAGATGCAGACTGTGTGGAGGGTGAGATAGACCTGGAGGGTCATGGTAAGGGCAGTCTGGAGAACCACTGAACAAGTTGTTAAATGTCAATGTGTCTTTCACTTATTTATGAAAGCAAGAGGACTTTAAAAAGCATAACTGTCCATCGGGTCAGTTAAAAGGTACTGAAATGTAATGCGGACTGTATTCATAACAGGACAGAAAACAGGCCTGTGCATCCCTTACTACAACTACTCCTTCAAAACCTGTGAGATCAAAAGCTGGTGCCCCATCGAGGAGTTTGCAGCAGTGAGGTGATAAAAAAAAATGAGTCAAACTTGTGCACTCATTGAAAATGTGTTCAGTTTTTATGTTTTATGTTTTTAAGGAAGGAATGAATGGAAGGCAATGAATCTGAGGATTAAAAGAAAAGCAAACACCAAAAATATGTCCCCTAGACATGGACGCCAGACAAGGGTTAAGACTGGTATATGTAAATAATGGCTAATTGGCTGACCTTTATTGTGCCTCATTATAAAAGCAGTCAGAACAAAAACACTCCACATAACTTCACCATAAACAGAAGGTGCTAAACTGCTGGAGGCTGAATGGGAATAGGTGGATGTTAGTTCAGTAGTTTCATAACATCATAAAAACATGTATTGAACGTAAGAGGATTTGCAGTGTAATTTCAGTACATGGACTTGATTATGCTTTGAAACTTGGACAATGTTTACGTCGCAACTCTTTATAAAACAGAAAATGTATTCATGATGTGGGCTCTTCTCAGGTCCCTCCTGACCATGTTCTCTGTTCACCATAGCGAGCCACCACTGGTAGAAGCCATCAATTTTACAGTGTTCATAAAGAATGCCATCCACTTCCCTAAGTTTAAAGTGCTCAGGTGAGTTGATTAACTCCTGTGTCTAATTAGATAAATGGTGTGTGATCTTCCAAACCACTTTGTGAGCTGCATCCATAAGTGCAGAACATTCACACTGTATAAAACCAATGTTGTTGCAAATGAAGTGTTCTTATGCTGATTTGAACATATGCTTCAGATAATGGTTAGGTTCTCAAGGAAATCGTTTTTGATTCCTTTTTATTTCATGGAGACCTTAATGCCAAATATCTTAGCAAGATTTCCAGGGGCTTTGCAATAAATCCCACAACATCACAGAGTCTCCACCATATTTAACACTGGGATAATGTTGTTTTTGTCAGCAAGCTTCTAAAATGAACATCTTAGTTTATCAAATAACTAAATATCATTCAAGGGGAAACATCAAGCCAAAGAAGCTGAGGAAACTCCTGAAGTGTCATTATCACCCAGAGACCAACCCATACTGCCCTGTGTTCAGACTGGGCTACATCGCAGAACAAGCCAGAGAAAACTTCAGCCAACTATGCCAAACTGTGAGCTCACTGACCTCATCTGTCTTTACCTGAAACATTACTGAAGGCAATCAAAAGCAGCATCATGGCATTCACTAGTCACATTTTACACTGAGCGAGAAAACAACGCAGATGTTTCTGCAACCCCAAATCAGAAAATGTTGGTACATTTTGGAAAATCTATATAAAAAATGCAATTGATTTTACATAAACTTTGACCTTTATTTTATTGCAGACTGTATCTTCACAAGATAATTAATATTTTATCAACTTCATTTCATTGGTTATGATCCGTCAAAACCTGCATTTCAGTCCTGCAACACACTCCAAAAATTTCAATCCAATATTTGGCTAGTAATGAAATACTGATGTGATTACAAACAGGTGATGTCAACTGGTTGTTGTAGTCATGATTTGGTATAAAAGCAGTGTCCATGAAACGCTGAGGGGCAAAGATGTGCAGAAACTCCAGCAAAAACAGTGAGAAAATAACTGAAATGTTTAATAAAAAGGCCAGTGAATGCAGTAAAAGGGAAGTTTTTCTTAAAAACAAACAAGCCCACCTGTTCTAATGAAGCAGATGGTGATCGGCAAGTATCGCCTTCAGTGCCAGTATAACAGCTATTCAATACAAACCATCTCTGATCTGTCTGATTGTTTTTTAGGGTGGAGTGATTGGAGTGTTCATTAATTGGAAATGTGATTTTGATTTGGACCCATCGGCATGCACTCCCAGCTATTCCTTCAGGAGGCTGGACCTTAGAAAAAATCTGACCAGCTCTGGATATCACTACAGGTAAGGTGGATTCTTGCCTTGTGCAAGCCAGTAGCTTGTAGCTAAATAGAGGTGTTAGTAACTGCTTCCACTGACTTAATTACATGTATAAATATGTAAAAATGCATTTTACCTTGCTATCTCATATCTGCCAATTCTGAAGACACGTTTTATTAATTTAATGCAGGCACCATTGCCTTTATTGTTCTTAATTCTGTTCATGTGATGTCTAGTCTGATTTGATATCTTCCCTCTGCACCTTTGCTCAGTTTTGCACTTATCACTTTATTAGCAACAATATTTATTCATTTATTTTTTTATGTATGTGCCTTAGATTTGCTAAGTACTACTACAAGGATGGTCAGGAGTACAGATCACTTATAACTGCTTATGGGATTCGTCTGGATATTATTGTTCATGGACAGGTAAGTTATTTGTCTTTAGACCAATAGCCCTTGTCAATTCCTTTAGTAGTTATGTGTGTATATATATTTTTTTTCATCAGGCAGGAAAATTTAGCCTCATCCCAACCATCATCAACACTGTCACAGCCATGACATCGGTTGGAATAGTAAGTACTGATATTTATTCATACATGCATATACATGAACGTGCTTTGGAACAACTGGTGCTACTTTAGGACAGTAACCATATTCACTCTCTCCATCAGTGCTCTATCATCTGTGACTGGATCATGCTGACATTTATTGACAAGAACGAGGTCTACAGTGAGAAGAAGTATGATGATGTAAGTGGAAACCATACACCATAAAGCACTGAGAAAAAGCCATGCTTTAACTTCACTTACATCATATGCTTTAGCAGAGGTCTTCTCTCATTTTGGAAGTTTGTCTGGTTACATCGTCTCCCCTTTCATTGCTCAGTTAATGAAAGGGGTGAATGAAAGTTGAATTTGTTGTGCTGGTACTCATAGTGGGTAGTGAATTTGCATTTAGAACATCCAAACACCAGTAGTGAAGCCATACAGCAGGAGCAGTCGGCTAAAGGTCTTAATAAAAAAGCTTTAGTTTTATAAAAATAATTTATTTTGGATGGATCTGGATCAAATACACAGTATAATCATGCACATAACTCCACCATTATGAACAGGCGTTGTATTCATCTTTAGGATAACATTTCTCCATGATTTTCTGGATGATGTAATTAACTTTTTGTTTTATCTTGAAATGCAGGCGTCTAGATTGCCCAATCCAGCCACTGTCACAGAGACCACCCTTACCAGCTTTGGCTCCACCCACTCTGACCTATCAGATGGCATCCCACTTTGAGACTGTGAACCCACTTGCTTTAAGCTAATGACCCCATGTAGAATATAACTGTGACTAGAAAAACTGTTGAATAAGAAGAATATTTTTCTGTAAAGCAGTGGCAAAGAAATGACTGAATAATAATCCTCTGAGTAGATGAACAGAACATGAACAGACACAGAGAGCAATCTGGACCCACAGCTGGTGCAGCGGCAAACTGAAAAAGCTTCTAATCATTCTGGCTTCAACCTAGAGCTTCCAGATCTACAGTTTAGTTAGTCTTTCCTCCAATAAATATTACATATTGACCATGTTGTTACATGTATGATTATATGAACATACGCTATTAGAGACTGCTGTGAGTATTCTCTGGCCCTTCATGAGGGATCAGTTTCTGACCACAGGAGCACTAGTGTTTTTGGTTGAAGGACCATTTTTAAGCAGTAAGTTCATGTGTTAATTAAAAATTGTTCCACCACTCAGTTTAGATCTTGTCAGCAGTGCTGTGATGGTCTCTACATTTTTCAATAAGCGGTATTGAGGGGGGACCGTGAAATGCCTAAATGCAACAGAGACCATCAACTGGGCAGCAATTATTCATTAATTCATTCATTTTCTTAGCCGCTTGTCCTAATTATGGTCACGGGGGGTGCTGGAGCCTATCACAGCTCTGACAGGGCGAATGGCGGGGGAAACACCCTGGACAGGTTGCCAGTCATCGCAGGGCAATACGTAATACTATAAATACAAAATGCACCTACACCAATCAACCACAACATTAAAAGTACTGGCAGGTGAAGTGAATAACATTGATCATCTCGATAGAAAGATGCCTGTTCAGTGACAGGACGTTAAGCAGCAAGTGAACAGTCAGTCAGGGCTGATTGTTGGAACCAGGAGAAATGGGCACACAAGAGGATTAAGACTCTGACAAGGACCAAACTATGATTGCTAGATAACTCTGTTAGAGCACATCCAGGTAAGGGAGGTCTTGTAGGGTGATTCTAGTATGTGGTTCAAGGAAGGCTAACTGTTGAAAGAGTTACAGGGTAATGGGTCCCCAAGGCATAATCATTTCACTTGGGATAGTATGGCACCAAGAGACACTATGGAAAGAAAGAAAGGTGGTGGGGGTAGTTTGGTGCTCTGAGCAGTGTTCTGTTGGGAAACGTTGGGTCCTAGCATTTATGTGGATGTCACTTTTACATGTAGTACTTGGAGACCAAGTACACTCTTTCATGGAAGGTTTCTAAAATGAAAATTAAGTCTTTAGTTTTTCTGGCTCAAAAATTTGTTGCCAAGAAATAGCAGTCAGCCAACTATTTTGTAGTCTTCTAAAAACATTTTTATTTAGCAGTTTTATTACATTATTTACTTTATTATAATTTACTCTGACCATTTATATGCATTTTCTTTACATAATGCGTTATTTTCATAGTGTAGTTATTTGGTGCACTTAGGGCTGCTTCTAAACACCTCAGAAGTGCTGTATAAATAATCGTTATTATTTTTATATTTGAATTGAAATGATGCATAATTATATCAAATTATAATTTTTTCACGAGAGATCCTGGTTTTGAAGACCCCAGATTTCAATCTTTGACCAACTGTGGGAGGATAGCGCATCTTCCATGGTCTTGCCTCTCTCAACAGGCAAACACACAATATTTTGACAAGTGACTTTAATGTGTCTGCCAACAAGTGTATATAATGGGTGTAGTGAAGAAGGCATCATAGACCAAACATTTTCAAAACATAAGGTTTTCCAAAGTTCTTGTAGATCTCAGAAGGCAAACAGTGAGATTAAATCCCAACCATCTTCCTGCAAGCACAGTTCTCTTCCGAGAAGCACTGTCATAAGGGCAGATAAAAGATCAGGCTTCTCTTTGAGCCATAATGCGATAATGACAACTCTTCCGGCGAGATGGACTTTCATAATGAGATTGAGGGAGAGAGAGTCTGAGCCCACCCATTCCTTTCTTCACAGTGATTAATAGCAACCAATCGATTTCTAAAGCTCACACTTTAGAGGTTTATGGATCAGCCTCCTAAGAGACTGCTTAAAAACCACACCTCTGGCCACAGGAGGAGACTGAAACCAGATACAAGATGAAGACAGACAGAGCTTTCTGCTGGCTCGGTTTCCGAAGTGTGGTTTCTACAGAACAGGACTTTCAAACTGAACTGGCCAGATACTCCGTCAGCGTCGTTTTCCACTTTAAACTCACGATTTAAAATTTCCTCTATATAGGCTGGCAGTGTGGCAATGTCCCTACTTTGATACACCAACTAAAGCTGATGATAACAGAGTCAAATCAGTTATGTAAAAGCACACAAATCATTAAACTGGAACATTAAACCAGAACAGCGCACCATGCTGTTTAAACTTAAAATAAATGGTTAGCTATAGTGCAAACCTTACATCTGAAACCAAAGCGGGCCATGTCCAACTAAACCACTGTCTGAAACGAAATTTCCCTGCAAGGTTATTACTTTTATTACATTCAGACAAACGCATCAGTGAAGCCTAGAGCATGACTCATCTTACAGAATCACTCTCATCTGGGGGGAAAACAAGGTTATCTTGGGAGAGAGAGGCTGGGTTATACTATTCAACTGATTCACGCCAACAGGCTCAGAACGGTTATATGTATGATCTTTCAAGATGGATGTCTTGAGCAGAAAAACAAACCAGACTCTGACATCCTTTACAGATTAACAAATGATGTGATTATGTGACACTGTAACACTGCATAGTTCTCATTAGCTGATTGTTGCAAAAGGATATTGCGATTTGTTCAATGAAAAGGCATTATGAGGGGTTTGTAAGTTCATAAAATGAAGAAAAAAACCAAATCAAAAAAACAAAAATGTATAAAGGTAAATAAAGTGAAACAGAAGAAATGACCAATCCTGATATTATTACAGTAGGATGTGCTTGTTAAAAGCTTGATGGGCACTAAATTAAATTTACATTTACGGCATGTAGCAGACGCTCTTATCCAGAGCGACTTTCATGTCCTGATTACATGGACAGCCCCCCCTAGAGGAACTCAGGGTTAAGGGTCTTGCTCAGGGACCCAGTGGTGGTAGTGCCAGAGGTGGGATTCGAGCACCCTACCACTAGATACACTGATACTGGAGTCCAAGTTTGTGTCAGGTGGGTGATTTCTGTCATCAGGTTTAGTGGGTATGTTTTAGAATTTCCAAACTGCACTAAGCACCTACTCTCCAGGACCGCACTGAACATTAAAGAAGAAAATGTATGAAGATAATTTCAGAATTTAGTCAGTAAACAGCATGATCAGCCCATTTCCCTTAGCTTTTAATGATGCCTTGGATGTTTTCAAGTACAAAAATATTTATTTCAAAACACACCACACAATTGCTGCTTATATATACACATCGTTTTGTTCTTTACGTATCCTAATCCAAAAAAGTTTAAAGCCTTCAATTTTGAAAAAGAAAAAAAAAAAAAAACATCTGTACAAAAATCTGGAAGAACTATTTCATAATTTTAAGCATTATAGTAATTATGAGATTAAAAATACATTTCCACCTTTTCTGACCAGAAGAGACAAACATGGATTTACACAAACAACTTTACACAGACCCTTGCTTAAGTGTTCATTCTCAGAATCCAGTCGATGTTCTCCAGCAGGTAGTTCATGTTGTAGTGGGCAGCGATGTTTTGGAAGACGCTGACTTGCTCTGTGAAAGTCTGAAAATGGAAGAGAGAAAATCTCAACGAGCAAAATGAAAAACAGAGCCACTGTAAGAGAATTACATTGAGCATTAGAGGATAAACCTCTGATCTCATAATAATCAAGAAGAAGAAAAAGCAATAAAAAACGAAATTCATTTTGATCTGATCATTTCAGGACTGCAACTCAAGACTATTTTAATAATAAATTAATCTGCTTTTTTTTTTTTTAAAGAATAATTGGTTATTTAAGACAAACAAAAGGATATGCAAACAAATGTGTGGGGAAATGTATAGTGGAACCAAAGCTGTAGACATAGCAAACAGCACCTTTGGTTGAATGTTAGTGTAATGATGTCACCAGCTAATCCATTAGTTAGCAGCTAATTTAATAATCGACTAGAGATGTTGACAGAATCTAGAAGTATCATCTTTAAAAACCCTAAATGTAGGTGGAACTACAGACAAAAACAATAAATGCCTGAAAATAACCAGGGATTACTTTGCCCAGAGCTGTTAGAAAAATAACAATGCTTAATTCTAAGATGATAGCATGAGCTTCTGTAGGAGTAAAAAGCCAATGTTGGGTCAGACCTTTGTAGTGAAAGTGAGTTTGAAGTCTCCTGCACAGCTGCAGTACAGCGGCATGTTGGCTTCCTTCACGCCATGGCATTTGGCACACTCCTGTAACCCAATTAAAGCTCGTCAGCTTCAGACAATTATAATTTAGGAGCCATGACTAATTTGACATGACATTTAAATTGACAACGTAAACCCAACTGAAATAATAAATAAAAACCTGTGCAATCTAACCAAGTTCTTCAACTGAGAATACAAAGCAGAAGTTCACAGTATAGCATTATTTGCTCTTATGTAACAGTTCCCATAAAGCTGTAAATGGTATATTAAAATACTCCTTTTTAAAGGTTACTGGATCTGTGCGTATAAATAGGGAGAAACCTGAGCTATAGTGCCCTCACAATGACTCAGTGGCTCAACATAATTATATTTAAAACGATACGATACTCGATCAGCGCAGCACAGTGTCTCTTACCAGGTCCTGCAGGGTATAACTCATGAGTTTCTTCTGCAGGGCCTCTACTAGAGCCATTTCTATCAAGTCAGTGTCGTATTGGGCCTGGCAGTTGGAGCAGAACCATTGAGGCAGGACTGAACCATCCTACACAAGAGTTTTGGGGCAGGCAAAGCAAAAGAGTCTAAATCAGCCAACAGAATAAGATCATTGCTTAACCTTTGAAATAAAGAGGAACAATTGATCAAGCAACATTGAACACAGTAATAGTTGCATTAGGAAGGGAACATTTCTTGAAGACCTCATGATCTGTATACTAACCTGGGCCACAGAAGGGTCTTTGCAGAGGTCAAGGTCACGGCAAAAGTTGCATTGGTGGCAGATGACCTCTGGTAAGATGTACGAGTTACAGGGGTCTTGAAACTGAGCATCGTCAGAGAATTCACCAACGTCCACCAAACGCAGGAGGTCCCGCTTTAACTTATTTACCTGGTTCACGATGTTGCTGTCAAGGGAGAGAACCTGACAACCCACAAACCGGAGAAAAATTAAACTCAGGCTTAATGAGGCAATAAACTTGATTTGTATACCTAACTTTGAATAAACACTGTTTTCCCAAATAAGTCACTGCCCCTAAAAACACTGAATTCAGATTTAATTAAGATTGGATTCAGTTGCAGCTCACCTGGCAGACATATTTGATGAACTCCAGCGCTGGATTGTTGAGGGGCAGGTGTGATCCAGGCAGCACAGGGAACATTTCAGACGGCTGAGCCACGTTGCGTGTTCCAGAAACCTTTTTCTGAATCTTCTGTGTGATGGTGAAGAAGTTCTGGGTGAGCTCACTGGACACATACTCCTGAGAGAATGTGATCATGCCTGCAGGCATAATAAGTGATAAAGTTTAATAGTCTTCGTAAATTTGATTCAAATCAAAATGTATTGGTCACACACACACACCTTTACATCAAGCAGTAAAGCGCATGGTGGCAGACAGAATTTGCATAAAATAATAATATACATAAGAAAAGAAAAACAACCCTATATGGCCTATAAAGTTTAGAAATAAATTGAGGATATACTGTGTGTAACAGGAACGCTGAGCATGTGGATGTTGTGTAGAGAAGTCCAAAGTCTGAATGTATGTTTCGATGTGAGAATCAATGGTCATAAGCCTTGAGTGTATGTGTTTGTGAACAGATTTTTCTAGTCGTTTTTCCAGTCTAGGTACTAGCAGGAAGATGTTCTGCCTCATTCTGATGCTTCTTGCATTTAGGGAGGGAAATGCTACCAGACCGCAACAGATAGAAATGCACACTGTTAGGATGACTGAAACCCTTCATTATCTTCCTGGCCTTGGTCCAGCATAGCTTTTAATACACTACAGGTCAAGGATCTCAGCAGACCAAACAACACTATATGGTGTGGTTTCCAAACCAGGCAGTGATGTGTCTAGTCAGGATGCTCTTAATCATGCAAGTGTACAAGCGTCTTAAGCATCTAAGACAATAAATACCTATATGGGCATTTTTCTGATTTTTTCTGGGCCCTATGTGATGTAGTCATGAAGAAACAAGAAATTGAGTGGTGCACCGTTGATCCCAAGTGGGAAACACTAAGATTATATGAAGTTACTTACCAAGATCTCTTTTGCCACACTAATACACATGTATTACATGTAATTGAATGTATGCAGTTCTCACCAGGAAGTGCACTGATATCACCAGCAGGCTGTTGGGTCATTTGGCTCCCGCCACGCCTCTTAATAGGTGTGGCTCCAGGAGCGTTCCGTCTTATCTCCTCCTTCATGCTGTGATACACAGCAGCTATATAAGCTGTAGAGGGTCAAGACAAACAAACCCATCATGAAAAAAAGGAGCTAGTAGCTTGTAATAAATAAGCTTACGTTTCTACAGGAATGAACTGGCCTGTTTTTAAATGTTTTTCGGGGGGGGGGGGGGGTTGTAAAAGGTCCTGATAACAGGATATATCAGCCAACAATAAAGTTAACACACTAATTCAATTTAAATTTTAATTAAAATACTCTTTTTAAAAACCCACCTGAGATGATCATCAGAAAATACTTCTGACAGGATGCAGCCTGAGGGAGATACTGCATAATGTTCCAGTTGCTCTCAATCAGGTCCTCAACCTCATCTGCGTCTGGGTCTTCATCATCTTGTTCTTCAGCCTCTTCATCTTCCTCATCCTCACTGCCCTCATCTTCACCCTCTTTCTTTCCTTTCCTCTTGCTTTCCATTCCACTCTGTTTATTTTCAAAGAAGCAAACAAGCATTCTCATTGGAGTACTGAAATTTTGCACAAATTTTACTAAAAAGAGTGACACAACTGAGCAGTTATCCACGGTCAATGGATTTCTAATATTGTATTATTTTGATTGTTTTTTACATTAATCTCCACATTGAAGGTTTCATGCACTGCACTAAAATCAAATTATCCAACGTTAATTACAGTGATGCTTGATAATACCATTATTCTATCTTCTTGTGAAAGTCTTTTGATGTCTTAAGTCTTTTTTTTTTAATGCAGACGTATGCAAAAATAATAAATGCTCTCTTTGTAATGAATCATGCACTTGGTCAGTGTTCCAGATATAATGATATGTACCCATGGCTACTAAAATCTTTTCACAATAATGATGAATAATATAATACTGCTCCACACTGTAAATATGGATGGAAGAAGTATTCACGTCCTACCTCTCCATACATTATATGGGATGGCAATTTCCCCTTGACGCCTCCGTAGTTAGCAGGATCCATCCACATTAAGAACTCCCAGGATCGGGAAAAAGTAATGGACAGGGAGTGGAAGATTTCTCGTGAATGGATACTGCAGACAGGTATAAATCAGATGCATGAATCAAAACAAAGAACCTGAAACTAATATCAGTCAGTCGTTTTCTGGTGCTTTCCTGAGGATATTATAAAGCATAATTTCTTAAAATATCTTTGAACAGAAAAAAAAGGGTCAGGGAAATGAAGACCCACTGAATATGCTTATTTCTTTTTATATACGAAGGAAAAATGGTCTGACCTATTAGTGATGTATTCCACATAAGCAATGGCATCATCGATGCGTCGTTTCTTGGTACTGAGGATGATGCGATTAAAGTTTCCATAAACCACAGAGGAACCGAGCCTCTTAAACTCAGCAACCAGTCTGAGTGAGAAACAGAGAAAACAGTGTGTGAAACTAAGATGATAATTGAAAAACACATTAAATGAAATGATCAAAGCCACTGATAGTTAAATGAGAAGTCTATCAAAATTTGTAAATTCCATTCCAGGTCGCATCACTGTGAAAAGTTGTGAAAGGAGATGCTGAACTTGATATGATCAGCAGGATTAGCCAATTGAAGAGCAGAGAAACACACACTAAAATGTTTTTAGTTTTTCTTGCCGAGAAACAACAGGAGTCTGTAAGCATCATTATTTTCAGGTCATAATTTTGTATTTAACTGACTGTACTGCATTCTTCATGATACCCTACTTGGGATAATTGGTGGTCTAGTGGTAGGATATTCACCTACAGGCCAAGTGGTTGCAGGTTCAAATCCCACCTCCAGCACTACCATCATTGGGAGCATCAAGTTTATGAAGTTGCTCCAGGACGGACTGTCCCTGTAATCAGGAATTGGAAGTCGCTCTGAATAAGAGCGTCCGCTAAATGCTGTTATTGTAAATGTACTTTAATGTATGTCGGGTGGAAAGGAACTGTAGCCTCTACAATCACCTCAGTCCTACAAAAATTAACATATGATGCACTGCTGGTGCCAAAAAAAAAAAAAAAAAAAAAAAAAAAAAAAAATCAGCATGCTTTATAGAGTCAGGTAGTTATCAGTGAGTCGAGTAAACCTTACAGTCACTCTCAGTAGAATTCACAGCTGGTACCCTGGACATTTGCTTTTTCATTGTAGTGCACTGTGTGTGTGTGTCTTACTGTAAAAACAGCTTCTTCATCATGTTGAGAAGTGTGCGGTGAAGTGCTGGGTCAAACAGCAGAGAGCTGGGAGAACGCAGCCAGCGGTAGAAATGCATCACCTGGTTATCAGCATAAACATTATGGTACTGCGTGATCTCTCGCACCCAGCCCACTACCATGCTCTTCAGGATCCTACTCACAGACACAGAATTTTGGAGGATAACAAATAAACTCATTAGACAAGGTTTACAATAGATCTCTGAAAGTTGAAAAGATAAAACTATGCAAGTAGTTTATTTTGCACGGTCATAGTCTTTTGTAATCTCCTTTTATTCACCACACACATACACACCTGAAGGTGTTGGAGCACAGGGCAGTTTCATCATAACTGGCCACAGCATTTGCTCCCTGGTTCCCAGACATCATTTCCTCTAGTGACGCGTGCTGAATGACATCGAAACTCACACCCAGACTGGCCCCACCCTCCATATCATTCACATGTTGAGACTGAAGGATGGTGTTTACAGCCAAGCTCTGAATGTCCAGCTCCACACACACTGCGGGAACAAAATGAGTGAAATGGGGAAAAAAAATGAAATAAATTTCACCTCACATTTTTATTCATCGCGTCCTCATCAACTGAAGGCCAGGAACAGTTGTTTATCCCAGGCTATGTACCTGTAGAGTAGCAGCCCGTTGTGTTGATCTCCACAGAGCCACGCTCATCACTCTCCATCACAAGGCGGCTATCATCAGCCTCCTTGCCTCCGAGGTCAGGTCTTGAGGTAGGAGAAAGCCACAGGAGGTGGTTATGCTTCCGCAGGTGACGTGCCAAAAACAGGTCTGAGCCAAAGATGGAGATGTCCTCAGGCAGGTTACCCACAGGTAAATGGTAATATCTGCAGTATGGAAGAGTTAAGTTTAGAGAAGGAGATTAAATAATGAAAGTCTTTAAAGAAATCTAAAGACAGATGTGACAACCTTTTTACTTGAAGCAGCAACTTTAGCCCAGGCTTAATCTTTTTCAGCTATAAAGCTGTTGCCACACCTGTTCAAACTGACTTTTGCTAATTTAATTTTGCCTTTTAAAATGTTCTTCCAGAACTCAGTGGTGCATCAGCATGTTTACCTGGCCATGTCAAAGGCTTGTGAAAGGCAGCTGTCCAGATTCAGGTAGTGTTTAATCATACGGCGGGCACCATGCCTCTGCCAGTCCAGCACATTGTAGCTGATTTCGTCTGTCACGTGCACTGGGACCACTGGGAACTCCTCCAGTACTGCCATCCCGGCCACCATGCGCCGCAGGTCCCAATTAGACTGCACGGCGATGAGAGTCGGACCACGCCGCTCCTCCTACACATGCATACGCACACATAGTCATGTGCTTATAACTGTCAATCACTAGAGCTAAACTTTCTTTACTTAGAAACATATTGTTTAATTTAATTTGCAATGGCTTGTATGCCATTTTTACCTTATAGCTGAGCAGAATGCGCTGCAGGGCACGGTAGATGGCCTTTACATCATTCTCAGCTCGCACCTCAAATAAGTGTTTTTCTGGTGGTAACAGCTCCTCAGAGGTTTTATCCAGCAGGGCGGTGCGCTCTGCTCCATATAATGCACTCAAGTTTGGCATCTGGTTACTCCGAACCTGCCACACCCAATGGAGGATTGTAAGTCAGAATGTAATAAAAGTAACTAACGATTCAACTTTCAGCATAAAAATGTCAAAAAACAGTCACAGAACTAACCGTGTCAAGGACAAAGATGTTGGCTTTACGCTGAGAAGGAATGAAGAGGCCAAAAAGAGCCTTGTGGCCCTGACTGTGATGGTACAGGTACATGTGCCTTACACTTCCTGCAAAATAAAGACTTTATTTCTTTTTCTTTATTCACCTCCACCACAAAAATAAATAAATAAATAAATAAATAAAATAATAAATTCCCCAATAGGGCACAACAATATTTCACTGAAAAACATGAACAAAAATAAGCGATAAAATCTTGTTGTGCAAGATAATTCTGTTATGTGGATTCATTCTAACACTCAGCAAAGGGTTTTGCTGTAGGTGTTACCTGGCTCCAGGTAGCTGAACTGAGCAAGAGATCTCATTTCGAGGTGCTCCAGGTCGAATGTATCTGCCTCCCGGCCACCAAGCTCCCTCACCACCTGTTTATTAACCATACACACACAGCCAAGTTGCACCAATGCCCGGAACAGCAGCGGCACCTGGTGGATAAATGTACAAAAAAAGGTTCAGAGTTCAGGTACTAAATAAAATCATCACAATCCATACCTGATCCTCTACAACAGGGGTCACCAACCTTTTTGAAACTGAGAGCTACTTCACGGGCACTGAGCCATATGAAGGGCTACCAGTTACCTAAACTTCATGTAAAACGCTTTTTTTAAAAAAAATATATTGTCATTTTCAAATCCATAAAAATGCTAATGTGATTAAAGAAGAATAGCAACAGGATCAAATGAAACTTTAGACGCTGCTCACCGGTGAGTTTTTAGTTTATTTTTAGAACAGGTCCCAGGGGCGACTCCCGGGCACCATGTTGGTGACTCCTGCTCTACAATTACCATCTTGAGAAAAAATTCTCACTTTTGAACTGAATGATGAAGACGATCAGAAGATCATGTTCTCATGGCCAAAATGTGATTATTTTCCTGATAGCTGCCTTCTCTACGTAAATACTGTAATTCTCATTGGTCTGCTCTCCATGGATGAACATAAAAAGAGTTTGATTATATGCTTTCCTTGTTCTAGACCATAAAATGCTTCCAATTAAATTACACTTCAAATGAAGCAGCCAATGAGGCCATTTTGCTAATGGATACATTAGGGACCGCTGCTAATGGATACATTTAAGACCTCCACACATGAATGAATAATGAAAAATGCTTTTCAGAGGTTATATTTACCATTCTAAACGGATTATATATTAATTATCAGGTTTAATTCTTCTATTGTGGCCAAAGACAACAATTGGCAAATGAATAAGGTACACAGCTTTACCGTCAATTAGCATGGAGAGCTTGCAAATTTACAGTCTCGGTCAAATAGGGGCAGTGGAGACCTAGTGGTTAGGGAGTTGACCCTGGATCGGAAGATTGTGGGTTCAATTCCCTCCCCAGTGGGTTGCCCTGAAGTACCCTTGAGCAAGGTACTGTCCCCGTCACTGCTCCCTGGGCGCTTTCAATATTTCAATGAATTTCAATTTCAATAGCTGCACACTGCTGCATGTGTGTGTATGGGTGAAATGCAGAGGACAAATTTCCCATTCGTGGGATTATAAATAAAGGATTATTATTATTATTATAAATGAAAGGCTCATGTGTTCAATTACCTGTGTCTCATAGACGCCCTCTATGTCCGGGGCAGAAAGATCTGCATTAATCTCATTGATGTGTTCCTGATACATGTCCTCAGGTACAGTGTACTGGTACAGGTAATACACCATGTTGGAGCGGGGCAAAATTCGGTTCACCTGCACAAAAGCATGTTTTCAAACAATTAAAAAAAATAATAACTTAGCAGCATGCATGGCATGTGCATGAGACATGTGCAGCTACCTATTCAAGTAACTGTTTAAAAAAAAAGTCTTGCTTTTGACAAACCTTTTTGTATGTGGCCCCTTCGTCTTGCTTGGGCACTCTTTGATTGACATAAAACACTCGTGGAATGTTGAGCTTCATGCAGTGCAGGTCATTGCCGATCACTGCCCAGAGTTTATACAGGCCTGGGTGACTGGTTTCTGCAATCTAGAGGTCAGGATAAAAAAACAGAAGAGCTGTTGGGGAAAAGTATGTAATGCGTAAAAATATGACAAGAGCTTCACTGTACAATTAGTTTTATTAATCGTTTTTGTCAGACCTGTACAATTTGCCAAGGCATGTCCAGAATGCTCCTGGCCGTCCTGCGCAGGAAGTTGCCTAGCCCTGTGGTTGGTCCACCTCTTATTACACCGCCTCCAGTGGGCTGAGCTTCTCCATCAATCAAGCGGCGCCTCTTCCTGCGCTCCTTTCTCTGGCGGATCTGTAGCTCCCATTTCTTCTTGTGATAGCGCAGCCAGACCAAACGCTCTTCCTAAACAGGAATACATACAAAGAGATGAAGAAATGACCAAATCTCATTAGAGGCCATCACTGGCATTTTCATTTACAAGTGACATGGCTTTATAAACAGTGGTAGATTTTTGGGTTTAGCATGGAAGTGTTTGGGTTTAATTGTTGTAGCCATTACAGCCTTCTTCTGGGTTATTACAATTTAGGGCTATTTTGAGATATTTTTGGAAATAAAGGGACTAAAATGTCTGTGTTGAGAGCACATTTTATGCAATTAGTTTGAAACAAAGTGACGTCTTCCACAAAAGAGCAATCAAAGCTTTATCTACATACATACAGTGCTGTGCAAAAGTTTTAGGCAGGTGTGGAAAAAAAGCTGTAAACAAAGAACGCTTTCAGAAATATAAATAATGATTGTTTATTTTGACCAATTTACAAAATGCAAAGTGAGCGAACAAAAGAAAAATCTAAATCAGATCAATATCTGGTGTCACTACCTTTTGCCTTCAAACCACAGAAGATCTGTGCTCAGTTCTCCAAGATGTTTGGAACAACCTACCAGCCGAGTTCCTTCAAAAACTGTGTGCGAGTGTACCTAAAAGAATTGATGCTGTTTTGAAGGGTGGTCACACCAAATATTGATCTGATTTAGATTTCTCTTTTGTTCATTCACTGCATTTTGTTGCTTGATGAAAATAAATGATGAACACTTCCATTTCTGAACGCATTCTTTGATTACAGCATTTTTTCCACAGTACTGTATATAATGAAAATACCTGTGTAGTCCATCTACTTTGTGCATGCGATGAAGGGTATTTACTGTCTATCAGCCTCAGTTTCTGTACCTGTGTTGTGCCCCGAGGTGGTGGTGGTCCCAGAATTTCCCTCCAGGATTGAGTAAGCTCCAGCTCCTGAGACTCCGTCTGACTGTCCTCACCCTGAGACGCTCGCTTTCTTTTCGTGCTGATGAGGATGGCAGGCTGCAAGGGGCGCTTTGGAACGCCAAAATCTTCGATATCAGGAGCTTCGTCCAGCTTCTGTTGGATAACCTGATAGAAATAGAGAGAGAGAGGAAGAAAGAGAGAGCCTTTCAAACCCCTTTGGTTTAACATGGGACATAATTTACAATGCAAGTTTTAATTCCTGCACTTCTAAAGTACAGCTAGAGATCCAAATATTCTACTCCTAAAGACCTTTTTACAATTTGTCCACACCGTGTCTCACCTGTCTCTTTCCTTCACTGGTGAACAGCTCACTGATTTTCTTCTGCTTGTAGATGTCATTCTTTTCCAGAAGCTTCTTATGCAGCCAGTCTGGATGACGCACTCTGGGTACAGGGTTTTTAACCTGAGCAAAAACATAAAAACAGCTGAAACAGGTGTATGGAAGGCAGTCTTGTCATTGAAAGTTTATAAAATGTTTATAACCACATTAAATATATATCCCTGTCTTTAACAGAACTAGTTTGTCTTCACCTGCTGTAATGCTGCCGGAATGGTGATAATCTTCTGTATAGCACTACCGAGTCTCTCGATGTAGTATCCCCAGTCCAAGATCTGACACAAACAAACATAATTAACTATACAAATCAAGCCATTGATTGTGGAAACAAAGACTGACACTAAATGACATTTATGCACAAGACATACTGATCTAATGTCCAGGTCATGAAGACTGGGCATCTTCAGCCATTTGCGCAGGAAGTGCTTCTTCACACCAGCTTCAGCTTGGAATATAGCTAGAGGAATCGCCCTTTAAGGAGGAGATTGAGAATGAATTTAAAAGGGAATCATTTGGTGTTTTCCCTGCAATCATGAGGTGCAAACCAATTTTACTTAAGTCATTAAAGCAAAATTTTGCAAAGTCCTGGAAAAAAAAAAAAAAAAAAAAAAAAAAAAAAAGGATGATGTTGAAAATCTTCTTCGACCACACCTTTCAGTAACAGGTGAGCCCTCAGGTTTCCGGGAGATAACATAGCGACAACTCAGGCCTGCATCCTTCACCATCTGATCTCCAAGAAACTCTGCCAGACGCTTGGCTGTGCTGATTGAGGTGGACTTCTGTTCACCGTAATCCTCCAGCTTCCGGGACATTGAGCGGTTTTCTGAGATCAGCTCAAAGAGCTCTGCATCTGGCATGTTAGCTGCCTGAGGGGAAAGAGTGACGGATCAAAAGCACAGACTATGCTCTCAATTCCACTTAGAATCTTACATATAACAATATTAAGTCATTCTATCATTAGAATACACTTTATAACAGCAAGAAGAAGGTTTTATAATTAATTGAGAAGTTGTGAGCTCATTACAAAGTTTGGTTCTCAACTTCTTCCTAATGTACTTACCTGTGGATATAGTAAAAAAACTGAAACTACAAATTAAATTTACAAAAATACGAACAAGTTTGGTTAAACAAAAACAAAAAAAAAAAAAAAAAAAAAAAAAGATATTTAGGTTTTCAGTACTGTAAGCCAGTGTACTGCTAAAAGCCTATCATTACATTCCAAATTACCTTGCTGTAAAGCACATCTAGCCAGTAGTCCGCCACTTTAGCGACAGAGGCATAGACCTCCTCCAGAGTGGCACCCTTGAGAAAGGCTTCAAACACAGAGGACTGAAAGATTTTAATGAGCTGAAGCTCTCCTCTCCTCTTCACTTCAAAGCCTTTTAGCTCAGCCAGAGAACCATCCTCATTAAACACAGCATACCTGGCAACCAAAGAAACAAGGCACCTCAAAAATCTGAATTAAACCGTCATCAAAGGCCAATTTTAACTAAAGAAATAAGTACAGAATCTTTGACTTATTATGCCTTCATTGTCCTTCATTGGCAAGAAGACCGCAACACCCTTTTACACTCATTTTCACATTTAGGCAAAATATTTTCTCACCTCTTCTTTAGTTTCTTGCCCTCTTCTTTGGAGGCCGGCAGGATCATGGCCAGGTAAGGCCCATCCACCTCAAAGAAGATGCTGTTCTCTGCTCTTGTTTCATACGTCAAGGAAGCTGGATCCACCAGCTCCTGGTACTGATGATTAGTGAAGCCCTCCTGTAAACAGAACAGCAAGTAAAGATTTGATTAGAAAAAGGAAAGCTGAGTAAAGGAGCAATGTTCAAAAGTATGATTATAGTTTCAGCTGTCATTTCCACTTGCCTTGACCATGATGTTTAGCATGGCTCCAGGGTAACTTATAGTCACTTTGGGTTTCTTCTCATTGGAGGACTTAATTACAAAGTTCTCAGGGAAGGTGTTAGGAAGAACACACCAGATACCATCAGTGTCCAGCTCCAGAGGCCTCCTGTACCAACAAATAAGCATTTAGAAAGAAACACAGACAGCTTAAGTTTTCTGACCTAGGTTACAAACTTTGTTTTTTCAATCTTAATAAAATTACACAATTTAATAATAAAGTTTTAGGACGGTAGATTATTTAGTGGGACAATGGAAGCCTCACCCAATCTGCTCAATCAGTTCTCTGGCCTGAGTGATGATATTAGCTCCTGTGTGACACACAATACCAGCCATCTCCATGGAGTACCACCGTGCTCTACAAAAACAGAAACCATTTGAAAAACTCCTCAACCTCACACCAAAACCTGCATTCACTCAGATTAAAATTAACCACTAAACTCTGTAAAGTAGACACCTTCGTAGAAACAAAATCAGCAAAACATTCAGGATCTTAAAAAGAAAGTGACCAAAAATGGCCATGTCTCTCAGATGATGGCAATAAAATGTTTTAGACCAAGATCTATGAATAAAGCTAATTATTGCATTATTGGTTTCAGAGAGCAGTGAGACACGCACCCTTTCCTCATGACGTATCCATAGAAAGAGTTGAGGATGCACTTGTGTGCGAGCTGCAGAGACTCATAGAGAATTTCCATGTTCTTGCAGCGCTTCACTTCAGCAGCATCACCACTTTCCTGAGCAGCAGACAGCTTTTTCTTCCACACCTAGTAAGTCAGGTGGCAAACAAAATAAACAAGAAATTCAACTTTGTTTAAGTTAGAATATCTTTTTCCAAGAGACTCTCTTCTCAGAACCTGGACCGACTTAGCCATTTTGGTTTATCTTAAAAGATGTACCTTATGCAATCCTTTAAACTCATAACGGCGATCACGGAAAGCTCGAACTGTGTCGACATAGAAAGAGTTCTCTCTCTGACAGATTGTGGTCACTCTCTCCTCCAATCTGGTCAGGTGTACCTTTTTATAGGCCTTTCTACAGTAATCTGGGAAATAAACAAGAAATTAAAAACAAATGCGTGATACGCTTTCTAAGTCTTGTCGTTTACGTACTTTGGCAGGGTGCTGTTAATGTCTTAGTTTTGATATCCAGAGATTTCTAGATTTTAGGTCTTTAAAGCAATAGGGATGTTTGTAGGTTTATTTCAGCTGACAAGTAAATAAGACTCACCTCCCAGACGTTTCTTTTCGTGGCGAGCCTGCTCCTCCCTGTTGAGCTCATGGAAGGCCCGGGGCTTCCCATTAGGAAAAAGAGGGGGGAACTTCTCAGACTCCAACTGCTGCTGGATCCGGTGGAACTCACTACGACTGGCTGGCACTATAAGGGTTAAGAAAAGATTTCATACCTTTAACATGGAAAAGGTTCAAGACCCGATGAACAAATCATTAGGTTCTGCTCATTTAGACACTCACTGATTTCTCCTCTCCACTGCCAGGCCATCCTCCGCTGACAGTTTGCTCCAGGCTTATTAAAATCACATGCAGCACAGGTAGCCTCATCTACCATGGCGGATGGCTAAAAGAAAGAATAACGAATGGTGCAGTAGTTAAAGTAATTTAGGCAATCGTTGCACATGTTTTCTCTGTTCCAACAATCCTGGCTTAAATCGTGAAGAGTGTGTTAATAAAACTTAATCAGGAAAGGTTTTAAGTGCAGCAGGTCAGGCTTTACACCTCTGTAAGCGGGGAAAACTATTGATGATCGTCTCATATAACTTACCTGTAGTCTGTTGGTAAGAATGATGTTGGGGTACATGGCCCCTACGTCAAGATGATAAATAAGAGGACATTCGATTCTGTTGGGCACCTCCTTCAAAGAACTCAACTTCCTCTTAATCTCATCACAAACCTGAGCGAAAAAAGAGAAGCAAATAAAGTTGAAGAGATATTAGATTCTCAAATTCACAAAGCTACTGAGCCTTTTAAAACTGCTTTCAGTCAGCTGTTTCACACAAACCTCGTTAAAATTTGTGACCTGCTCCAGTGGAATCTTCTCCTCTTCCTCAATCGCATGACGAAGAGTCATTTCAACCCTCTGAAGCAGGAAGTCAAATGCAGCAGGGTTCTGTTGACATACAGTGGCAATGAATAAATGAAAGTCACATTTTGAGGAGATTTTGGAGCTTGTTATATAGAGTGCAATTCCATTGATTCAAACATGAACACCTCTACTGCAAAATGTCCTTTTTTTATGTTTGTATTACTCTGGGACTCTAGGGAACACAAAAGCACAGGAAACAGACAACACTGAAAGGGTACCATTTTGAAGCGGCAGGGGATATCACTGCGAAAAACTCCAGACTCCAGAGCCTCGACGTGGCCTCCCACATAAGTTTCAGAGTCAAGAACATGGCCATCATCTGTGAGCTTATTAAACACTTGCTCCTGCTTATTGGGGAAAATGATGTTGACATGGAAAGCCTGCACCATCAACAATGCCTCACAGAGTGTCCCTGAACCTTTACGCAAAACCTAGAAGAAAACACGTAACACAAACACATACAGTCAACCAAAAAAATGGAGGAACCGGTTAACTTAATGAACTCTGGCAATAAACCCATCTTACTTTTCCAAAAAGATTAATTACACTCAAACTATTCCGAAAGATTATTATTAAACACAGTCAAAGAAATGCATAAATAAGAAATTTTAAAACACATGCACATCAGTAGACTTTTCTGTACCTCGTCAGGCTCCATGGGAATGATGGTGCACAAGGCAAATATGAAAGGATGCACATATTTCATGTAGAGATAGTAGGTGGCCACAGCATCTGACACAGAGTAGGTGGCTAACGTCTGCAAACAGAAGCATCGTGTAAAGTAAGGAAATAAAAATCACATCAACAACTGCATAATTAAGCAAACAAAATGTACACAATCTCAATGTATAACCTGATTTTTGAAGTAAAATATGAGTAAATGATAAAAGATCAGGGCATGAAATCAGTTTACATACCTGTGGCTCTTCAGTAGCCATCCTGCACATCTCCTCTGGGTCCAACTCCACAGGGTCGTAACTCAGCTTGGCCTTTGCTGCTGCCTTTAGGTTATGGCTGCCAACTGGCAGGTAACTGTCTCTTTTTACCCACCTAATCCAGTGTGTGAGAGGAACAGAGACATCAGACATCTTTACTTTCCTACTTGAGTAAGTGATACAACCAAAAGGTAAGATAGTAGATGAAGGCTGAAGAAAACACAAAAAAGACATTTAACTTCTTATTTTGAACCTTTAATATTCCCTAGATGTGTAATAAAGGCCTTTAGCTCTTCTTACCTAAGGCAATCCATGTGAATGGCCTGGCTGGCCTTGTATTCGCCCTGGTTGTCCTTCTGAAAGCCAATTTCCTGGTGCATGCTGAGGCCATGGTGAGCTGCACGTGTCTCTACAAAAGGCCTGATTAAAGACGAAATAAATAAACAAAGGTGATTCCCTAGCTCTAATCAATGGATTCTATGTAAAATTGTATTAATGATTAATTTTCCCTTTCATGTTTATGCACTTACCAGTCAAAAAAGTCACCATTGTAAGTCACAAAGATGTTGGGTTTAGTTTCATGGACGTGTTCAAACCATCTCTGAATAAGAGCAGCCTGCAAGCACACGAAAGTACCAGATTTTAAAAAACGACCACTGAAACCTGAAATGCAAAGACAGACAGATATTCTGGTGACAGAATATCTTACTCACCTCGTCAGGTTCATTGAACACAGTGAAGGGTCCCTCATACTCTGGCTTAGGAGTGAACTCGAAATCATCTATGTCCTCTGAGACAATCTCTCTGTTTGTGATCAAAAAACCCTAACAAAACAAAGAACAAATGAGTGAGAGGCAAGGTGCAAAGAACGACCTACACAAACACCTCTGTGATTTTCACGGTTTTACTTAACACAAACAACTGTTGCGATAACACTGATCACATGCGGTAATGATGACAATGGCTGTGTAACACATGCTTTTGAAACGACAGATCACTGACCTGCCCATCAATCATATATGAGATCATCATTATTTGGTCCGTTTCTGCATCTGGGAACTTTAGAGGGAGCTTTGTGGTCTCAATATCAAACGCCAACACAACAGGATCCTGTAAAAGACAATCTATTAGAGCCATAGCATAAGACAAGGATTGGCCAAGGTTATTCAAATTCTTAACTAGTCATTTATTATTCAGGAGTAATCAAATACCCATTAAAAACAGTTACACAATACAAAATAACAAATTAAAACAAAAATAATACCTAGTCTTATTGGCCTAAAAGGCCCTATCATTAGTTGTAATGAAGGTGACAGTGGATCACATTAATTAGAGAAAGAACATTGATACTTACGGGTCTTTCAACAAGGTCATCCCTACGCACAATCTCAGGAGGGTAAGCACTGCCCCTGTACCGCACATTATACCAGTGAGCCTGCAATCAGGCAAAGATGTTTAAAAGTTCAACCATGTAATACACTTAAAGATAACTCGGAGGTGTTTAAGCATTAAATAAACTGTGGCAGAGATATACACAATGATGGAAACACAGCCCTTTCTGCATATTTACAACATAAGCTTCCATCTCTTGCAACTCAGTGCTCTCACCACATGGATCTTGAGGTCAATGGACAGCCGAACATGGTAAGGCACATCATACTCCCTCATGTCCACAATGTTGTCAAGCTGGTCGGCAATTTTCTTGGACGTACCATCTTCATCAGCCGTCATCACATGTCCCCCTACAAGTGCACTACATACACACAGACCATAGAAGGTAAGCAGTTAAATTATAAGGATGAAACAAATAAAAAAAAAAAAAAACAACTTTAAAATATCCTGCATGTAAAAAAAAAAGCTCAATCTACTGCAAATTAAAAAAAACAAAAAACATTTGTACGAAGTAAGGCTAAACAAAGTAATCCCTTTAAAGTCATTACTAATAATAATTAGTTAAAAGGCTAAATTAATTACCTGGACAGCATGTTAGTATAGGCATCATTGGATTTTTCTCTCTCCCTGTTCTTTTTAACTGCAGGTGAAATCTCTCGCTTTACTTTGACAAGGTCATCCACCGTGTTGAAGGACAGTTTGATGTAATTCCTCTTCAGACCCACAAGGTGGTTAGGCTGGACCACAGAACACAGTTAAATAAAACTAAACTGAACGAAAAACAATTTACGCTATGAAATTCAGTGTAAAAGAAGTAAAGAAATGAACCGAGTTAAAAACTGATAAAAAACCGAAAGAAAAATGAATCCTTGTTCCTACCAGATCGAGATCTTCTTTCGGGACGGTCTCTAACTTGGCCACCTTTCCTTGGAACTTCTTTGACAAGAAGGAGACGACTTCTCGTTCACAGTTCTAGACACACAAAATCATCCCAACAATTATCTCTTTTTGTTTACCCTAAACACATTCTGGTCAAATAGCATGCCCTCAGCTCTTTGGTCTCACCTTTTTAGTGGCTATGTAGAAATACGGCTTAAAGGGCAATGCGACCTGTTAAAACAAACAGTGTTGGAGAACGTACTGGAGAGGTAAAAAGAACAAACGGTTCATTCATCAATGTAACTCCTGACCTTAAATCTGTTGCCATCCTCCTGAATGAAGTAATAATCCACAGCACTTATCATCCTCTTGTCATCATCCAGAATCTCTGTCTAAATCACATCACGCAGATATCAGTCTTAACTTAATCAGGGCAAACCAACTTTCCTTAAAGGTCATAAAGAGTGAAAAACATCTATCTGACCACTGAGCACATGAAAAAGGAACACAATCAGGTTCTTCTTGTGTTTTGGCATTTATTAAATATGGGAATTTGTGACTTTACATTTAAGAACCACTGCAACAAACTCATTAAATCACCTGCAAAGCATCATTTTTTACATTTGTTGCAGCGGTGGCCTAGTGGTTAGGGACTAGGCCCCACGACCGGAAGATCATGGGTTAGAATCCCAGACCAGTAGGTTGCCCTGAGGTACCCTTGAGCAAGGTAGCGTCTCCATCACTGCGCTCCGGGTGCTTTCAATAGCTGCCACTATTGAAGGGGTGTGTGGGTGAAAAGCAGAGGTTGAATTTCGGTGTGTGCTCTTTTTCCCAATGACAAGCTGTCACTTTCACTTCGCTTGTTATTTTGAATCATTATAAAGGATTTGACACATTAGCACTTAGCCTTACCGGGTGCATGTTAATCAACCATCCTGTTTTTTCACCAGGCTCCTTCATCCGCTCAAAGCCAAACCGCTCATCCATCCCATCGGTGAACTGACTGCGTTCAAGCCGCTTGACAGCAGACAAGCCAGGTCCATCATCCCTACGTGCAAAACAGTAATTTTTATTTACTCAGTTCTACGCATTTTAAGAGATATTTGCTAATTTTTCAAACTTTCTACATAATTTAATCCTTAAATCAATGATTCAAAAAGTTACTATTTTTTCCCATGGCTCACAGGCACATACACAACACTGTAAGGAAAATGGTAGACAAATTTTTTTTAATAATTATTAGTTATTTAATACAAAAACTCGCCCACCACTATTGTAATGCAAACGACTTTTAGAATTTTTGATAATCATTCTCTTGCTATGCTTTAAGGGTTGGAGACGGTGTGACTGTTGAAGAAACAGGAGGCGGAGCCGGAGGTGTCAGAGTTAAAAGATGCTGAGATTTTCATTGGGCGCGACGAGGATGGACAGCACAGGTTAGACGTCTTGGAGACAAAGTTAGACAAGCAAGGTTGCACTTAAGGAGAGACGAGGATTATACTGGGAGAAGGATGTCGAAGATTGAGCTGCCGGAAAAGAGAAAAAACAAAGAGGAGGTTCGTGGACATGGTGGGAGAGGACAGGCAGGTGGTCAGTTTGAACGAGGAAGGTGCAGAGGACAGGAAGAAATGGAAAGGGATGATCTGCTGTGGCAACCCCTAAACTCAGGGCAGCGGTGGCCTAATGGTAAGTGAGTCGGCCCCAGGATCAGAAGATCATGGGCTTGAATCCCAGACCTGAGGTACCCTTGAGCAAGGTACCGTCCCAGTCACTGTTCCCCGGGTACTTTCAATTGCAAATGCACTACACATTGCAAATGTGTATTCACAATGACAACAATGGTCACTTTCACTTACATTTCACTAACTCATTTCATTCTTAATGCTTTTTTGTGACCAAACACTTTTATTACACCATCATTAGTGGTTACATTTACGGCATTTAGCTGACGCTCTTATCCAGAGCGACTTCCATGTCCTAATTACAGGGACAGTCCCCCCTGGAGCAACTCGGGGTTAAGGGTCTTGCTCAGGGACCCAGTGGTGGTAGTGCTCGAGGTGGGATTTGAACCTGAGACCTCTTGCACCATAGGTCCATAGACGAGTATCCTACCACTAGACGACCACCACCACCCATATGGTGGGTTCGATTCCCTCACAAGTAGGTACCCTGAGGTACCCTTGAGCAAGGTACTGTCCCTGTCACTGCTCCCCGGGCTCAATAGCTGCCCACGGCTGCACGGTGTTTGTGTGCATGGGTTAAATGCAGAGGTCCAATTTCGTTGTGGTTCACTGTGTGCTGTGACCTCGCAATGACAAGGGTTGTCACTTTCACTTCACTTTCAGATGCAGAGTGGATGTTACTAAGGAATTTGCTGGATCTTTTTTTATATTGTTTTGGAGACTGGACTGGATGAAAGATCGATTCTACTGTCTGCCATCTATAGTTTACTGAGTGCTTAAGCAATTTTTACCAGAAACTTTGTACTCTATTCTTTTATTCATTTGGAAATGAACTTTTTACGTGTAAACAGAAGCATGGCTTTACCTTCCTAGGAAACTGTGCTGCTCTGCTTGGCTCTTGTTAAAGCTGGAGACTGACGTGTGTCTGATGTAAAAATAAACTTACTGCTGGTTCTCCTGGTCTCCACCATCACGGTCCGCTCTGTATCGGCCGCTGTTCTGCAGAACCATCCTGTTCGAAGAGCCCGGGACTCCGGAGAGGAGAGGCCGAGGAGAGGTTCACCTCAGACGGGCTGTTTTGTTGGAGGCCTCCTGTCAGCCGTCCTCAGCGTGGCGACAAGCTTCTCTCTCTGCTCTCAGGCGCTACGAACCAAAATCACGTCCTCCTGTTGATTAGGCTCACATTACAATTCACAGAATATAAAATATATATATATATTTTTTTTCTTTACAAATTTTAACAAATAAACACGCTTCTTATGGTTTAAACCAGCCGCTTAGTGCGAATTTGGCGCGTTTTTTTTGTTTACCGCGAACGAGCCTTCACTTCCGCCCCTCAGTCCCGCCCACAAAGCGTCTCCGGATTTAATATCATTTTAATTTAATTTAATTTTTTTTTTTTTGATGAAAGAAAAGCAAACAGTTCGTAAAAATAAAAAAATCACATATTTAGTGAAATTATTTACAAACACAAATAGTTTATTAAGTGTGTACATAATATTTATACATACGCATGCACATCCACATGTACCTTTAGTGTATAAAAGCACAAAAACACCCATCTGAACACACTCAACAGACACGTCTATATATTTACAAATAGACAAGTTTAAACACGTTTTTTTTAAAGAAATTCAAATACTATACTGTTTAATCAAAAGTACCAGTGTAAAAGATAATGTGTAGGCAGTAACTGCGTTACTTTTATGTAATTATGTCCCAAAAAATCTTAAAAGAAAATATTAATGACAAGCGTCAGTCAGGAACAAGGAAATGACGTAAGCGTTACGGAAGCTCCGCCCACCGACATCACGGGGGGGGGGAAGAAGCAGGCGGGTTTGTTTTCACCTCGTCGGGTGACAGTTAATGCAAATTTAGTTAGTGAATTGTCTTACTAGTACCATAAAGTGAGCTTTGACGAATACTTTAGACGTATAGAGTCAAGAAAAAAACATTATTGACTCGTTTAACTGTCCTGCAAGTGTAGGAGTGGTTAGCTTGCTAGCTAGCTAGTGGACTCGAACGTTGAGGTTCAGTAACTATGACAACTGTCAGACTTGTACTGACGCCGCTCCAGGACGTCATTAAAGATAATGAATAACGGGGGCATTCGTTTCCTATGAGCTCCTGGCCTGAAAAGCCTGTAGAAGCGTTTGAGGGTTTGAATTACTCACGCACGCACACACACCCACCCACACAGGCCGAGCTAGCCGCTTTCTCTTCCCCGGGCTGGACAGACAGCGACGCGTTGTGCTCCAACTGAATGTCATGGTTTCCTGGAGCCATGTCTTGTAAATCCAAAGTGGCACCCAGTGTCGACTTCGACCACAGCTGCTCGGACAGCGTTGAGTATTTGACACTCAACTTTGGTCCTTTCGAGACCGTCCATCGCTGGAGACGACTTCCACCGTGCGACGAGTTTGTGGGTGCGAGGTAGGGACAATCTCCAGATGTGTTCATTCAGAATACACCACAGGCCAGATGTTTTAGCCCACCACCTGATTCTTGAAAGTGCTGTGTTTGACTATTTACACATGCCAGAACACTAATTTCTGCAGGTTGTTGGAGTTTTTTTTAGGAGGAAGATCTTGAGACTTTCAGTTCATGGGTCCATATCAAAGGGGTCATGAAAAAGGAAATGATCACTCAGTTCTTCAGCATCACACAATTCCTTCGGGTTTATGTATAATTGCATTTAATTTCATATTTCATCAGGATAATTATCCCAGGCATTCTTCAGATCTGTTACTGTATTTAAAGTGCAAGAGTGCAACACGAGATAAATAAATAAATACAGAATGAAAAGTGGAGGAAGTGGTGGGTGAAGTGGTGGGTTTGAGAGTTCAAGCTATTGGTGGGTTTTAAGAGTCCATGATATTGGTGGTTTCAGAGTTCAACAGTCTGATGGCCAGGGTGAAGAAACTATTTCCCATCCTGGAAGTGGAGGCCCGTATGCTGCGGAACCTTTTCCCGGATGGCAGGAGGGAGAAGAGAGTGTGGGATGGGTGGGAGGGATCATCCACAATGCTGGTTGCTTTGCGGATGCAGCGAGAGGTGAAAATGTCCTGTACAGAGGGCAGAGAGACCCCGATGATCTTCTCAGCTGTTCTCACTACCCATTGTAGGGACTTGCGGTCTAAGACGTTGCAGTTCCCGTACCAGGCAGTAATGCAGCCGCTCAGGATGCTCTCGATGGTTCCTCTGTAGAAGATGGTGAGGATGGAAGGTGGGAGATGGGCTTTCCTCAGTCTGCGCAGGAAGTAGAGGCGCTGCTGGGCTTTCTTTGTGATGGAGTTGGTGTTGAGGGACCACGTGAGGTTGTCTGTGATGTGAACACCAAGAAACTTGGTGCTCTGGACCAACTCCACAGGTGAGGTGTTGATGATAAGTGGAGTGTGGTCCCGACGTGATCTCCTGAAGTCAACAACCATCTCTTTAGTCTTGTCGACGTTCAGAGACAGGTTGTTGGTTCTGCACCAGTCCGTCAGCTCTTGTATCTCCTCTCTGTAAGCTGCCTCGTCTCCACCGCTGATCAGACCCACCACGGTTGTATCATCAGCGAATTTGATGATGTGGTTCGAGCTGTGCTTAGCTGCACAGTCGTGGGTCATCAGTGTGAACAGCAGTGGGCTGAGCACACAGCCCTGGGGGGCTCCTGTGCTCAGTGTGATGATGTTGGAGGTGCTGCTACTGATCCTGACTGACTGGGGTCTCCCAGTCAGGTAGTCCAGGATCCAGTTACAGAGGGAGGTGTTCAGGCCCAGCAGCCTCAGCTTCTCACTCAGGTGCTGAGGGATGATGGTGTTGAATGCTGAACTGTAGTCGATGAACAGCATTCTGACATAACTGTCCTTTCTGTCCAGATGAGAAAGGGCCAGATGGAGGGTGGTGGAGATTGCATTGTCCGTTGAACGGTTGGGACGATACGCAAACTGCAGGGGGTCTAGTGAGGAGGGGATCTGAGACTTGATGTGCCTCATGACCAGCCTCTCGAAGCACTTCATGATGATGGGTGTGAGTGCGACGGGACGATAGTCGTTGAGGCAGGAGATAGATGGTTTCTTAGGCACTGGAATGATGCTGGTGGTCTTGAAGCACCTTGGAACAACAGTGGTGCTCAGAGAGGTGTTGAAGATGTCAGTGAGAACAACTGCCAGCTGTTCTGCACATCCTCTGAGCACACGACCTTGAATATTGTCTGGACCGGCAGCTTTTCGTGGGTTGACTCTGAGAAGAGATCTCACCTCGGCTGTGGTCAGACGGATAATCTGGTCGTTCGGAGGAGGGGTGGACTTCCTCATTCTCGTGTCGTTCGCTGCATCAAACCGTGCGTAGAAGTGGTTCAGCGCATCTGGGAGGGAGGGGTCACCGTCACAGGCAGGTGGAGATGTCCTGTAGTTGGTGAGGGCCTGGAGGCCCTGCCACATGCGCCGTGTGTCACCAGTGTTCTTGAAGTGGCCATGGATTCTCTCTGCGTGAGTTCGCTTCGCCGCTCTGATGGCCCGAGACAGGTTTGCCCTCGCTTTTCTTAGGGCGGCCTTGTCCCCTGACTTGAAGGCCTTGTCCCGGGTTCTCAGGAGGCTGCGCAGCTCCGCGGTCATCCATGGCTTTTGGTTGGGTCGTGTTATGATGAACTTGGAGACCGTAACATCACAAGTTATTTCACACAAGTTATTTCCAAAAATTGCTGGAAGGATGCTGCAAATCTGTGATGCTGTGATAAAAGGCAAGGGGTGGTAATTACATGAAACTTTTAAATAAGCACTCGCATTCATTAAATGAACAACATATATTGCTACATTGCAGACAAAGGAAAAGGAATTTAAATACTTGGGATCAATGGTCCAGAGTAACGGCGAGTGTGGAAGAGAGGTGAAGAAGAGAGTGCAGGCTGGTTGGAATGGGTGGAGAAGAGTGGCTGGAGTGATTTGGGACAGACGGGTACAAGCTAGAATAAAAGGGAAGGTTTACAGGACAGTAGTGAGACCAGCTATGTTGTACGGGTTGGAGAGGGTGGCACTGATGAAAAGACAGGAGGCGGAGCTGGAGGTGTCAGAGTTAAAGATGCTGAGATTTTCTTTGGGTGTGACGAGGATGGACAAGATTAGAAATGAGTATATTAGAGGGACAGCTCAGGTTAGATTTTCTGTGAGACAAGGTTAGAGAAGCAAGGTCGCGTTGGTTTTGGACATGTCCAGAGGAGAGACAAGGATTATATTGGGAGGAGGATGTTGAAGATGGAGCTGCCAGGAAAGAGCCAAAGGGGAAGATCAATGAGGAGGTTTATGGATGTGGTGACAGAGGACATGCAGGTGGTCAATTTGAAGGAGGAAAATGCAGAGTGTATAAAAAAAAAAAAAAAAAAAAAAATGGAAACGAATGATCTGCTGAAGAGGACCCTAAATGGGAGTAGCCGAAAGAAGTAGTAGAAGATGTTGTAACATTGAACTTCAAATCTTGTTAAAATCCAGTCAGTTGTATATGTTTTATTTCCTAATTTTTCTTGTAATAAATGTTTGAAAAAGCAGTGAGTCAGTGGAAAAAGGATGGACACAACTTTGATCTTTTAGTGAAGAGTAGCGTTAGGTGTTAACACAGCAATTATTTATGCAGCTCAAAAAAACCTTCCTAATTGTATGAAGAAACAAGTACACTGATCAGTTATTGCACTTTTCATTAAAGGAGCCATATTCTACACAAATCCTTTAGTTTCTTTGTGGAAGAATGTACCAAATGCAGTCAATATTTTGTAACCTGACCATTTTCAAATTTAGTTTGTTTCAATAAAAACCTGCTTTTTTTCTAATAGATTAAGGTCAGTATTTTGGTTAAACTAAGACATTTGTACCTTTATAGACGCAGCAAGCACACAGTTGTGGCGTACAGAGATGCCATCTACGTGTTTGGAGGGGACAATGGGTAAGGAGCTGGGTGCTGATGCTTCCTTAGATTAAAGATTAAATGAAAAGGGATGCTACTAGAAGTTGCAAAAGTCTCATCTCTGTTATTCTTCCAGAAAAAACATGCTTAATGACCTGCTACGCTTTGATGTGAAGGACTGCTCATGGTGTCGGTGAGTGGCTTGTGTTCTGTTTTTATTTTTAGTGTTTAATAGAATGACATGACACATTTACTTTATTACATTGCTGTCTTTCAATTGAACAGGGCCTTTACTACTGGTACCCCACCTGCTCCCAGATATCACCACTCTGCTGTAGTGTATGGAAGCAGCATGTTTGTATTTGGTAAGTGTTTAATTCTGTTGCTGGATGCAGGGTTTTTTTAAATGGCAACACTGAGGTTTTTTCAATGCTTTCTTGTATTGTCATGGAACCACTTCATATATAACTTTCTTCTTAATTTAAGGAAAAGCCTCTTTAAAGGACCCCTAATATTACTAGTATTTTTAAAATTCAGATTGCATGTTGGCTTGAGTTTATGTCTCCCCAGCAAGAAAAAAAAAATGCAAGCGCACAAATCAGTCTATCGACACTGTAAAGTGTGTGTTATTGTCTTGAATGTGCCAATAAGAATCCTTTCAAAATCATCACGATGTATCAATGTACATAGGGTAAACAGTTTTATTATAAAAGTTTGATGAGAAATTTTCAAAAACACACCAGTTTTATTTATCATGTTCTTGATATGACATCTGGTTTATTCCTGCAGAACCCATTTCTGTCCAGCAGGTGGTACTAGTGGCCATCTGTGGCACAAAGGAGTGTTATGTTGTTTGATGCTCTTTCATGAATGCTTTTTTTCACTTTATTCTTTTTGTATAGTGACACTATAGTTTTAAAATAATGTTTGAAATGTTTTAGGTGGCTACACTGGAGATATCTATTCAAACTCCAATCTGAAGAACAAAAATGATCTGTTTGAGTATAAGTTTGCCACTGGCCAGTGGACAGAGTGGAAAGTGGAGGGAAGGTAAGACCTAGTTTGGTGACGAATGTAAAATCTTCCAATCATGCTGATCCTACATGATTCCTGAATATGTGGGTTCCAGGTTAGTAGCCAGATCAGCCCATGGAGCGACAGTTTATAATGACAAGCTATGGATATTTGCTGGTTATGATGGAAATGCAAGGTAAGGTCATATATATATGACCTTATATTGGAATATATATTGGAATAACAGTTATGACATGATGCTGTGTTATACAGTGTGTCGATGCAGCTATGAAAGTATTCATCTCATTTTGTTTGTTTTCTCCCCAGGCTGAATGACATGTGGACCATAAGTCTTCAGGATCGTGAACAGGCTTGCTGGGAAGAGGTCAGTAAACTATGTATGTGGGGAAAATGTCACTTTAACTGTTGAGTCATGTTTTCTCTTGTGATATTTCTATGTGGAATAGTTGCAATTAATACAATGCCCTGGACTGCTTGTTACAAATGTGCAAAAACTGTGATAAAGTAAAACCTGTAGAGAAATTAAGCCCTGAATCAGTGCAGTGTTGATCATCAAATTGGTTTGCCTTTAAAGTTGGAAATTCGGTGTCATTTTCATATCCTTTGCAGAGAAACATGCATTCTAAACATTAAAAAAAAAAAAAAAATAGTACCAGGTGCTCCTATATTTAATAATGGTATCTTGTAAATATGTAAAAATTGGCTATGCGATGAGATATGTGGAAATATAATGGACTTTCTGTTCTGTTGCTCACCAGATTGAACAGAGTGGTGAGATACCACCCTCTTGCTGTAACTTCCCAGTGGCTGTGTGTCGGGACAAGATGTTTGTCTTCTCTGGTCAAAGTGGAGCCAAGATCACAAACAACCTATTTCAGTTTGAGTTTAAAGGTCACATGTGAGTGTGCTACAGATATGTTAAGTTTTGGAACTAACATTCTTTTGGCATTGCTTCAAAATCTGCTGACCTTTGCATAAAACCCAACAGATGGACCCGTATCCCAACTGAGCACTTATTGAGAGGATCACCCCCGCCGCCCCAGAGGCGCTATGGCCACACCATGGTAGCGTTCGACCGGCACCTGTATGTGTTTGGGGGGGCGGCAGATAACACCCTGCCTAATGAGCTCCACTGCTATGATGTAGACTCGCAGACATGGGAGGTGATCCAGCCCAGCACAGACAGTGAGGTAAGACCCATCAGATCAAGAGAGTGAGTAATTATCAGATAAGAGATGAAAGTTGACCTGAAAAACTATGATTGCACACTTTTATACATGCGTTTATTGGAGATCTGTGATACAAGTTCCATATTATTGATGTAAACATGACTTTTATTCACTGTCAGATGCCTAGTGGGAGACTGTTCCATGCAGCAGCAGTAATCCATGATGCCATGTACATCTTTGGAGGAACAGTTGACAACAATGTTCGTAGTGGAGAAATGTACAGGTTTCAGGTGAGCCACATTACCTGTGTAGCTGATACAAATAATGGTCCTGTTTAATTTGACTGATGAGCATTCTGGGTTGTTAAATTATGTCTGACTGTAAAAGAAACCTGTATAAAGCAGTTAAAACCCAATTTGCATTCATGTAAGAATTCTGGATCAAACTTTTGCTTTAAAAGGTCCCAAGGAAACTACATTTAAAAAAAAAAAAAAAGTTTTATTTTTTTTTTGTATAGTTTTCTTGTTATCCAAAATGCACTCTTCATGAAGACTATGGCAAGCTGTGGGAGAACCGACAGTTCTGTGATGTTGAGTTCATCCTAGGAGAGGTGAGTAATAATTTGTGTAAATTATTTATATTACATTTTTATAGTGACATTCTCAAACTGAAAAAACACACTTGTTGACTAGAGAGAAGAGAGGGTTCTGGGACATATTGTCATAGTAACAGCACGCTGCCAGTGGCTACGGAAGAAGATTCTCCAGGCCAGAGATCGACAGAAACAGGTCAGCTTCAGATAATAATGTCTTTTCTTTTATTGCAAAACCCAGCATGACAATCAAACTCAAAATTGCACTTAAACTTTTGACCAGTAATGTTATTCACAACAATTGAAGTGAACTTGCATGCCAGTTTTAAAGTCCTTTTATTTTGTGTCTGTCTAGAAAAGTAAGCAGGAGGCAGGTGAAGAGAGTGAGGAGTCTGGAACAGACAAACAGAAGGATGCCTCCAGTGCTAACAAATCTTCGGGGGGTCCTCCTCTTTTGGAAGTCTCCATCAGAGAAGCAGAGGCTCAGCCATTTGAGGTGCTAATGCAATTCCTGTACACGGATAAGATCCAGTATCCTCGACGAGGTAGGCAAGCGCTATCCAGTCTTTATGAAAGGCTTATTTTTGGCCTATTTTGGGTCAAATTAAAGTACTTGGGCTGTTCATTTTACAATGACACCTGAATCACAAGCAAAATTGCTTGTAATATTCATGACTTCTTGATGCATTGTCAAAGAATAGAAGTCTTATTTTTATGACATTAGATTTAATTATTTCATTTAATTAGATTTTTATGACATGAGATTTAAAAAAAATAAAAAACGAAATCAAGAAAATAGGCTTTGGAGAAGGTCTGGTTAGACTTAGCATTTTCTCTTGCTGTCTTAGAAATATGGTGAAGCACTCTGTATGATCTTTTCTTCCCTATCCATCTCTCCTCAGGTCATGTTCAAGATGTCCTGTTGATAATGGACGTGTACAAACTCGCCTTGAGTTTTAAGCTGTCTAGGCTAGAACAGCTATGCGTGCAGTACATCGAAGCTTCAGTAGACTTGCAGAACGTCCTCAGTGTGTGTGAGAACGCAAACAAGCTTCAGCTTGACCAACTCAAGGTAAACATATGGTAAACCAATTTGTATAGTATGTGCAAGAAACATTGTGGAATACTTTAGATTTTAGCTGCAAATATTACCTTAGCTGCTATTAATTGGTTAATTAATTTTGTATATCTTCTTCTGACTAACATATTTGAAATGGGGATGGAGTGTGCATAACTGGAAAACAATAACAGCATGCAAGACACTTTTCTTTCCTCCTAATGGATCTGTATTTCTTTTCTAAAGGAGCATTGCCTTAACTTTGTGGTGAAGGAGTCTCACTTTAACCAGGTTATAATGACCAAAGAGTTTGAGCATCTTTCCACTCCTCTCATTGTGGAAATAGTGAGACGAAAACAACAGCCACCTCTTAGAGTCTACTCTGATCAGCCAGTAGATATAGGTACAGACACAAAAAAGCATTGCAGTACTCTTAATTTTTCCTCCCAATCCCCCTTTGTGGTTCGGGTTGTGATTTCTTTTGGATTTTTTCTTTCAGGCACATCTCTGGTACAAGACATGAAGGCCTATCTGGAAGGTGCAGGGTTGGAATTTTGTGACATCATTCTGTTGCTGGACGGTCACCCTCGGCCTGCACATAAAGCCATACTGGCCGCCCGCTCCAGGTATGAGAAACTGCACGCGAGACAAAATACTGGTTTTTACTGGTCCTAAAGTGTAATGATCTACATGAAATTGATAAGATCCCATTTAATAAAAGAAGGGTTTCAAATAATACTGTGGAGAAATCGGTAAAGGGGAAACACTTTTTTTTTTTTCATTGTACTCACGCAACCCTTTTGGTGGGGGCAGATACTTAGAATAAAAAGTATTTTTCAGGCTTTTTGCCTCTTTTGAAAGGTAATTTTAGTAGAAACAGTGGTCCTAATTGGTTTGCTTCCTGACAGCTATTTTGAGGCAATGTTTCGCTCATTCATGCCTGAGGATGGGCAGGTGAACATCTCCATTGGAGAGATGGTGCCCAGCAAACAGGCCTTTGAGTCTATGCTGCGCTACATTTATTATGGAGATGTCAACATGCCCCCAGAAGACTCACTGTATCCTTGCAAACGAAAATGAATGTATATTACTTATTAAGAGTGAATACATTTACTGTGTGCAATTATTTGTTGAGGTGAATGGATTTGGATTCCTTTTAATTTGCATTAAGCAATTTACATAATGTAGGAGGGACAAAAATATATTTTATTTATTTATTTATTTAATTTTTTTTGGGCATGTTGATTCTTGCATATTATGATCAAAGGCTGCAATAAACAGTACAGAAAAATGTACAAAAGTATATTGCTTGCTTGTAATGAGCTATTTTAGTTCGTTTTGTTACCGAAAGACTGGGATCTCACTTAGTGTTTTCTGTTCACAAGAAGTGAGTGGCTTTATCCTTCACACAAGCCCAGATACCTGTTTGCAGCACCATATTATTATGGCTTCTCTAACAACAGGCTGCAAGCCTACTGCAAGCAGAATTTGGAGATGAATGTTACTGTGGAAAATGTCTTACAGGTAGGCCTACGGTGGATTGCTCTGCTGCTTCAAATGAGTCATTATTACTAAAATGTATTTTATAACAATCTCTTAAAAGTGGTACTCACAGAAAATGAGACGTTTATCATGACTGATCTGTTGCTACACTACAGAAGCTTTTGTGAAAATTATGAGAAATATCTACAGTAAATATGGCACCACATTATTAGGTGGAATGGAGAATTAGTTTTTTGAGGATATATTTTTACCCATGTCACCCATGTGCTTTCAGATACTTGAGGCAGCTGATAAGACTCAGGCTCTGGACATGAAGAAGCACTGCCTGCATATTATAGTGCACCAGTTTATCAAGGTGGGTGTGCTGCTGACCGGTGCTCTGAGGATGTGTTGGCTACCTGACCATGGCTAACTCATCTGATCTCCTCCATCGATTCTAACCTGTGCAATTTAACATCAGCTCGGCAGAAGGAAAAGGCTAATCTTTTGAGCAATTGGAAGTTGGACTTTGAATATCCGTAGAATTAACAAAAACAGTCATGATCAAGATGAAAAAACATTTTTCTTTGTGCTTCACTGTGTAAATACAACATAGTGTGAATGTCTGCGTGGAGCATGAAACTGCCAGTTGCCAAAACAAAGTGCTATATTTCAAATGTTATTGTTTCTATTTTCTTTTTTTCTTGCTTGTACATCTCTTAGTTGCCTTACACTCCTGTTTTGGCTTGTAATTTTTTGTTTACTGTTTGTTTATTTGTTTTGCTCTCCTCTCCTTCCCCCAAAGGTGTCCAAGCTCCCCAACCTGCGATCACTCAGCCAGCCACTGCTGTTGGACATCATAGAGTCTCTGGCATCACACATATCAGATAAACAGTGTGCCGAGATGTGCTCCGACATATAGGCATGTTCTCTTTTTCTCTTCTTCTTCTTCTCCCTTTTTTTTCCTGTTTATTTATTTAAACATATCACGAAAGTATATCATTTATTTTCCCCGTTTCTCCTTCCATAGCCATTCTTCCTATAGCCTGCTTCTCACTCCTGTAGATTATCACTGATGTCTGACCAGCTAGTCTGTATGTGGATTCTGTGCTCACCACAATATTTACAGGTAGAAATATGGAGAGGTAATGCTTTGACGACACACCATTTTGCTGATAAGTGAGGAACGTGCGTTACCAGTATGCCTCCTATGTAACAAAATCTTCCTGTAGCTTATCTGCATGATCCTCAGGATTACTAAGGCAAACAATTACTTTCTGACATATGTACTATGTTAATAGTACACAAATGCACTTTGTTTTACAGGTTTAAAGATATTTCTCACAGAAGTGAAATTAAGCCTACCTTTTAATAATTGCTTTGATTACAAATGCTTAAGGGTATTTGACAAATAAAACAACTTTCATTGATTTGTTTGCATTAGTTTCTTAATTTACCATATTAAGTTTTCCGTATTGCAGTTAATGGGGCAGCGGTGGCCTAGTGGTTAGGGAGTTGGCCCCAGAATCAGAAAGTCATGGGTTCAAATCCCAGACCAGTAGGTTGCCCTGAGGTACCCCTGCACAAGGTACTATCCCTGTCGCTGCTCCCCGGGCGCTTTCAATAGCTGCCCCCTGCTGCACGTGTGTGAGTGTATGAGTTAAATGCAGAGGTGTAATTTCGTTGTGTTTCACTGTGTGCTGGGCTGTGTTTCACAGTGACAAGAATAGTCACTTTCACTTTAATAATTTAAATCACATTTTTATATACACTGCACCATGTAAATATTAAAGACCTATCTATGGGATCTATTCATTCCAACTTCTTTTATCGTTTCTCCTTATGAACTATCACTGTTGTGTCGGATTTAAACATAAAAATGAATTCTGTCTTACTGTGTCATCTATATGACTCCTGATAGATAGCTGAATACTAATGAGGCACTGCATAACTGCTCTGCTAATAAATTATTTAAACAGCCTCTTTTTTTTGTCCTTCTTATTTATGGAGGACCAATAATGTGCTTCTTCAAAATGTACACCTCTTACACAAATCATCCTCGGCTACCAGCAAAGATGACAATATATATCCTGAACATCCTGGGAAGTGCAGTTCTTCATTTGAAACTTAACATGTTCTTTTGTCAAAGCGATGGCCATCTTTCCACCTTTTCCTGTCTGTGCTCTCTTCTGACCTTTGGATAGAGGAGAAGAAATGGAAGACAGAAAGAAAGCAGGGTTTTGGACAGCGGCACAAAGAAGCTCATTTAGTTTAAAAGCAGGCACCGTTAAACCTCCCTGTGAGGAAGTGCAACTAAACCTACAGGGCATTCAGGCCACCCAAAACTTGGGCTACAATCAGCCTCTAGCATTGGCAAACACCACCTCCATTTTAATGCCAAGAGAAACAACACAACGAAATCAGGAAGCCATCTTTCTGAAAAATGTGTTTAACATTTGGAGAGCTTAGTGTCATAAGTTTAGAGCCATTAAAATGAAGAAGTATGTAGTGTGTTCTTGTTCATCCTGATTTTAATTAATTGTTTTGTGATGGTATAAATACATTCATATACACAGACTGTCAAAAAAATGTTTTTATATTAAAGTAAAACCACTGTTGCAAAAAAGATAAAATGATTCCCATCAAACACACACAAACACACACACACACACACACACATATAAATATATATACAGTACTGTGCAAACGTTTTAGGCAGGTGTGGGAAAAAATGCTGTAAACAAAGAACGCTTTCAGAAATATAAATAATGATTGTTTATTTTGATCAATTTACAAAATGCAAAGTGAGCGAACAAAAGAAAAATCTAAATCAGATCAATATTTGGTGTTACTACCTTTTATCTTCAAACCAGCATCAGTTCTTCTGGCCCCACAGAGCCCTGATCTCAACATCATCCAGTGTGTCTGGATCACATGAAGAGACAGAAGGATGTGAGGAAGCTACATCCACAGAAGATCTGTGCTTAGTTCTCCAAGATGTTTGGAACAACCTACCAGCTGAGTTTGTGTGTGTGTGTGTATATATATATATATATAAATATATTCTACATATACTACATTCTAATCCTGAGGACTAGACCTTGGCTGAGTGAGGGAACCTAGTTAACATGAAGCAATCAAAAAAAAATTAAGTAGATAACCTCTGAGTTATATCATTAGGTAGTTCAAAATGCATAAGGGACTCCTCCTGTCTCAGTGACAGTGCGTGATCACAGAAGCTGATTGAAATCCTAAGCCTGACTCTGGCTTCTAAGAGAAGCCCCCGTTTCTGGATCAGTGCATGAATGAATAGAATCCCAGTCTGTATAAAAAGAACTATTTCTATCTTATTCTTGACCTTTGTCCACTTATTTTACCCTTCACCCTGCTTGCAGCTTCAATTACTTCAGATCAGACAGAGATACGTGGAAACAAAGAGACCTCTGTGTAAAGGTGGAAAATGACATGGCAAGGTTATTTAAATAGTTTTTCTTATATTGAACTAAGAGGCATAAAAAACTATAGGAGGTGGGAGGTAATGGTCAGTCATTATAAATAAGATCAAAGGAAAAAATTATAAAAAAAAAAAGAAAAATTGATTAAAAGCTAAAAATCTCCATAATTTTAGGTAAAGTTTAAGCCAAAACACTGCCGCACATGGTTGAGTGCAAAAGTTTCCATGTTCAAATGACGTTTTGCAGAAAAGTGCACTTTCTCTACAGAACGGCATTTTCCCACGCATTTAAGAGCTTAAGAGCATAATTTCTATTTGTTTTCTGAGGACTGAAAACATAAAACATTAAATGCTTCATAACTACATCCAGCACATTCACATTCTATCATTTTTCATTTGTGCCAGCATGTTTAATTCAATGCAATTTAAGGGTATTCTATTTAGATGATGTGTACTTATTTTAGGCAGGTTATGCAAACACTGAAAAAAAATAAAACATTTGGAGATGTCTTCCTTCCCTACGGAGAATTCGAGCTCACTTTTTTATGTAAATGCTCTAAATGCATTGTTTGTAAAGGCATTAAATGCAAATCCCAGTGCCTCCACATGCATTATGCATGAGCAGCAGAGAAGGATGTCCAAGGACAAAGCTTGGGAAAAGATGAATTCAGGCCTATTTGTTTAGACAGGCTGTCTGGAATCCATCAACAGCACCATTTCTACAGAGCTTTAGAAATAAACACTTTCAGTGGTGAGCGATTTTGTATTCCTGATTCTGTTAACACACTACCCTGACCATAAGCATACCGCTTCTGAATGAATTTCACTCTGATTGTCCATGCAAGCATGAAGTGGTGATAAATGACGACCCAACGCAGCGATTCTCTGAAAGTGATTCGTAATAATGCTGCAAATGGGACTCCATTTGGAGTTTCTCTCTGAAGCTCACCTGCCCCCTCTTTGTGCTGTTTGTGCCTTCATCCTCAGTGCTCATGTTTCACCCCTGCGGTGGCTCCTCACGTTGGACTCAAAACTGGACCATATCTGATTTCCCCCCTTTTAAAAAGCCCCTATTGTCCTCTACAATGATATTCATCACTCCGAATGAACAGAACGCCTCTTGTGGCTGGACGAATGCTTGGGGATTATCTGGAGGTTAACGGGTGCTTTGGTTATTAAAGAAGTTGACCATGAGGCTCCAGCCTGGGCTGAGCTGGGCTGGGCCTGCTCATGCTACTGGGTAGGAGGGATGGGTTTAAGGGTGGACAGACCCAAGAATAGAGAGAGAGCGAGGAACTAGAAAAGCGCAAGGATGGTGCTCCTGACGGCCAAGATCATGCAAAGGGCCTCACTCTTCATATCTTTTGGTGGCTTGATTACCACTTTCATCACCACCTTCTTGCCACTTTGGAAAACAATGAACTCAGACTTGAACGAAATGGAGAACTGGTATGAGGGTCTCTGGCACACTTGTATTTTTACTGAAGAAGTGGGCCTACACTGCAAAGCCTTTGAATCTTTGTTGGCTTTGCCCCCAGTCACCCTAGCATCTCGTATACTCATGTGCATCTCCATCGCCACCGGTTTCCTCGGAGTAGCGGCAGCCTTTTTTGGCCTGGAGGGTGTGGATATAGGTCAAGGCCGTGAGAAAACGAAGAGGGTGCTCCTCATCCTCGGTGGCATGCTGATCTGGGTCTCGGGGGTCACTACCTTAGCTCCAGTCTCTCTGATCGCTTATGTAATGGTGGTGGAGTTTTGGGATGAGTCTCTGCCTGATGTGATGCCACGGTGGGAATATGGAGAGGCCATGTTCTCGGCGTGGTTCTCCGGACTTCTACTGGTGATCGGCGGATCCTTCATCTTCGTGGCAGTATGTATGGGTGACCACGAGGCTAAACAGCAGAACAAAATATTCACACAAGCCAATGGACAGCAACCAAGGACTCAAAGTTACCTAAAGACTGAGATTTTATAGTTTTATATCCATTAGATAGCAAGGTAGATAGAGGCGTGTAATACATATCTTATGTAATAGTGTTTTTTAACAACAAGAAAACTGGCATTCATGTTTGGGTTTTTTTTGTTTGGTTTTTTTTTGGGGTGGTGGCGTTGTTTTCTTTTGAATATTTTTTTGAGCCATACATGTCTTTCAGTCTAAAAATACAATTGTTGTGCTTTTGCCTGTTTTTTTTTTTTTTAACATTTGCTGTCCATGTACATTTTTTTTAGCAAGGATAAATGTAATAAAAGGTGATAAAAAGTTTTACTCACCAAGCATAACTTTTTTTTTATTTTTGCTAAAATACACATGTTCAATAATGCTTATGTCCAGTCTGTGTTAAGGAGGTAAAACTAAATACAAAGAATGTGCCGCGGCATGAGAACAGTTACGCTTCGACGTTTTCTGAAGTCTTCGATCTTTCCTTTGGCAACCTGCAGAATCTTAAAACATCTAAAGTCATGTTATGACATCATGTTATGACTTTAATTGTCTATCGTCTCAGAGTAAGAACTTATGAGCACAATTTCATACACTCTGAAAATGATTCTGACGGCACAATGCTATAACTCTGTAGGGTATTGGAGTGTAATTTAAGTTAAAATGAAAATCACTGCCTCACCTGAGAGCCTGGCTTAACATTAACTGCATTGTGGCATCTATACAATCTGGATTTAGTAATTAGAACAGGATCTAATAAGTCCACCAGTACCTTAAAAATGAGTTCTCTTTTCCAAACTGTGTATTACTGGTTTATCAAAACATTAACTTAAATCATGGATCCAACTTGGGTTTAAATTAAATGCTTTGCCTCAGTTGCAGCTGCTAATAGTTATCAAGTTTAATGCTATTTATTAGAATTTAATTACTTAAAAAATGAGTTATGAATACCTGTTACCTGTGTTTACCTGGCAATATACCTAACAAGCCTTATAAATTTTTATTTTTTTATTTTTTTGCCTTCTGGGATTGCTCATTTCATCTTGAAAAATATTTGGATTTGTTGATTCTATTAAATACAAAGTGAACAAGTAGAGTCAGAACCCCTCCAGCTTTGGCGCTTCATAGCCGGGGCAGGTGTGTTTGTGAGGGAGATTGAAAAATTCTTTAATGGACATTTTGGCTGCTGTGAGAGGGACACTGAAACTACAGTTAAAAAGGAAAGATAGCACACCTGAGTAACACTGAATGTCTCTTTTTTTCTAGCTGAAAAAAGGCATAGGGGATAACTCTGGTGATGAAAGAGAGAGAGAGAGAGAGGAAGAGAGAGAGCGAGGGAGTGAGTGAGTGTATGTGTGTTTTGGGACGTCTAGTGTTGCCACTGGTTCCAGGGTCACTGAGGACTAGTAAAACACAGGTGTGCATTTGGTTTACAATTAGACCTTAATCTCAACCATTAGAGCTTCCACTGCGCAAAAAAAGAGGTCATTCATCCGTTTCCAGTGTGGGAGTGAGGACCCATCTGTGTCTGATAGTGAAAAGAGTAAAGAAAATAGCCCATTACTGACTTTATCCAGGAGAAACAATTAAAGCTACTGCACGAAAGTTTAATCTTAAAAAATATTTGTTTCACAGAAACTGGGCTCAGCATTTGAAAGTGTGTTGAAAATGTTCACGTTAACAGATCGTTCAGTGACTCTCAGCTCTTGCTCAGTAGCCCTCCGGTGGTGCAGTTGAATTTGCTGCTCTGTCTGCCCTTCTGCGTCGGCTGAATGGAACGAGCTTTTTCAGGAGTGTGTTATAGTGCAGAATATTGCTGCAAACTGTATAATAAACAGCATAAGCACATTGTTCTGCATTTTGAATCCCAGAAAGCTCTTTAAAGTGGTAGTAAAGAGCACAAATGCTTAAGGGTATTTCACAAATAAAACAACTTCCACTGATTTGTTTGCATTGGTTTCTTAATTTACCATATTAAGTTTTCCGTGCTGCAGCTAATGGGGCAGTGGTGGCCTAGTGGTTAGGCTCCAGGATTGGAAGGTCATGGGTTGGAATCCCAGACCAGTAGATTGTCCTGAGGTACCCTTGAGCAAGGTAGCGTCCCCAACACTGCTCCTTGGGCACTTTAAATAGCTGCCCCCTGCTGCACTTGAGTGTATGGGTTAAATGCAGAGTCGGTGGCAGCAGTGGTTTAGTGTTTAGGGAGTTGGCCCCAAGATCGGAAGGTCGTGGGTTCGAATCCCAGACCAGTAGGATGCCCCGAGGTACCCTTGAGCATGGTATCATTACCCCTGTATCGGTTGAATTTCGTTGTGGTTCACTGTGTGTTGTGCCATCTTTTTACCATGGCAGTCACTTTCACTTTCACTTTGAGAAAATTCCTGTATAAAAAGAACACACCCGTATAAAAAACTTTCTGACGATGTATCTTGAAAAAGAAAGGAACTTTAGAAAATGACACCTGCACTGGTATGGATTTTCGGGGCAGGCAGACTGGGTTTTTCTTCTCTTTTCTGTCGCTTGTGAATGTATTAGGTAACTATTAGTTGTTTGAATAGCTCATTTCAGTCTCAGCAACCTGGTTATATAGATTCATTGTTTCAGTCTCCTTTTCTTTGGGAGATTTGAAAGATTTGGTTCACTGAACTTCTCTGAATATACTGATATATAACATATATAACATGTATGGATGGAATGCACTTTTAACCGCACACTTATAAAATGCATTACATCCTGCTGCATGCATTTTCTGTGCATTCCTGAAACTATGCTTGCAATGTACACTTAAGCAAGTATACCTTGTAAAGGATGTATTCCGCTATTATTACAAGCACAAGTATTTATTTTTTGGAGAAACCAGCAGCTTGCAATCCATGGCTGCATCAATAGCCATGAATTATTTTCACATATTGACAGGGTTTGGGGGGGATTAACTGGAGGAAGGATCTGTCAAAGGGTTCCAGCATTAACATGCAAGAGCTGATAATGCCAATAAATTATTTAACACTGCACTTCTCTTCTTTAGCATTTGTTTAGGGCCATCCTTTCTTATGGTATTGACTTGAAATGAGAATGGTGCAATTCTTTCCCCCACCACTAGAAGGTGCTGTGAACAGATTGAATCTCCCATCATTCACTAGCAATTATAATAATAACGGGTACATTTTCATTACTCTGAATAGAATATGGTAGCATAAGGTATGGTTACCACTAGAGATAACATTCAGATTGTCACATAAATCAAACATTCCCAGTCCCCATTTTGTTTTACCCCAGATATAAAATTTAAGCAGTAGATTGTATTTGTGCATTTAAATGTTCAGAAGCGTGTTCACTGAAAAGATGACCTTATTTTAACTTGTGACTTGGCAAAACAACAGAGCAAGAAAGCTTAACAGACAGATTTGACTGTATATCTGTGTGATTAGTTAGAAAGGAACATTGTCATCAAAGTTTTTAAAACACTTTATGGCTTTCTAACTCCGATTAAGTCTGGATATTAAACATGGATATATTTATATGCTGTGATAAGTTTCCTTATTATCCCTTCCTTCACAAATAAAAGGTCGCTGAGCCATTTTAACATTTTTAAGCATCTAAATACTTTATTATCTAATAGTGTAAAGGTCATGTCATACATTTTTTATTTTCTTTTATTGTCTGTTAATGATGTTTGTCATTGTTTTGTGTCCCATCAGCAGTCATAGTTCCTTTTTCCTTTCTCAGAATTTTTTTACCGCTCAGAATTTAACAGGATGTTCTTGTTACATATATTTATTAATGATAATTCAATAAGATAATACTCTGACACCTGTACCAGAATATTATTGGGCTACCTTGTATCGCACATAATACAAAATGAAGTCTGGGCTACAACACCGCTTATAACTTCAATATAAAGGGCGGGGCCAACCTGCATAAAGCTGATCCGGCAGATTATCTCATTGCTTTTATTTAAGGTATTCTAAAGCAACAAAATATGTTCATTTTTGAAAATATTTTTCTATCTAGGTTAGGATATTTTTTTGGCAGTAACGTTCTGACAGAAAAATTCTGACAACTGCCTCAAAGTGGTAGAAAAGTGTATTTTCTCAGAATGTATTTTTGCAGATCTTGGCAGAAGAAGTGGAACTAAGAGGCCTACAGGCTTTATTGCTCTGCTCCGATGTGCTTACCTTCAATAAAGGAGTGTTTCCTATCTGTGATGACACTCTCTCTGTGTCCAGTGTCATTTGTCACTTGAGCTTGGGCATGACCACCCGCATGGACATCTTATTTGACCGGAGCTGACCTCATCTATTCTGATGATGTTATCGGTGCAAAAACATCTAAAAGGAGTATAAACTGAAAACAAAAGCTCGCTCCCACACACACGCATGTACGCAATTTCTAAACATAGTTTTATTCTCCAGAGTGGATTAGATAAGATAGTACAATGCTTCATTAATCCCAGGTAAGAGATCTCTTAAGGTAAGAGAGGGATTATAATTCATAATATGTCTTGCTGGGTTCCCCTAAATGACTTTTGCACTGATATCAGCAGAAGGTTGGAGCCAAACAATTCTTTGGTTAAGTCTATACAAACTCCTGTCCTTGAAGACACCCAGATGGTCAACATTTTGTTCCTCTCAGTGGTTCTTCCTGGTACTCTAAAAAAAGTTCTTACTATTATTGTCAGCGCGGTCATAGGGGCCTGCACCCGTATTTCTGAAAATCCGCTTTGTGGCTTGTTCTGTTGTTACAAGTGCAGTATAACTGAACTGAACTGAACTGAACTGAACTGAGCTGAAATGGATGAGATTTGTTCTTGTGCACTGAAATAAGAATATAAGACTCAATACCTGGTTGTGCTGGCAGCTGGAGCAGGGACTCAGAAACTCTTACGTGCAGAACTCTTCCTCAGACACTTCAGTCACCTGCCATCCTTCATTGAAAGGATGAACCATTGCAGAAAACAGATGAACTGGTCAAAAAGCGCAGGGGTAGAATGCAGGAGCATTAGAAACAGACATGAAGATGGACAGAATCGCAGTCAGACAGACATAACAGAGTTAAGATGTAAAGACAGGACAGGTAGGTAGGCTGCAGTGGAGGAATTGTTCTTTACTCATGAGAAGTCTAAACTGAGACGGTGTGAGGAGCCACACACACTATGCAGTAAACTCCACTACAAAATAATGGAAATAATATACACAATAATATAAAACATTTTTTTCCTTTTAAATATAAAACAATAAATAAAATAATTCTAATGACATGCTGGTTCTGCAAGTTGATAGGTTTCAAATAATTGTAGAGTTGGGAGTTATAAAATTGCTCAGTTTTCAAGGTAGATGAAACGTTGGGGTGGTGTGGGCTGGACAACAGAGTGTAGCCGAGAGTCTAGTACTTAACTTTATTCATCATAACTATGTGCACAGAAATCAGAAACCAAATATACACTGAACATAATACATGTGAACATAAACAATGACTGACGCTCTGCTCTGACTTACTCGGGCTTATAAAGGCAGCCTCCATTGAAGCACATCTGTCACCCAGGTGAGCACAGGTGTGCACAGTCAGAGCAGAGCGCTGCCTATCGCTTCGGTAGATAATCTGGCCTGAAATTGGTCTTTTTTATTACAATATATAAAAACAATCAGTTTATCACTTTATGTTCTGGTGTCTTGTTTAGAATATTTTAAACCCATTTGTCTTGGTTCAAAATATCAGTTCAAAATAACATTATGAAAAAGGCCAGTGATTCCACAATTTCAAGAAATGAGGACTTTTGGAGAGATAGATAGATAGAGAAAAAAGAGAGAGAGAGAGATAATGTGACTTAGACAAAGTACCAAGCTAAGAGAACAGGAGGTGGGGAGAAGAAGAGAAAGGAGGAGGGCAGGGAGAGTGCTGAGCAGAGGGAGGGAGAGGAAGGGAGAAAGTGGAGCTCTGGGAGAATTCATGCTGTGTTAGCATCCCCCGAGCAACTCCATCAATACTGCATACAGCTGAACTGCTGGCAACAGAGCTGCTACTGCAGCCCACAGAGAGAGAGAGAGAGAGAGAGAGAGAGAGAGAGAGAGAGAAAGAAAGAGGAAGGGGGGACTAGTCTGGGAGTGTGTGTGTATGTATGTCTGTGTGTGTTAGAAGGAATAAGCAGTAGCAATAGAGATTTAGAGAGCAAGCCAGCACTTCCTACTGTCACCTTTGCTTTCTGCCTGCTGCTGCTTTGTGTGTGTGTGTGTGTGTGTGTGTGTGTGTGTGTGTGTGGGACCGTGCCTGGATCCTGGGTTACTGCAGTAAAAGCAGTGCAGGGTAGAACGTAGTGCTCCAGGAGACTTGGGACTTTGCTCTAGAATGCAACATCCATCTGGAAAACTGGCCATCCACTGACTGCGCTTGCTTCACACAGGAGGGGGGATCAGGTAAGTACTTCTCGCTACCTGTCCTGCAGAGCTGGGTGTGTGGAGATACTGACCACTTAAACAGCAGGTGTAGTTGTTTAAATAATACTAAAGTGTCTTGGGATCCAATCAAACAACTGCCCGATCTTCTGCTATAAACCTGCTTCTTCGCTGTTCTTGTCCAAGTTCAGTAAAATATGTTGAAATCATTCTTGTGTTAATTGATGCTATAAATACAGTAGCTGGAGAAGAGGCAGAAAAACATATTTATTACTTTCTTCTAAGGCTTAGATAAAATGTTCAGTTCAGTAATTACTGTAACTGATATGACTATGAGAGTGTGAAACTGAAGTGTGGACCCCCTGACAAATCTTAAGGGTCTAGGGTGTTAAAAATGTGTGGAGCTGAAACTTTCTAGAATACAAAGACTCTGCAGTAAATGCAAGTGCTTGAGTTGGATGTGAAGCTGCTTGGGGGGGGGGGGAGTTTGCTCTTTAGGTAGGCAGCTGGGTGCTGTAGTGGATTGCAGTGTACAGATTTGCAGCAATGAAGCAGCAGAGCTGCAGTGAGACTGACACTGCTGGACTCATTCGTCCTCTCTCTTACTCCGTCTCCATCTCCAAGTCAGTCTATTCTAATAGCTTTATTGGCAAAGCTGTATCAACTATACTGCCAACAGCAGGCTCAACAAAAATATAAGCACTGGATTTATAGTATGAAGTATGGCATTAATAGTCTTAATAACATTCGTTTTAATTATAATAACGCTACCCTTCTTCATAATATTAATTTTGATGAAACTGTCTCTTTCTGATCACTAATCGCTACTTTACAATTCTTCTGTCTCTCATCTCCTTCTCTCTCTTCTACTTATAAAAAATCATTGAGGATGAAAAACTTTTTGCTGGTTAAAATTGTCCCCTGAGTGTACACTTTTCAAAATTCTCTCTCTCAGGCCTACCTCTCTCTTGCACACATAAGTTGGCCATAATATTTGAAATGTTTGAGTCGATGGAGGTGCCGTTAGGCTGGTCATTGCAGTCAGCGAAGCTCCTTTTGGATACCGCAGTAAAATCCCACTCTGCCACTGAGCTCAGCTTGATGTATGCATAATGAAAGAAAAATGGAGATAATGCACAGCATGGCTTTTTATTTCCTGGAACAAAGTGTTTTCCACTTTAACAGAAACAGCAGAAACGTTAAGACCCTGAGAAACAGTGCTGCATGGTAGGACTGTAGTCAGCCTGTATTTTACAAGAGCCTACAGGCACGTGCTCTGTGCCATAACCCTGCAGTGTACTACAGCTTAGTCTCCAAATTCCACAACAAGATCAACTGTGAACCACAATGCCCTTTTCCTTTCCATGCAGTAATGCTCTCATTCATGCAGTTTTACTCTGAAGACAAATAATTATAGTAGAAAATACCACCAGTGTTAATTGGTCCATCAAATATGTATAAAGATCTATTATATACTTTGTGTCTTTTGGACCAGTTATCACTGATAGTGTTTTTCTAGTTATTCTATTATCTTCTTCTAGTTCTCCTAGTACTTCTGTAGCTGATTTTTTTTTCTCTTTGGTCAATTGTGAGTATAACAGTGTGATACATAAACTGTGGGTGGTTTCAAAAAAAAAATGAAGAAGATCATCACAAACCCTCTGTCCATCTTGACATGCTTATATCACTTGCTAAAGTGATGGTAAATGACTTGATCTTGCAAAAGATCATATTGTTTTAAATATTCGTAAGAAAGTATTGGTGAACTAGTGGTTAGGAAATAAGGAGGTCGTGGGTTCAAATTCCAGACCAGTAGGTTGCCCTGAGGTATCCTTGAGCAAGGTACTGTCCCCATCACTGCTCCCGGAACTCTTTAAATAGCTGCCCCCTGCTGCACGGTGTGTGTGGGTGAAAAGCAGTGGTTGCATTTTGTTGTGATTCACTGTGCTGTGTTTCAAAATGGTAAATGGTCACTTTCACTTTCACTTCAAACCCACTCTCCTGCTCAGCGTCCAGAACTGAACTGGAAGGCAGGTGAACGGCACTCCATGACCTGTCAGTCTTGGTTAGTGCTAACTGTCACTCACTAAACTGAAAAGGTACATCAAGAGTGATGAATCAGTCCGAAAGATAAAGTTATATCGTTATGAGACCGGGAACAAGAAGCAGCCAGCAATTAATGTTTCTATTTATATTACTAAATACTGGAGGGCATTGTGAGCATATTTGAATATTTGAGGGAGGATCTGGCAACCCCATTATATAGTGGGATTACAGCCTTGAAATAGCACTTTGATGATAATAGTCAGACTGTTGGTTTAGCCGTGGAAGGTGAACAGTATTCCCTCATTAAAGTCTGTTGGGCTCCGTCCTGGTTAAGTTCAGTTCTTGTGGATGAATTGGTACAGTCGAGCCCGGGCAGTAAACACTGGCTTTACAATCTGAACTCACACCAACATCAATCAGGTGCCATTACCTGTCCGTGCCTGCGTTCTAAAATTCTAATTCAAAACTGAAACTCCAAAGGTCATTTCAACCACAAGTTGAGTGAAGTTGAGTTTTAAACATCGTTTGTCTCGGGCAAATAATAATTTACACAAGTGAATTTGACAATTTTTTTCATTGTGAAAAAGCACAGCACAGAGTGAACCTTAATGACATTCAACCTCTGCTTGTCACCCGCACACCGTGCAGCAGGGGGCAGCTATTTAATGTTCCCGGGGAGCAGTGATGGGGACAGTATATTGCTCAAGGGGCAACCTACTAGTCTGGGATTCGAACCCATGACCTTTTGGTCCTGGGGCCAATTCTCTAACCACTAGGCCACCCCTGCCCAGTGCATCTTTTGGAATTACGTGCATGGACTATTTGACATTTCATGAAGGGGACAGAAAATGTCCATCAGTTATTCACTTTTTTATCATTTTTCTCTTCTAGTAGAAAAAGACAGTGTGAATTGACATCATTTGTTCGGTCTGTCTAACTGTCTACTTCTCTATTGTCTATCTATCTATTGACTGATTTATCTAGAGTTCATTATTTCCTCTCTATAGAGAAGATAGATATATTCATTATGTGGCTTGCAAATAAAAGCCACTGCTGTTCTTCTTTAAATCACACACTTAACTCTGCTTTCCATTTATGATTATTAATGCACAGTCTGAGCTTTATGGAACAAGCACGATCACTGATGAACGCCTCTGCATCCTGCATAACCTTTATAGGATCCTGGACAACTTTTATAGTTTAGGTAACCCACTTCTGTAGTAGTGATTTGGAAATAAATTTAGAGATGGAGTTACATTGAGTGTGGTTCCTTACTTACAGCACAGTCAGCATTTGTTTCAAAAGTGAATTTTACTTTTACTTAAATGTCAGTCATTTAAGCCATTCATTTCATTTCCATCCACAAAGACCCTGCAAATCAGATTAAAGAGTTAAGATCAGTGCCCAAACAATGATGTGTCAGTGTTGGTGCTATTAGTGCAGTGCAAATGAATGTGTTACTACTTCAACATGTGTTCAACAGAGCAGGAACTTCTTGAACTTCTTGAAGTTATAAGACTTCAAACCTTTCAACAGCACGTTAAGGTACAGCTTTTTCTTGTATGTCCGAAGGGTCATGCAGGTCAGTGCCCTGTGCTTCTTTGTTGGGCTAAACATGCTTAAACTATCCAAAAGGTTGACCCTTATTTCTCCTCCATGTTTTGCCAGCAGTGGAAATGCACTTTAAGGAAAGTGCTATGTTGTAACTGACACTTGCCTATCTCTTCTAGATCTATGTGAGAGGACTAATGATTAACCAAAGGCCATTTCTGCATATGGGAAAGGTGCGGGCGAAGTTCCAGTAATCAACACAACGCTTTGAGACTTCACAGGGAACAGGGGTATAAGCCCCTCAGTACAGGGACCCAGTAAAATCCATGTAGTGACAAGATAGATGGGTACAGTTTTTACTACTCCTGAAGGGAAGCGCACACACTCCAGCCTGATACAACTTATAAAGGGGACTGCGTACTTTAGACTTCCTATTTAAAGGAGCTTGGGGAAATCTCTTCTGATTGAAAAACCCTTTAAAAGCACTGTGTCATTCTGCAGCTTTGATCAAATCACTGCTGGCTGATAGGCCTGTATACACCGAGGCCATCAGCGTCTCTCATATTCCTACAGTGCCTGAAGATTCGTAATGTTTGATGGGATTTCATTTTGCCTTTGAACTCTTGAGTCACTCGTCAGCCAGAGTCCATTTCAACTGATAAACCGTGTGTGTGTGTGTGTGTGCATGTACGTACGTGTGAGTGTTAATGTGTTGAGTCTTGTAAATCCAGTGGAGAACTGTGTGGAAAGTCAGCTTTTCTGTAAGGCAGCTCAGGGACAAGCGGCTGGCTGTTGACTGGTCCAAAATGGAGGTATGTCAGAACTGAAAGAGAGATTTTACAGAAGGTGACACTTTTGTGTCATGATGCTTTAGGGTGTACAGGCAAGGCCAATGCATGGGATACAGTCCTAAAATAGATAGCCTGGACCTTTCTCTTAAAAGCGTGCTTTAATTTGAATTGATTTGGAAGGAGAGAGAGAGCGCTGATGTTAAGAAGTTCCTGCTGTTTCGTCGTTGCCTTGTGCTGTTGGAGATATCAGACATTCGTTTGAAGTACAATGGCTTCTCAGGGCAGTGAAGATAGAAAGACTTGTTGGCTTAAATGATTTCCTTAATTTTTAATGACCTCTAAGGACTCGTGTATGGTTCCACGCTTCATTTCACTCCAAAAAGTGTAGTTTCATATTTGTTAGCACATAATTTATAATAGGATTAAGATTCATACCTCAATAGTAAGCCTGCTATTGAAACCTTATAGGCCTAATTTATCGCCAGCAACAGCTGAAGCATGCTGTTATTTATTTATTTTTTAAGTTAAAAGTCCACATTTGAGTCTACTCACGGAGAAAAAGCAAGAATATTGTTTTTCTGCCTGCCCCCTTGCTCCCTATTCATTCCACCGTCCCTTTTATATGAGCACCCACTTTGCATTTGTCCCCTGCAAGACAAGCAGTTTCTTGTTCCCGGTCTCATAACGATATAACTTTATCTTTCGGACTGAGTCATCACTCTTGATGTACCTTTTCAGTTTAGCGAGTGGCAGTTAGTGCTAACCAAGACTGACAGGTCATGGAGTGCCGTTCACCTGCATTCCAGTTCAGTTCTGGACGCTGAGCAGGAGAGCGGGTTGGAATAATAGATTATTTGCTGTGTTTGAAAGGCCTTTGAGTAATCAAGCTGGTGACTAGCTCTGGTTTCATTTGCTGGAAATCTTCTTAACCTACTTTGAGTTGGAATAAAGAAATTGCAGTCAGTTTTATTAAGTAGCAGCTTACAAATGCAAGTGAAATATGGCATGTAAGACAAAGAGTACATTTCAGCTCAGTTAAACGATTTGCTGCTTGTTTGTTTCCGAGCCTGCTTGTTTAATAAGGCGTTTTATTATCAGCATGTTTTGTTGATTTTTCATGCATGACCCAAAACCTGTAGAACTATGGGAAGAATATGTAGGAACAGATTCACGGTTGCTATGGAGATTGTCAGAAATTCTGCAGGAATAACAGTAATGCCCCCCTTCTGCCAAAACAGCGAGCCCTGTGTTTTTGCTCCTGTTTAAAAACAGCAGGTTTTCTTTATTTTTTCTTTATGTTTGCAAATTATTCCTTACAGTCGGTGAGAGATTTCCAGTACTACATGTAGAGAAGAGATAATATAGTGAGTAGGACTAAACAGCTGGCCCACAAAAACAACAAAAAAGCACAAAACTGGTCATTGAAGCAGCAGACCATGTACAAAAATAAAACCAGACTGCAAACATTGTTTCACATCGTCAAATTGAGATTGGCTTGTGGCAACATAAAAGTTTCAGATGCTTCAGAACTTGTGCCGTGGGCTTGTTTCCATTCCTGTGTGCTCCATGGGACACACCGGACCTCTCCCTCATTAAGGAGGACTATTGTTCTTTCCACTCGCCACTTCAAGGACCTTTGGGTGTGATATGAATATCAATTGGTCCTCTTATTCCCCGAAAAGCCGTTTAAGCACTTAAATACTGCGTTGAGCTTGACAGTAGAACATATTCGTTTTATAACTATGCTTCCTCAAGGTTTGTGGGGTTTTTCAAAAGGTGTGTTACGTGAGTACGAGTGATCACACAGTTTGGTTTCTAAAATTATTATGCGACTAATGACTTTTATTTGACTCACACTTAAACACAGACTTTTGAAGCGATTATTTATTTAAGCAACTATTTTAAGCAGTTGTTTTGTAAATCTGTTCCGTATGGTTCATGAAATCTTCTGCTTAAATCCTCGCAAGCTAGAAGAATGAAAACCAAGAAAGACAACAGTCGGCAAACTTTATCCACTCACATAATATTTTTTTATTTAAAATGAGAAAGCACTTTAGAATTTTAGTGAGTGGAGAGTGACTGGGAGCATGGTGGTTTCTTGTGAGTGTATTTGGGAAGCTGAAGAATTCACTCTTGTCTTTGGAGACTTTTGTTCTCCTTTTGTGCTGTTACCGTGGATACAAAAAAAAAACTGTTAGTATTTAAATGTGCCCAAGGACTGCAAAAACAACATGAACTTTAGATGGCAAACATGTTTAAGCAATGAGCAAGGTGCTGCAATGTACGTTTTAAGGGTTTTTTCACTAAATGCTGCTATTGAGCAGCTCTAAACTGGCTTGTTCTCTTTTTGTCTCCTAATTACAAAATCTGGCAGCAGATAGATAAGGCATCCCTAGTGTCTTCTTGCCTAGGATTACTACTGAAAGCTTGGCTGAGGAAGCGAGAAAGTAATTTATAGAGGCGAAGGTATATTGGGCATGTCTGAAGAAAACGAAACAGCAAGTATAGAGAGAGAACCACACAATTTACAGATTATTCTGAGCTTTTATAATCTCTTTTTCACTCATTTCCCCTTTTCTTTAGGAAATTACACCTGCTTTGTAATTCCATATACCTACCTGGTAGGGTTGATCTTTGGGAAGGAAGTTGCAGACTGCATCCCATTCATCACTGGTCATTATTTTTTATAATTAGTACTTTAATATCTGGCCAGCAATGTTACCTTACAGTGAGACCTGGGCCTTGGGTCCATCTCCTGGCCTTGGAAGCTGAGGGTCCTTTCATGCATTTTCTTTCCATTCTTACAGTCCAAAATGCAACAAGGGAATTTGCGGTGCTCCTAGGTGTGGCTGTATGTGGGTGTCTGGGTGTCTGCAATGTGATGGATTGTGAACCTGTCCCAGGTTTCTTTGTCTTTCATCCTATAAGTGCTAGGATCTCCGGCACGCCACACAGCCAAACAAGAATAAGGGAAGGAAATAAGATCACGAATGAACTATACATTGCACTTTTCATTTAGTCAGTGTTTTTATTTAAGCTTCTATCCAATCTTAGTACTGTGTGCTGGTGATGTGTGAGGTGCTGGTGCTTGATTTGAATCATTTAATACACTTAATAAGCAAATAAATTGAGATTTCTTCACAGTAGTTTATCTTGTCTAGCCAAAAGCTTTTGCCCAGTACTGCATTTACTGGTCTTTCATCTTACATGCAGAAATATCTTATTGTCCTCCGTTCCCAGGCTATGTGCTGCGGTTGAGATCTAATATGGCCAAGTGGGCCAGGCATGCCCAAACTTCGCATCTGCAGCACTGTGTCCACTCCCAGTCCCTCTGGTCCACCCTGAGCATCTGATCCTGCCTGGGCTTCCCACTCATTGGGCCACTTGGCTTCATTTCGAGCCCAAGATGGGAGGATGCCTCTCCAAGCCCAAACCAGGTGACACATGCACACGCATACAGACGTGCTCAGCTGTACAACCCTGCCACTACCTCAAATCCTGTAATAATTGGCACTTGTTTCTCCATCTATATATAGGCCACTTCAACCTGCCCCCTGACTCCCTTTGTGGCATGGCTTTCTTTTGGTGCTACAGGAATTTTAATGCTCTCAGTTGCTCTCTGTGTTCACAGGGATTACACAGGGAAATATGAGTGTTGAGGGTGCTTGAATATTTCAGTGTATCGCTGTTTCTTTTCTTGCATCCAAAAGATAAAGTGGTGCTGAAGGGCAGAAATATGTCTTCATCTGTCAAAGGACCCACTTTTAAGGCTTTAAGGGTGCAGGCATGCGGAAGGTAGCAAGATTTCATTAGAATGAACCTACATTGTGAGACTGTTGACTTTTGATTTTGAAAAGCAAGGACATGAATTAGACGTGGGAGTGGAAACCTGGTTTGTTTAGATTTTTTCTCAGCCCATATGTTTTTTGAAAGCTTTATTGTGCGGATACTGTATTCTCATTTGATTATGATATTCTGGGCTAAGTGCCCAGACTAAATGGGGCTTTTGACAGTAAACATGTAGTGTAATAATCCAGACTAGATTTAATTAATGTCCAGGAGGCTGTCCCTAAGTTTTTATTCCAGGTGTTAATTTTGTATTAGTAAAACTTATAAAATATTATTCTGATTATTATTAATAATATTTTTATTATTAGGGCAGAGGTGGCCTAATGGTTATGGACTAGACACCATGATCAGAACGTTATGGGTTCAAGTCTCAATTCAGTAGATTACCCTAAGGTACTATTGAGCAGGGTACTGTTCCCATCATTGTCACTGGATATGGCTACCCATTGCTTTACTGTATGTGTGATGGGTTTAATGCAGAGAAGACTTTCGTTGTGGTTCACCGTGTGTTATGCTGTGGTGTACATATTTACAATAAATTCCCTTTGGCAAAATTGTAAGATTTGAAGTGACCAAGAGTGAGCTTTAACACTATTGCAGCCTTGTTGTTTTTTATTTCATTTTTAAAGAGAGCTTAAAGAGGCCATTTAGAAGTGAAGCTAGGACACCTATTTATGATCAAAGTATTACATGAGAACTTCATCAAAGATTTATCTGATCTATCAATCTCGCTCAGACTTATCCAACGAGTCTTGTGATTCTGTCAACTTTTTAGTTTGATTGAAAGTAGAAGTCGCACTATGCATAGAATCTATTATATTGACTAGTTTAGTAGTTAAGAGTTTTTTTTGGGGGGCAGTGTCACAAATAATAAAGCATTTGGAGCAAAACATGTGTTGCCGGCTTTATTCTTCTCCACTACTGGCCTTGGTCGTCTCTTATGATTTTCCATTGATTTTAATTAAGCTTTGCTCAGCAGGTGAGAATTCTCTCAGAGATTAAAGCATAAGACCTGGGTTCTCAGCACATTTTTCCAGCCAGAGAGAGAATGCAGGTTCTGTGCTTGTTGTGGTGGAACTGAATTACACAACAACACCTTTTTCAAGAACATTATCAAGAACATTTTGCTCTTTAAATGAGAAAAAGCCATTACAATTTGCATCCACATTCCCAAAGAACATACTGAATAAAAAAAAAAACCCATATTTACCAGTGATGAAAAAGTGTGTGTTGTTATGTGCTTCTGATTTAGTTTGGTATGTCTGATCTTTGACCCCTGGCCATTGCAGTTGAGGTCAAAGTTGAGCTCACTTTGCTGGAGAAGGAGAAGGAAGCAGACATGATGTCTCCAAATGGAAAGGCCAGTCCCTTCTCCGAGTGCCGTCCCAATGGTTCCTTAGGTCACTGCTCGGACGAAGACTCAGTCGCCCTGCGACCTTCTCACAAACACAGGGACTACATAGAAGCCACGGTGTGCCATGTCAAAGACCTGGAGAATGGACAGTAAGATCATCTGTTTTTATAATCTACACACGCCAAAGGGTTAAAATAACTGTAATTAATAATAAACCAAGACGGTCACAGAAAAATGTATTAAAAGATTTTATTTTGCCAATCCTGTGCTGCTTCCAGTGGTCCTAAATAAAAGATAAGATGTTAAGAAACATCAAGGCCGTCGCTATAATAAAAACAACATTTAAAATGTCTTTAATAGCATATCAAAGCAATATAACATAACACGAATAAAAAAAACTGTTTAAAAGCACCTTTTAGTGTCTATCATATCTGATCCAGACTATAAATAGTATTACTTTTAAAATGGTTAATATGAAACTTTTGAGTAGAAGAGATTACAGGTCTGGTGTTTCACAAATAGTGTGGTTATGCTTTGTATTCCATTTAAATATAGTGTGTAAATATTCTCAATTAAGGGTAGCTGACTCACACTGACTTTGTATTAATTAAAAGTGAGAGGAAGTCTGTGTTTGACTAAAGCCCTGTTGAAATGTCACATAACATCCTGGCATCGGAAAATGAGACATTTTTCTGTTATTTCCCTTTCTGCAGTGAGGCGAGCCCACTAATAGGAACTGATTGTGTGTGTTCTCTGCTAGGATGCGGGAAGTGGATTTGGGGGCAGGCAGAGCTCTACTCATTAAGGAACATGGAGAATTCTCTGCCATGGGCCACAAGTGCCCACACTACGGCGCACCACTGGTTAAGGGTGAGGCACGTCCTCCCCTGTGTGTTTTTAATGATTTGTCATGTAACTGATTTTTCTAAGCCTCACTTAAAAGTTTTTTTGGTGGAAGACAATTTTCAGTTGCGCAGTACAGATGAGGACATCAGACATGCCATTATGAAGTAATGTGAATACTCACAGGCTGCTTGGGCATTGCAGCTGAAAATCAGATTCATAATAATACAAATCATATCAAGCACTTTTCTCCAGTGCAAGGAATAAACAGGAATACAGTAATTAAAAGCTGAACCAGTCAAATGTATATAAAGAGGATGTTAACTTTTGTGATGTCTTGGGCTGCAATACGTTTTCAGTGAAAACGGATGTTGGACTTTCTGCAGGTGTTTTGTCTAAAGGTCGCGTTCGATGTCCATGGCATGGAGCCTGTTTTAATATTGCAACTGGAGACATTGAAGATTTTCCAGGACTGGACAGCCTTCCCACCTTTCAGGTAATACTATTTTGCACCCTTCTTTTAGTTTAAAGCCAAAATGATACATGGTGAGGTGATAATCCAGTTTTATAAAGTGTAGGCACTTATAAAGTGTAGACACTACTTAATACAAATTAAATGAAAGAATAAAACTGTGATTAAAAACTTTTAAACAGAAGTGTGTGCTTTTAAAGTTTCAAACATAATGTGCGTAAATGATAGTGCTTATTTGTTTTTAGCAAATGATTTTTAGGTCAAATAAACTGAACATTTAATATGAATATCGTAATTCCTTTGTTGTAGTGAAGTGAAAGTGACTATTCTTGTCATTGTGAAACGTAGCGCAACACAATGAAATTCAACCCCTGCGTTTCACCCATACACACACATGCAGCAAAGGGCATTTAAAGTGCCTGGGGAGCAGTGATGGGGACGGTACCTTGCTCAAGGGTACCTCAGGGCAACCTACTTGTGAGGGAATCGACGACCTTCTGATCCTGGGGCCTCATCCCTAAGCACTAGGCCACCGCTGCCCAGGTGGTGGTGGGAGAGGTAGCATGATGAAATAACTGCAGTGAAAGAAAAAGTAGTCTTCTAGATACAGAAAGGGAGACCTTGTGAGAGACTTAATGAGAAAGTAAAAACTATGTGCAAAGTGACAGACTTCTGACATTAACGATGTCTTTGCCACAGGTCAGAGTTGAAAAGGACAAGGTGATTATACGGGCAAACAAGCAGGTAATTCAGACTCATTACACCTTCTGGTGTGATCTACTGGGTGGTCGTTAAGTAACATTGTGTAATATATGAAGTAACACTTATACATGTCTGATCTCTCAGGCTCTCCAGACCCAGAAGAAGACAAAGGCTATGGCTAAGTGCTCTGCTGTCATCAATTCCAGTACCAGCTTTAGCCATGTTCTCATCATTGGATCAGGTTAGAACAAAACAGACCCGGTCTGGCATTCTGTTTGCTTTTGAGTGTTTTGTATTTCTATATTATTGGCAAAACTCTTTAGCCACCCCTCATTTCCTCATATTTAGGTTTCAAAAAAGCCAGATTTAGTTTTATGTTTTTGATGTATTGTTAAGAAATAGATCTCCAGGCTTCCTGAAGGACAAAGTTTTTTTCTTTTATTTTCAGGAGTTTCAGGAGATCATTTTTTATTTGTTTAGACTCACAGTGGCCTACGCATGAATCATTTTAACTAACTTAAGACACACGAAGCAGTGAAGAAACAGGTGCAGATGATTCCAGATGATCAGACCGATGATTTATTTACTGCTGATGCTGAACACTGAGGGTTTGGAACCCCTTTATCTAGGCACCCAGTATCTTTAGGCACTTTAGCTAGCTTTTTAACAGTAAAGCTTTTGTTCCAATTTTTTAACATCATCTACTCAGTATGTCAATGATAAGATGGCCTGATCAGATGATTCCCCAGCCAATATAAAGAAATGGAAAAGATGTTATACATTATTATAGGTTTACATCAAGGAAATAAAAGGAGATTGCTGAAACTGGACTGGATTGACCATGTGAATTTATGAAATGCACCACTGGTATAAAACCTATGAAATAAAATGGTATATGTTTTTGACAGCTAGCAGATTCCTTAAACATTACAAATTAGAAAGCATTGTAGTTCATTTTTGGACAACACTGAAACAAGCTTCTTATTTTGTTGTCTTTTAGTGAAAGGTCTTTGCATGCTCTCTCACAGGTCCTGCTGCCTTGGTGTGTGCTGAGACATTGAGGCAGGAAGGCTTTACTGATCGTATTGTGATGTGCAGCATGGAAAAGCACCCACCCTATGACAGGCCTAAACTGAGTAAGGTTTGTACAGATTCCACAGACCAGACTAGGGGCAGTTCAACCAAAGTTAGGTGTGCTGATGGATAGCTTTTTATTAAACTATATTTTCAGAGGTATCCAAACCACTCTTTCAGAATTCAGCTCCTGTACTTTGGTCATGATGTATCATTGTATACTTTTGGAATACGTTGGAGTGATGTTTAGGAAAAAATACTATTAAAAATTATGTACATGTAACATCTTAATCCCTTTCACTTTGTTAATTTGATCTTTTTAATGTTAATTCCATTTTTACAGCATCTCTCCACTGGTTTAGATTAGTAAAGTTCATTCTAGTTTCCTACAGGCATCAATAGTTGATTTAAAGGACTTTGAATGTATTGTATTGTACTGTTGTATTACAAAAATATGTTTTTAGAAGTAATTTTTAAAGGCTCAAAGCACATGGTTGTGAATTTGGCCATTGTTTGTTTCTGTGTGATTGTAGTTTAATACAGTTGTTTTTTTTAATCCAGTCTTTAGAAAGCACATCTGAGCAACTTCAACTGCGCTCAATGGAGTTCTTCCAGAACCACGATATAGAGCTATTACTTGAAAAGGAGGTCAGTGGGTCTTTTTTAAAACTTCAGAAATTCAAAACTTGCATTCTTTCCGCTGACTTATCATGTGCTCATCTTCATTAGATACTCCTTTATACTCTTTCTGGCTTGCCACTTCATAACTCATTCATCAAAGTTGGGGTCTGGACAGTGGTTGGGTCAGATATCATTGAGTGTTGGACCGAAATACAGCCTCTGAATTTAACCCACATACACACCGTGCAGCAGGGGGCAGCTATTTAAAGGGCCCAGGGAGCAGTGATTGGGACGGTATCTTACTCAAGGGTACCTCAGGGCAACCTACTGGTCTGGGATTCAAACCCACGACCTTCCAGTCCTGGGGTCAACTCTAGGCCACCACTGCCCAATATTGCATCTCTATTGAATATTTCTTTCCTCATCCATAGGCTGTTTCTGTTGATGTAAAGACAAAGACAGTGATGTTTCATGACGGCTATAAGATGGAGTACAGGAAACTCCTCATCGCAACAGGAAACAAGTAAGGGCACAACATGTAAAAGCTCAAGAAATGGCTGCGATAACTGTTTCCATCCTTGAAATTCTTGACATCTAAACTAATTGCTGTTGCTGCTGAACGTCATAATGTTTAATTCAATGTGAAAAGCATGACTGTAGATTTAGAAGATAATGAAACAACTCAATGTGTGTGGAAAATACATAAGAGAGTATAATATTACAAATAAGATTACCTTTTTTGGTAACGAACAAATTTATATTAGTAACAGAATAAAATGCCAAACCACTGGCTTGATAATTATACATATAATGAAATAATAAAACATTTATTTGAAATCTCAAGCTTTGGTAATACCCCACCTTTGATAGCAGTCTAACCAAAGAGATCAACCACTACTTTAAGCAGGCAAACATGATTCTGTTAAAAAATGCTCATGTTGTAGGATGGTGACTGCATTCAGTTGAATTGCTTTCAACAGAGGGTGCCCAGACCCTTCAAAAAACACAACTTTGCAGTTTGCATAAAATGCCAGGCACCCACAGCACAAAACTCATCATTCCCTTTTGAAACCAATAGAAAAAGGCAGTCACTTAATTAGAAGGCAGTTTTTAAGAGCTGTGTGGATATTCTTTGACATGTAGTGCCTTCCACTTTTACATTAATTGGGTTAATATATAATTATATTAATAGTGGAATCATGTTACGATCATAGATACATTTATTTACAACATTTAATATGGCTCTCTCCATTGAAGACCCAAAATCATAAACTACAAAGGCAAAGACATCAGCAATGTATTTCACCTGAGAACTCCAGAGGATGCTAACAGCATAGCCCGACTGGCCAGCAGCAAGAATGCTGTCATCGTGGGTACCTCATTTATTGGTGAGCCTGGAGATAATTATATATATATAAAAATAATAATAATACTGACAAATGTAGCCCTTTGTTAATCTAGAAGAGAAGAAAGAAATGAACCGTTTCCAGGTATGTAAGCTAATGTGTGCTTTACCTTTTTTTAGGCATGGAGGTTGCAGCGGCTCTGACAGATAAGGCTCACTCTGTCTCTGTGATCGGAATTGAGGCTGTTCCTTTCCGCAAAGCTCTGGGGGAGAAAGTAGGGAAAGCACTGATGAAGGTAAGAGCCCATCACTTTGCGTGAGCCTCTATTTCCTGCACACTGGCTCAGCTAGTGTGCTATGGTTTCACTGCAGTATCAGAATATCAAAAGCTCCAAAAATGATATCTTGGAACTGAATGAATTACATCTTGGACTTTTCTGAAGGTCCTTTGTGAAAAACGCTGTCAATGATCAAAACTAATCTTCTCAGTGCATCCTTTATATTTTTGTACTGTTTATTTACACACATAGAAGAGTGACACTTGGTGCTCCTGGTGCACAGGCTGATGATTTGTGTAAATCCACAAATGAAGGACAAGGACATGGTAGTCGTTAATACTAGCACACAGTACCTGTAGCCTGACATGTTCTCTTAGAGACTGGCTGTAGCAGACGAACTGAAAGCATCTGGATCCGTATTCAGGAACTGCATCCTATGCTGGAAGAATATGAGTATTTCATGAGACAGGTCACAGAGCTTTGATAGTTGGATATCATTTGGAGTCCTTCTTTTGAATGACATGGAGCCTCTGGAAGAAACAGAAAGCTCTGGAAGAAGCTTTCAGGGCAAAATCCACAAAATTTAAGTGCTGAAAGAAAAGCTCTGGATGCTATTTTAAATATGTAACTAAATTTGTGAAATCTGACGCAGTAAAAATGTCTGATTCTTACTCTTGCCGTTAATGACGATCTAGTACTTCAGCTGCGCAATTCCACATTCTTTCAGAAATGCACATCAATAAGCAAATCACTGTTTAACTATCACTATTCATTATTTTAACTTACCATTTTTAGAGTTTGTCACTGAGGCGAGCTTATGCATAGAGAAAACAAACATTGACTAAGGCTACAATTAGATTATCAGGTTAAATGGGACACTGATCTGATCTTTTAGAGCTTTTATGTAATTAACATATCTGATCATTTCAAATCAGATCTAAGCTTTTACGTGTGGTCCTAGACTGGATACTTATATGATTTCTGGCCTTGCAGACTCAACGAGAATGGTCAGATTGGTATTTATGACGCATGTGGATCATTCTTGGATTATATTATTAAACTTTGGACACTTACACATGTAAATGTGAACTATAATGCCAAACTGATAGAATCTGAGTAAAAAGTTGAACTGGGCCATAGGTCTTACATTTCTAGGACATTACACTTCCTCCCTATTTTCAAGTCATTTCAAACTTTAGTGTCATTTTTCTTTGATAAAGTGAATATAGCTGAGTATACTAGAGAAGGTAAAATTGCTCAGATATTATTCGTTTTTTTGTTTTACCAATTCAGCCATTGCAATCCATAATTAAGCAGTTCTGGTAATGTGAAACTAATCTATCTAGAAAAAAAAGAGTTCTAAGTGTTCATTTTTGTTGTTTTTGAGATGAAATGTGATTGAGATTCCTTGAGTGATATCATTGTGCTCTTTTGTGGCAGCTGTTTGAAATGAACAGGGTGAAGTTCTACATGCTGAACGAAGTGTCTGAGATGCGAGGGCATCATGGACAGGTACCCAGAAAGTGAGAGAAACACAGGCTCGGCCTGATGGGACATAGGCTCGTTTCCTCTCTTCCATCTCTATGTTACATTAGGAATTCACTTTTGGTTTTCTTGCTGTCTTTTATCCATTCTTTGATTTATTCTTCCTTTCACTTATTCTCTTTCCAAACATATTCCAAAATATACTCCTATTAAAATAATTTTGGTAAGGCACATTAGCTGATTATTAGTGGAAAATGAGCTCTCCAATTGAGTGTGTCTCATTTGATTTTATTTTCAGTTAAAAGAAGTGGTTCTGAAAAGTGGCAAGGTTCTACGTGCAGATGTGTGTGTAATTGGCACAGGTGAGCGAGGAGGATAATTTCTCTTTTTCCCCCCTTGCCAGCATTATGTCATACAGGTTGCAGCAGTATATTAAAATGAGCCTGTTTAATTTATATTGCACCTTTCTCAAATCTCAACGCTTCACTGCAACAATATCGTATGATGATAACGTTAAGATTATCGCAGTTCATTTCTGCTGAAAGAATAAGCTTGTATGTATCTACAGGTTCAAGTCCTGCCACTGCATTTCTTAAGCAGAGTGGGGTACACTTGGACTCCAAGGGATTCATCACTGTCAACAAGGTAAAGAACCTTTATCGTAGATTATTTATATACTGATGCTTCTGCCATACTCCGCTGTATATCAAATTAGAGAACTGAATTATTCAAACACTAAAATAAAAAGCAGGCTAATTTGATAAACAGCTCTCTTCAGCAGTCCAGTGTTGTATATGTATGTTTAGGTTTACCCATTTTTGGGATGTTTGCAGAGGCAGGTTTGACATGTTTCTATTTATTTATCATGATCAGATGATGCAGACGAATGTGGATGGAATATTTGCTGGTGGTGATGTGGTAACATTTCCATTGGCTCTTAGAGGCAATAAGAAGGTGAACGTCCCCCACTGGCAAATGGCTCATGTCCATGGTAAGCTTTGCAGCCAACCAACATCTCTTTTCATGGTAATAAAGTTCAGACATTCATTCTTTGATAGTACCGTCTTTTATTAGATTCCCATTACACTGTTTTTTTCAGATAAAATAGTTTTATTTCATCATTTTATGTTTCCTTAAAGATGCTCACAGGTGGAAGATGCTCACAGGTGGATTATATCCTTTGCAGGAGGGTCAGTCTGAAGGAGATTGGAGACTGCAAAGTAGTGACAGTGTAGCTAAACAGCATAGGATGGTGGTCTGTAGGATGACCTTGGAGGTCAAGAAGAGGAGGAAAGTGAGGGCAGAGTCGAGGATCAAGAGGTGGAAACTGAAGAAGGAGGACTGCAAGGTGGAAATCTGGCAGGAGTTGACACGGGCACTGGGAGGTGTTGAAGAGCTACCGGATTGCTGGGAAACTACTGCAGAAGTGGTAAGGCAGACAGCTAGAAAGGTACTTGGTGTGACATCTGGAAGGAAGAAGGAGGATAAGGAAACCTGGTGGCAGAACCGAGAAGTACACGAGTGTCTACAGAAGAAGAGGGAGGCAAAGAAGACATGGGACAGTCAGAGAGATGAAGAAAGTAGGCAGGTGTACAAGGAGATGAACCGCAGGGCGAAGAAAGCAGTGGTGAAGGCCAAAGACAAGGTGTTTGGTGAATTGTATGAGAGGTTGGACAGTAAAGAGGGAGAAAAGGACCTTTACCGATTGGCTAGAGAGACAGAGCTGGGAAAGATTTGCAGCAGGTCAGGGCAACAAAAAGGATGGACATGGAAACGTACTCACAGGTGAACAGAACATGTTGAGCAGATGGAAAGAGTACTTTGAGCAGCTGAATGAAGAAACTGAGAGAAAGAGAAGATTGGATGTATGAGGATAGTGAACCAGGAAGTGCAGCGATGAAGAGGATGAAGAATGGAAAGGCTGTTGGACCAGATGAAATATCAGTGGAAGCATGGAGATGTTTTGGGGAGACGGCAGTTGAGTTTCTGACCAGATTGTTTAACACATTCATGGAAAGTGAGAGGATGCCTGAGGAGTGGAGACGAAGTGTACTGGTACTGATCTTCAAGAATAAGAGTGATGCACAGAGCTGTAGTAACTATAGAGGAATAAAGTTGATCAGCCACAGCATGAAGTTCTGGGAAAGAGTCATGGAAGCTATGTTAAGAAAAGTGGTGATTATTAGAGAGCAGTAGTATGGTTTTATGTTGAGTAGGGAGCAGCTTGAGGAAAACCTGGAGAGATGGAGATCTGCTCTAGAGAGGAGTGGAATGAAAGTGAGTAGGTCAAAGACAGAATATATGAGTGTGAATGAAAGGGAGGAAAGTAGAGTGGTTAGGATGCAGGGAGTAGAGGTGATAAAGGTGGAGGAGTTTAAATACTTGGGATCAACAGTTCAGAGTAACGGCGAGTGTGGAAGAGAGGTGAAGAAGAGAGCTCAGGCAGGTTGGAATGGGTGGAGAAGAGTGGCTGGAGTGATTTGGGACAGACGGGTACCAGCTACAGTAAAAGGGAAGGTTTACAGGACAGTAGTGAGACCAGCTATGTTGTACGGGTTGGTGGGACTGATGAAAAGACAGGAGGCAGAGCTGGAGGTGTTGAAGATGCTGAGATTTTCGTTGGATGTGACTAGGATAGAAAGGATTAGAAATGAGTATATTAGAGGGACAGTTCAGGTTAGACATTATGGAGACAAAGTTAGAGAAGCAAGGTTGCACTGGTTTGGACGTGTCCAGAGGAGAGACGAGGATTATATTGGAAGGAGGATGTTGAAGATGGAGCTGCCAGGAAAGAGGAGAAAAGGAAGACAGAAAAGGGGAGGTTTATGGAGGTGGTGAGAGAGGACATGCCAGGTGGTTGGTTTGAAGCAGGAAGATGCAGAGGACTGAAAGAAATGGAGACGGTTGATCCGCTGCGGCGACCCCTAAATGGGAGCAGCCCGAAAAGAAAAAGAAGACTTTATGTTTCCTCAGTCCTTTCACACATTCATCTATCCTTTGGTTCCAATATACCCCTTTTGCTTATGCCCTTTGTGTAAATTTCAGTCACTGCTGGTTTGATTCTTTATGACTGTATGTACGAAACCCGGGCAAATGAGTCTTTAGGACCGTGTGACTCTTGAACAGTTGCGGTAAACATAGACTAGACAGAGGCACAGATAAGCACATGCTGAAGAATGTATACAAACAATTACACTATTTTAACTCTCAGGATCAAATATACTTATGAAGATGGAGTGCAGTTATTGGGTGGGGCTATGCATAGTTTGTGTGATAACATGTGGGCTTCAATTGAAGTGTATTGTGAGTATTGTTGTGGTTGCACCATAACATATCCACTGCATCTGCACTTGCATGGCTCTCTGTCTTTGTTTTAATTTTCTTGTTATTAGTCTGCATCTTGATATGATATTAATTTTACTCTGCAGGTAGAGTTGCTGCACTTGGCATGATAGGAAAAGCTGCAGAGGTCAGAACGGTGCCTTACTTCTGGACTGCAATGTTTGGTAAAAGCATACGCTATGCAGGTGAAGACAATTATGCTTTAAATAAAGGATCCAGAGTAAAAATGTGACTCTTTTTACAACATCTTAATAATTCCTAACTTTCTGTAAAGGTTATGGAGATGGCTTTGATGATGTCATTATCCAGGGAGATTTGGATGAGCTGAAATTTGTGGCATTTTACACAAAGTGAGTAATTTAGTCTTTTTTATTTTCTTGTTATTTACTTGAACTGATTTGAGAATTTTGCACGAAAGCAAGCTATTTTTTTTCATGAGGAGCCTGTTCTTAATATGTGATATCACATACCCCGGCCATTATGTTTCAGTGTATTAATGCATTTAAACCCAGTAATTTTGTCTGGATTATTTAAATCAAAGTCAGAAGTATAAATGGTATTGACACATGCTGTGTTCTGTGCCTTTCAGGAGCGAGGAGGTTATAGCTGTGGCCAGCATGAACTATGACCCCATCGTGTCTAGGGTCGCAGAGGTCTTTGGTTCTGGAAAGACTATTAAAAAGCGCGATGTGGAGTCAGTACATTTTTTCATGAACTCCTTACCCTATACATAGAAAACCAGCTATAATGCTCATCTCTTGCATATTCAGTTTCCCAATGTCTTGGGACTCCGTCAACCACAACTGAAAAGGAACTTTAACTTATTTAAAAAACATTCTGCAACAAATATTTAAGATTTAAGCCGTTCTAAGTGGTGAGATGTGAAGTGTGTTGCAACCACTGGTTCCTGTCACCACTTTTGTTAGGAGCAAGTCAGTAAGTTTCTACTTTGCAGCTTTTAATTGCTCTCTTTAAGCATGTGCTGTAAGCTAGAATTAAGATCTTATCTTTTAGTTAAATTTTAAATCGACCTAAGCAATTTATGTCCTGTTTTAAATTATGCTTTCAAAGGATGTTCACACACGGCAAGTACGGATGCATTCATCTGTTAATTATGCTCTATTTTACATTGTTGTTTGACAGGTTTGAAACAATATGGACATATTCTGATTTTGAGTGTTTCTTTGTTTCTTTTTCCCCAGGACAGGAGATATGTCATGGTTGATAGACAAAGGCTCACAGTGAGCCGGAATGCTCAGGACTCTAGATTCTATGAGCTGAAAGTTTTTCCTCTAAGGCCTCCTCTCTCAACCCCAAAGGAATAAGGAACAGCCAGACTCAGCGTTGGAGCACCAGCTGGTAAACTCTGACGCTGCACTGAACCGGGATGAGTACCTGAAGACTGACCTGGATGGGTTTATTTGAGCCCAAAACTAGGCTCTCACGTGGCATGCATTTGCTTAAGACACTCCAGGGTCCGTCAAAGCTCTAGAGCTCTCAGTGCTAACATGAAAAATGAGCCATAGATTGTTTTTAATATTCTCCAACACTGGAGATGTCATAAGTCTGGATGGTTTGGAACTTTTTTCTTCTTCAGTCTAATGCCAATGCAATGCCGAGCTCTGGCCTTGTCTGCTTGTGCACGAAGCAACTACCTGAACGATGTGTTTATAACGGGGCTGTTAAGGGGAACTAAGATTAATTTTGTTTTGTACATTCAAACTTTGTAAATAGATATTAACAGAAATTTCCTTGTAACATTACAGAACGGTTTTGTGTCCTGTGCACAGTTCATAACGCTATGGATTAGCCTGGGAATGCTAAAACAGCGTTTAGGAAGACCTTTGTACAGATATGCAGCTTCAGTGTTTTCAAGGCGTACCTTTGATATGATATTGCCTCGTTTAGCAAATCATCCTGGAAAAAAAAAAAAAAAAAATCACATGGAATTTGTAGATTAAGAATCAAATATGGTAATTGAAATAATGGGAGGTGTGATAAAGGGCAGGTTTCAATCAGACAGCAGAACATTCTGATTTGAAACCTGTGGCAGAGAGTAAGCATCAGTAATGTGTTGGCTGACTGAGGCCTGGTTTGTTGACACCAGAAGAAATGATCAGTAAAATGAAATCAGTACAGTTAGAGCACAATATTAGTTTGAATGTGCCCCTTTACTGCAATAAAAAGCATGTCTCCCGATATCCGGCCCTTGATGCTGACTAACAGCTCTTATCAAATACAAAGTACCTCTTACGGTAACTCTATGGTTGCCTTGCTAGTTTATTGCACAAAATAATATATATTTAAAGCTATACCTCTATATCGATGCAAGAAATATAAAAGTGTAGTCTTGGATTTTCTTTTATCTTGAACTGATTGACTGAGTGGTTATTTGATTGATGATCTGTTCTATTTTAGATAGTATGCAAATAATTCTGAATGCTGATTTGGTAGTGTTCACCTCCTGGAGCTCCTTTTGTTACTAACTCAGGGATAGGAGGTTTGAGTCCTGCTTATATGGGGTTTTTTCCTTGTGAAAAATAAAGAAACGTGTTGTTTTTTTTTACTCTACCATTTCTTCACTGCATTTGTCCTTTTTCCCCTCATCGTTTTGGTATTTAATTTTAGAACCCAAGTATCAAAAAATGTTTGTGTAATTAAAAAAAAAAAGCTGTGATGATGTGATTCAATGTTGCTTAACTTGACACAAAGGAAGTCAACATGAAGAGAAGATCATTCTTCTATTATTGAATACTGACAGCAGTTTTAGCACAAAGTATTCACAATGCTGGAGCAGAGTTTCAGGAGCCAGGTATGGAAGACCAGGTATTTGATCAAACATGAGATTGCTGTTTTTAAATAAATCAAGTAGAAACTTACAAAAAGCTTGAGAGAAACTCGTAGTTACTGCTATAAAAAGTGAGAAAAAATACTTTCACAAAATATGAACCACTGCTGTTAACAAAACAGATTATGTATTGCATACTCCCCTCAATGATGGTTTTTGCCAGGATATTAAAAATCAAGTGAAAAATGATGCCATTGCTGGATTATATAGATTAGCCAATGGTTGCCAGTCAGGCTCCTGTATCCTGGTATTGTACTCTTCACTGATTTATCTACACCAACTGACATATGTAGCATGGGAGAATATCAATTGTTCAGGTGCGTTAGAGCACATAAACATACAGGGAAATCAAAAAATATGAACCAATCACAATACGCTATACATCAGTCGACACAAGACTCAGTGCTATAACATCCAAATAATCTGCCCTAAGAAACAATTTGAATTGAAATTTGATCATCTGACACATCCTTTACCTCTTACAATCTATGGGTTTTGCTAGGATTACAGTACAGTACATTACAATTAAGTACCCTTAATCTAAATGGGAATATTTGTTTCATAATACATCACCGGAGATGATTTTGTTTTAGATGTTTGAACATTGTAATGTACCTGACCCCACCAAATGAAAGAAACAGAAGACAGAATAAAACTGCATTAAACACACACACATGCATTCTCGCTCATTCTGAGCTGGTGGTGGGTTATTCACAGGTTCAAATCCCACCTCCAGCACCACCACCACTGGGATCCTGAGCAAAACCCTCAACCCCAAGTTGCTCCACAGAGACTCCCTGTGTTTAGGAGATGGAATTCCCACTGGATAAGAGTGTTTACTAAATGATGTTAATGTTCTTAAAGCCACACTTTGATCTAAAGACCAATTTTGCATTTTAATTGTAAGGCCAATAAACGTGTGTTTAAAGGGTCCACATCACGTAGCTTTAGTGATGCCATTGTGTGGTTTTATGCACCAAAAAAATGTCATCATTCATTTTTAGGGATTAAACAGGCTGGTTTTTGAGAGTCCCTTTAAGACTGATCCATATAAATGACCTTCCTTCGGACTGGTTTTTCTGTGTTGCTCCCAGGCCGAGATACTTCTATTAACTTTAGAGTGAAAATAGCAGAGCAGAGCTTAAGTATGAATTGGTAGATTTATTATTATTATTAATGCTGGTTATTGTGACATAACAAAAGCGTTAAACTCAATATAATTTAAGATTTAACATACTATTAACACTATATTATTATTATTGTATAGTCAATATATTTATTTTATTTTGCAGTTTATCTACTATAGATCACCTGAGGAATGAGAAATGTTTAACAATGTTAAATAATAAAACCAAGCCCTTTATGGTAAAAACTTACTGAAAATGAGAATAAGAGACATGTGGTTTTCCATGATATGGACCCTTAAAATGATTACACTGCTGTGTTGGTAACCAGATGCCTATAAACAGCTTATGGAACAACTTTGAGACAAAAAAAAAAAAAAAACACAAAGTTTTTAAGTGCATCTTATTGACATGTAAACAACAATAGGTCATTACTTAGTAAAAATGCAAGAAAAGTTTATACAGGCTGGTTTAAAAGATTACAGTGAGGTCATATTTGTGTCACATTTCTCAGACGTACATTCACATTCAACAAGAAGGCACTTGGTATTGATATTATATACGGAGCACATAGAACGGACTCCCCGCACAAATTAAAAATATCTTTAAATTGTGAACCGTCATACCACTTGCTGTGAAGATGTGCTTATTGATATAGTATAAAATGCCCAAAAGTCTTCCATGACGGCGTGTGTTTGGTTTAGAAGTCGTATTCAGCTGCACATTGCTGGAGGTAGTCTTCATACAGTTTCTTCTGTTCATGAAAAATAGACACAAGCAATGTTTGTGAAACAAAATGATAGACAGTACTGTGCCACAGAGCCCATTTTTCCAGTTAAAATGACCAGTTATTTGTTTTTCAGGTTTCTGAAAAAGCAGAAAACATGCATATTTAACAGTTTTCTACAAAGAAGCAATTTGTTGTTTCCACCCTAGCGTCATTAAACCTTACGTTCCTTTTAATGGATTTATTTTTCTGCTGAGATCTGCATGATTTGTGCAAATTCTTGGGCGTTACTGTGCATATTTTATTCTTTTTTGTCTGTTTAAATTGCTAATGCCTTATGTTAGTACTATTATTATGTTGCTCCGGTAATACTGTAACCATAGTTACATCAACATGTCATCGAAGGTGTTGTTTAATGTCATTAGACAGTGTCATGCTATCAGGGGTAATTTTTTTTGACAGTAAATGTAAAGTTTGGTGTCATTACTTGAAACGTGGTAGATATTTTGTCATGATAATGTAAAAATGGTAGCAGCTGTTTAAGTTACTGCCAGTCATAACATGCTATAAACTGGCATGCACTGTGATGAGCATTTATGACATCGTATGACCTCCATGACATGTCAATAGCATGGTTACACCAACATTTTGCAATAAGGTTTCATTAAAGTGTTACAACAGCAACATATTCCCTTAATCACTTTAATGCCCACACATGAATATCGCCTTCGATGAATCAAAGTCTCACCTTTTTAGCTTTGATGACATCTTGAACATACTCACTGGTCTCCTTCAGGTTCTTCCTGTCCTTCTTTGAGAGGGTTTTACAGCGTTGTCTGTGGGAGGGGTCAGAAAACACACAGAAACGTAAAGCAAAAGCGTAAAGGACAAATCAGCAATCACATAGTGTGCCCAGAACTCAATATAAGAAAATATAAGAAAGAGCAATATAAGAAAATGCTACTAAAGGGCCCATGTGCTTAATTTGTGTTCTATTTGTTTGCAGTTCTCTTATGACATATGAGTTTTCTTCTTCTTCTCACAGCTGCTCCTGAAATATCTACCAAAATATCCTTCATTCACACATAACCACTGCAAAGATCTCTTACTTTCACTCAATCATACATGCTGTTTTTTTACGGCCTCGTGCAGAATTGTCTAAATAACCTCCCCTCTGATTAGCTGTCCCTAATACAATCAGAATGCAGTCCAGGGTGGTGTAACAACTCAAGCATTGACCCCATCATTGGCTGACTGGCTAACAGATCTGCAGTAAGCATCCATGGCTATGAGTGCATTACTGATCCTCTGTCTCCCCCCATAACTTTCAGTGAGATTCTTTTCAGCACAGGTATCTGTTAGTTGACATGCCAGAAGGGGCAGTGGGCACTCTTCTCCAAACTTGTAACAATGTCCAGTGATGTTGCATTATCAGCAGTTAAAAACTCAGCAGTCAAATACTAAAAAGACACGAGCTGGACCTGGAGATAACAAGAGCTCTTCCAGTGCTGATGGTATTGTGTGATGAGGGCAGTCTAAAGAGTTGCGACCACCCCCACCCCAAACAAAGGCCATTAATAATGTACTGTATATATATAGGGCCCCTAGATTGTGGAATAGCTTGCCTGCTTACGTACGGGATGCCGAATCAGTCTCAGTCTTTAAATCATGGCTGAAGACTTACTTTTTTAGTTTAGCTTACCCGCACCAATCACCATAGTGCACCATTACTAATGTCGCTGGTGCTGCTGTACATGCCATCGCACTGTATTATTTCATTTCTGTGTCTGTCACTACTGGATCCTGCTCATTCCATTTCTCTCCCCACATGTCCGGGGGGGCCTGCTGTGGTCATCGCCTGAGTCCAATGCCGAACTACCATCTACTCTGTGCGGTGCATCCGATGCGCCAAGGGATCCTGGCGGCTCATTGGTACCTGGGGCCGCACCCGACTTGCTGAGCCTGGGAAGCAGCTTAGGACTCTGTACTGATCCTGGAGCTTAAAACCAAACTAACTTTGTACTGCTAGTATACCCAAAGGGGTTGGGTAGCCAGTCGACCTTGGACCCTCAGAGGCTTTTTTTTCTCCACACAGTGGAGTTTTTGGTTCCTCTCCTCCATAGTCGTCTGGCTTTAACTTCTAGTACTATAACCTGTCTACCATCTACCACCAATGTAAAGTGCCTTGGGGCAACTCTGTTGTAAAAGGCTCTATACAAAAATAAATTAAATTGAACTGAATATAGGCCATATATAGGGGTTCACATGTAGTATCAAAGCATGCAAAGCAAACTGTAAGAGTTTTAGAATGTCTTTAAAACGTGTGCATTAGCTGTTTGTAGCGACTTCACTTACCGTGCAAAATATCTGGCGAGAAAAAAGAAAAAGTAGCACATAGCTCCAAAGATGATGACAGAAACAAACTGTCCATCTTCAGGGATCCACTCCCACAGATACATCACTATTGTCTGATGGAAAACACACACACACACACACACACACACATACACAAATCAAAGTGCTGCTCAGCAGACATGACCTACGTTGAACACAGCAGTCTTCTCAGTAATGTGTTTTTAGCAAATTGTTTTGATTCTTAGAGAGCTGAACAATGACTGTGCTTTTTTCTGTGGCCCTATTTTCGAAACTTGGACAAAAAGGCAACGATGGTGATCTACTTAAGAACTACCTAAAAAACCCTCTAACAGTACATGAACAGAACAACAGAATGACCCATTTTTGCTCTGAAAAGAGGTATCAGTCATTTTATTACTTTAATTCTGTTTGACAATTTTACGTTTGTTGTTTGTTTGAATTTCATTGCATAATATGCTTGCAAATTCAGCTAATAACTCGAAATGTGCTTGTGAGTTTCATTTGTTCAAATAGCCACCAGGGTGTCGGAGCTTTGGAATTAAAGTGTCTGTATCCTACATTTTTCCTGCATTTGATTTTTTAAAAGGTCCACATATGATATTGACACATCAATCAGCATGTCTTTACTCTGACATGAACATGAGGGGATACCGTGAACATATAAAGGATCCTGGCAGAACTCTCTCCCAGCGTGGTGGCCAGTTCCTCCGGGGCAAAGGTGGTGACGAGGAAGCTGGTGATGAAGAGTGTGGGCAGGAAGAACGCTAGAAGTCCACACAGGAAAGAATTAATAAGGCTGCTCCTATTATAGCTCATATTAGCCCTGTGGGAACAGACAGGTAAGACCGTGAGCCAGGAGCAGATAAGTTCGAGCTGAGTAGCACAGTGAAGGAATGGTGGACAGCTAAATAAATAGGGTATGAAACAGTTGGACATATTCAATAAAAGTGCTAAGCTTCAAGCTTGCATGTTATAGTGCAGTAAAGCAGTGCTTTGTATGAGAGAACAGGAGGCTGAAGCAGAGGCTTAAAGAGGAACATTTCGGACCTGTCCTGGGCCAGCTTATTGCTGATGGTGGAACTGATGAGGTCACAGTCTTTCTCCAGCTGGTCTAGGGTTTTCTGCACAGCTTGGTTAATACTCTTCTCTATTGTCTCACACACCTCGTCGATCTGGTTCACACACCTACTCGGCTGTATGGACACACAAAAACTAAATATTAGACGTGTGAACATTTGAACTGAATACAAACCAATGGCACTGAGGTTTTGCGACTGGAAATCCTGTTTAGTCAAGCACAATTCAGAGCTTTCCAGTAAATGTCCTACATTTTTCTTGTTCTCTGGTGTCCCCTTGTGATCTACTGTTAATTGGCAGGGTGTTTCTTAATGATATATGAGAAGGGGCCATGTTTCGATCTGCTGCTGTGATGTTGGCTGTCATTATACAGTGTGATGGGTGGTACTAAACTGCTTCCGGTGCATTAAAGGCCAATACGGTCCTTTCTTTGATGATTTTTTCCCTAAAGTCTACATTTAATGTTTGTTTGTTTGTTTTCCTCTTTATCCTTTCCAACTTATTTGACTAAAAGTTGTCCCTTTAAAGTATTTAAACTCCTCAACCTTTCCCAACTCTGCTCCCAGCATCCAAACCATTTCCTTGTTCTCCCGTTCTTTTAAGCTTATGCTTTCTGTCTGAAGCCTAACTAGTCCCACATTGTGCTGTGAATGAGTACCGTGAGTAAAGGCCCAGTCCTACTGAGGGAAAACTCTGCTGAGAGACAAGCTGCTGCAGAGAGAGACATAAATCCGTTTCCTCTGATGCAGCAGCTGCAGCGATCGCAATTACTCTTATCTCATTCGCCAGTGAAGAGAATGATGCACACGGTCTCTTAACCCATTCTGAGCATACATCCATTACGTGGTATAACCGACAGCCTCTTCCAAATAAACAAGACTAGAAATCAGTAGCAGCGTAGATTCACTAGTGAGGAGAAATATAGTAAATACTCAGTTGAAGTTTAGATTATTGCTACAACTGTTTTTATTCTCTTTAAAGCTTTAACCAACAGTAAAACTTATCATATGGTGTATTTAAAATTTATGATATGACATATTTAGTATATAGTGTTACTCAAATCTCCCTGTGATGAACTAGCAAGTGTGCAGGTTTCACCTCTATGAGCACTAGGAGATGCTCCAGAACCCCATGCAACCCTGGTTAGGGTGACTGACTCAGACGAACTATTAAATCAGTGTTTTGTATTTTAGCGGTCTTTTGACATTTTTTATCCTTGCTTTATTCATTGTCTAATCTTTCTATGTTGTATCTTTACCTGGACACAGTTCTGAATACACTACAAAAATCCGCTTATGTGTCCTGCTAAATTTAGCTATGATTAATGAACTAGTTTCTTCTATAAATAGCCAAAATGAGATGAAATAAAATTCCTGTTCATGACACACAAACTGTGAACACTGAGCTGGGAACACTTCCTCTGCATTTAACCCTTTCTAGATACATCACAAGTGAACACACACTCCAAAACAAGAAGCAGTCATGAAGTTAAACGCCTTGCATGCGGGAGAGAAAGGCACTGTTCACCCCTGCCCACCTTTTCCTGCCAGAGCTGGGGATTGAATCAGCAACTCTCCGGTTTCAACCCCTCTGCTTTAACTTTTACACAACGGCTGCCCCACATATATAACAAAAACATCCTTACACATTCCCAAATAACAGTCTTTCAAAACACTCACTTTTATATCTAATATACTACATTACTTTGTTATTGCAATCACTGTGCAATATTTTTATATAATATATAGTGTTATATTAGTGGGACGCAGTCATAATTCTTACTGATCATTTGTTTTTTTTCTCCCAGGAAATGTGTAAATGTGTCAACACGATAAGGCCTTTGACTTAAACAAGAAAGACTGCAGTAAATCCACCGAGAAATAAATGAATGATCTGACCATTGAATCAATTTCTCATGACATTCTCTAGTTCGTGAGCAAGTCACGGTTATCTTTATTGGTAACTGTGTATGAAATATAATAAAAACACCTTACTTTCTGCGGATTAGGGATGTATATTGTGGGCATTTCAAAGCCACATTTGTTGAGTCCTGGTCTGCGGCACAGCTCCTGAACTATCTGCATCATCACTCTCTGTGAATAGAAAAATGAGAACGAAAAAGGGCAGATTAGCTCTTAACGCAGGGCTATTTCAACATTTTGAAAAAGATCAGCCTTTTTGTGACTCAGTTTCTCCTCAAGCTGACGGATGCTGATGTTTAGCTTTCTTTTGCAGAATAAGGACACACACACACACACACACACACACACACACACAGAGCCACCAACCTGCCTGTCTGTCTCTCGTCCTGCCTCGTCAGCTTTGCTGAGGTAGAAGCGTAATTTGTCTCCACATTTCTCTGTCAGCTTCTCGACAATGTTGAGCGTTCGCTTACACAGCGCCTGTCCCATCGGGTCAAAGAACACGAAAATCAGATCTGCCTGCTCACCTGGGAAAAACAACAACACAAACAGCAGCACGCTACTGTTAAGGCTAACGGGAGAGGAATATTTACTATCATTCAAAAGTGTGAATCAGGGATTTCAATTCAAAATGTATTTGCTTGTAATAATCAATAAGTATTAACTCTACTGTTACAGCAGCTTTTAAACACACAATATGAGACTAAAAACAGGCATTTAAAAGAAGTCAGATGTAGCTGCACGCAAGCATTTGCACCTTTCAAGTACAATTAGATCTTTTTTGATTTCTTGAAAAAAAGCACACGTTCTCTACAAAGAACCAATTTGGTATTTCTCAGCAAATGTTCACAATTTTTAACATTCATTTTCAGTTTAACATACTAAAAAACTCAAAATAAATTGTGTCAGTACTTTTGCTTTTTGTTTCTTATATTTGCATCGTTTCTGTGTCATTGCAAATGATTGTAGATCAGTATAAAAAAAGAATAAAAACAAAAGAGAATGATTTTAAAAAGGGCAAAAAGGCAGATACGATAAAAAATAAGGAATCAATATTTGATCTATTATATGCAGCAATACAAATGAATGCGTTATGTAAAGGATTAGTCTTTATATAACGCATGACTAAACTCAGCTCAGCCTCCGCACAGACCGTTCTGAATTTGAAACTGCGACCGTATTTCTTACCAAACGAGGTGATGGCGCTGTTGACGTCAAAGGGGTAAACCATGTCTCCATCCACCAGTCCCGGGGTGTCCACGAACGTCACCAGGCTGAATTTCTTCTGCTTTGAGGTCGAGATCTCAGCAGACAGGTAGTCCGTGACTCCTGCAACACACAACTACAGGCATCCATAACGCTGCACTGGAGAAAAGACTGCTAAAACATAAGGGTCAAACATTAGGTTGTTGACGTTGGTTTTTTTTTTGTGTTCCTTTTTTGGATATGCTGTCCTTTTTACGGTAATCGTTTCATCAATGCAATTAGTATTTAGACCTGGTAGATCAACCTTCAGTCATATCCAAAGGTTTAGGCAACCCTGGACAAATGACAGGATTTTAAATGTGAAAATAAATACACATCCTATACATCTTTGCGCAGTATTACATGATTAAATGTTTTTGAACAAACGTTTTTTTAATTTTTCGTTCCAAAATAAAGATTCAAGAACCTTTTGAACTTTTTCTTTGAAATTAAATGTGCAGTAAAATGGCATATTTAAAGGCCCATATCATGGAAACACAAATCCTAAAAATCCATACAAAAGAGTAAAACTTATAAAATATATATAATAATAATAATAATAATAATAATATCTTCTTTTTTACACTACAACAGTTTAGCCCATCAGAATGGAGGTTGTTATATGAGAGACAGCAACCAAAACAGCTTGTTTAATTGAAAAGGTCACTTTAAAGAGTCACTTTACATAAATTATTTTTTGGGTACATAAAACACAAATGAACCCATCTATAATCTGATCTGCACTGCCTACTCTAACCAGAGTAGCAGGGACTGCTAGAGCCAAACCCAGCGCTCATAGGTGGAAGAACTCTCAGGACAGGTAATCAGTGTATCAAAGGGCAGACAGAGACACACACACACACACACACACACACAGTCACTGCTTGGGGGCAATTCTGAATCATAAAAAGGACAGGAATGTAGATAAGTGTTGTGTAACTCTGTAGAGAATGTGCTGACTTATTCTCATTCAAAAAAATCAACTGAATTAACTGAACATGAGTGTTAAAAGCTTTGCATTTGAATGCACAAAAAGAAACATCTACAGAGCCTTTTTGGAGATACAAGGCAGGTAACGATACATTCAGCAAGCTGATGCATAAAGCTTATAATAAAAAAATATTTTATGTTAAATCCATCTTAAGACAGAGGCAAAATCATGCAACAGAGAAGGTGAAAGAGCACACTATGGTGTAACGATACTGCGTTTGTTACGCGATGCAAAAAATCTCTGGTTGGCTCTCGGGTCCCTGAGTGACAGGTTTTGTCAGGGTTCAGCCACACCTTTTCTCTGCTATGGCAGGTGGTCTGTTGTCATGGTTACCCACAACAGCTCTTCAACTGGCAGCTTTAAGGGAGAGACACATAAAGCTAGCCAGTGAAGAACGACTGTGAAGCAACGCCCAGCCAGCTACCGCCTGCCAGTCAAAGCCCTCAGCTGTGTCATGGGTAATGATATGGAGAATGTGATTCTCTAACAGGAAGTCACTCATGAAGTGCCACATATAACTTTCTTAGCCTATGAATACCTCCATTTCTCTGTGGGCTTAAAAATAATGTTGTGTTTGGTATATTACAGGTCCTTTGTTTGTTTCAGTGCTGTCTAAGTGACTCTTCTCAGACTCTGTATGTATGTCTACATTTTAAAAAAATACATCTTTTTTTTTTTTTTACATCGATCAGTTTTTACAATCATAGTAGGGTAGTCACTGAATAATAAATGTCATTTATTAATCATTTACTTTTATATTTACACTGACGGCATTTAGCAGACGCTCTTATCCAGAGCGACTTCCCTGTCCTGATTACAGGGACAGTCCCCCTGGAGACACTCAGGGTTAAGGGTCTTGCTCAGGGACCCAGTGGTGGTAGTGCTAGAGGTAGGATTTGAACCGGGGACCTCTTGAGCCATAGGTCCAGAGGAAATACCCACCACTAGACCACCACCACCCACTTTTTTTAATAACTGCCTGGTATCAGATTTGAATTAAACAGTTATCCATATAAAATAACCAAACTGAGGTATAACTAATCTTGAATGACTTTTTAAAGGTTCCAGCATTTCAGAACGAGCAGAAATAAGAAAGCCTTTAAAAAGATGGCAAGGAAATGTTGCGTTAACGTAAATGGGAGGTTTTGCTTTCTGCAAAGCATTTAAAATGTTGAATTCTTATGCAAACTGGCCAAATTTATCTCTAGTGAATCTCAATCAAGATTTAACCCATGATTAAACCAACATTAAGGCGAGGTTTAATCAACTCATTTGTAAGTCCTGAACTGAATACTGAATAATAAGCCTGCGTCATTAAAGGTTAAGCTGCTGAGTTAAATTTCACCCCTGCGCTCTGGTCGACACTGATGTTCTTTCAGTATGGCAGGAGCAGGTGGTCATGATTTTGCACAAGCCATGGTCCTGTTCCTCCACTAATTAGCATTCTCTAAGACTGCTCCAAAACACTTCTGTCTATTCATTCCTGTCTCCCTGTCGGAAGCCACACACTGCACAAGAACATATCGCCATGTCTTTCAAAGCCAACGTCACACAGTCATACTGTCAGAGCCCACACACCATGTCTATATTACAGTGGTGGCATCTGAGCTGACCCTGCAAAGCCATGCAGTGACTAAGACTGCTAGCATTTCCCCCAGGCAGGGTACAAGTGGCATGGCAGATTCACTGCGCAAGCAGGACTTAAAATAGCCCGGAAAATAGATTTAGAATCTGACGCGCCAGTCGCATGTGACGGTGTCCAACCTCTGCTCTTTAAGCATCGTGAAAGGTGAAGAGGTAATCCGCTGAGGGTTCGGCCAAAGGAGTGGTGCTGTGCAGGGGGGATTCAGTGCACGCAGGGAAAGGTCAAAGGTCAGGAAAGTGCTGTGTCACCATCAGGCCGCAGAGCAGCACTGCGGCGAGCCTGACACCGTGATGCCAGAATGAAGCGCATTATGACACATCCTAACCACACCCTCATTATCCACTCATCAAAGAAGAATCATTGTGAGCCACGCCCAACTGATCAGGGAAATTGATCCGGACATTTCAACTGACAAGATCTTAAAGCAGTCTGGATGCACTAGTTAAGAAATTAGGCTTTAAGTGGTGTAAAGGTAAAAAGCCTTTACAGAGTATTTGTGTAAAATATTCGATTTCTTTTTTGTTTTAGATCTTAACTGTTGCACACTGTTTAAAACTCATTTGTTTCACTTAACAGGTGCTTTTTGCCAACAAGCTGATTAATTAACGCCCTTACTGATATAACTGGTGCAAACTGGTAAAATAATCATTTACTAAATAATTAACTGGTGTATACTAGTAAAGTGCTCATTTAGTTACTTAACCAGTACATACTGATAAAAGGCACATTTATTTATGAATTAGCTGATGCATACTGGTAAAGGCAAATTTTTTATGATTGAACTGATACATACTGTTAAATGAGTCATTTATTTACAATATAACTGTGCAAACTTGTTAAAGGTTCATTTATTTATGATTTAAAAGGTGCATAGTGCTTATTGACAGTGAAAACTGTCACTCCACTGAGCTCTGTGCGTCTGTCACTGACAGCAGTCAGGGCTTACACAGTTTCTGAAACGAACCACTGGATATGAGTCATCAGAAGACACAGTGATGGGTTGTGTTTGGAAAAGCTTTTGACAAAAAAACTTGTAGTGACGTGGGCAAGCGTCCATATCGCTCTGTCCACGTCAGATATGACTGTCCGGCACAGGCTGTTTAAATTATCTCTCATTTCTCTGACGCTGCTGTCAATCGGAGTGACTCATTCTTTTCTGATCTGCACTGGATGAAGGCAAGCTGCCCACTGAATACAGACTGCACAATCACTGCGCAGTCATGACATGCACTGACACACCCAGATCCCAAATCCACCTCCGTCACAGCGTGATCAAAATAATGAAACTGTATAAGTAAATCAGCGAATCAAAGCAACGGACGTCAAACCTGATGTGGTTAGAAATTAGAATCATGGCTGCTTTCATGCTAATGGAGGGGTTTCATTTTATTCTTGCATGAAGCTGCCTAATTAACAAGCCATAATAGACTTGATTACAGATGAATTTGAATAAGATGTGCCAAGCCTGATGTAGCTACACTGAACTGTATATACACAGCTGTGACTCAGGATCAGGTATTAGTCATAGCATTCACAGCAAAATCACACACACACACACAAACACACAAACACACACACACTCTCTCTCTCTCTCTCTCTCTCTTATACTTTCAGCAGCACTGCAAAGTCAGTAGGCTAAAACTGTGGGAGTAAGTTATATATATATGTATATGTCATATATAATAGTATATTATCTACATTATTTAGATGGATAGAGAGAAAGAGAGAGAGAAACAGAGAATGCAGAGAAATATTTATAAGTAGACAGACAGAAGAATACTAATAATAAATGCATAAGGCAAGACAATGTAAAGTTAAGTCATAACTCCAATCCTTGTATTTTATCTCCAAATAGACAAATAGGTATTAATGTTTTATCAGCAACATGTCTCATGAACTGTCTGCAACCCAATTTTACTCTGATATGACAATGAAAGACCCATACACGCATACACGCACACATACTAGCAGGAACTGGGATAAATAAAGCTTTTTATAAAAATGAATAAATGAAAAACACTGCATCTCTATGAGAACTCTCACTCTTGTGTGCTGACAGATCATTCGAACACTGGCAAAGCCCACAGAGAGACATTCTAGACTTCTTATGCAATCTAGAATGGTGACAAACTTATTTAGGAGTATTAGAGCCCAAACATTCAACAGAGGACTTTCAGAAGAGGGCAAAATTCCAGAACTGTTTCTGCAAACACACAATTCTGACTACTGCCTACCTTTAAACTCCAGGAGCGGTCTGAAATGTGGGTAAAGGTGAAGCGTGGCATTCCCCTGTGAGGAAAAGAGTGAAAGAGAGAGCAAAAGAGAAGGAGAAACAGAGAGAGCAGGAAGGGTGAGAGGAAAAGGGACAGAGAAAACGAGAGAGAAAATGTGAGTGTGATGAAAAACAACATCGACGGCTGTATCGAAGTGATGTCGAGAGTAGAGCTCCCAGTGCGAAAAAGGGCCCAGTTACAGGGAGCCTCCCTTCTTTCTCTCTTTCTTTCTTTCTCTCTCTCTCTCTCTGAGCTGTTTGCTGCAGCTCTTTCTGTCTGTTCCTCCAGCAGTCAGCTTTAAGCTCTTCCTGTATACAGCAGATAATCTCTTTACCACTCCTTTGGTGCATGCACATTATGCATCTTCCTCTCTTCTGTAGAATAAAGATAGATAGAGGAAAAGAGAGAGATAGAGAGGTGTGCTGCAAAATGACACACACTGTGGCTTTAAGACAACTCCCCCCACTTCAGAGCAAACCAACGACACAGCTATCATACAGTCTACTCCCTCTCTCCATCCACCTCTCTCTCTCTCTCTCTCTCTCTCTCTCTCACTCTCTCTCGCTCCTAGTGTATGGTATGTCAGTATGTATAAGGCCTGAGGTGTTCCCAGTTGATAAAACAGGGATGTCTGATATAGGAAGCTAAGCAGCACCTATACTAGGTTGTACTCTTCATCAAAGCATCATTATGTATTTACACTATTGTTAGCAGTACTTTCCAAATTATTGAGCCACCCCTCATTTCTTTTCTTTGTTATGTACCTAGGGAACCATCAACAAAAACAAAACATTTCATGCCTGTCCAACTGTCTCATTTTTGACATGATGAGTAGATGAAAGAAATGGATGAAAGGAGAACCAATGTTTTACTGTGACAGGAAGTAAAACAGTTTCTTCACTGCTTCATGCCTTATGTAAGATGGCTTTCTTCTCCTTGAAGGTTTCATTCGTAGCTCACTGTTAGCAGAGAAAAAAAAAAAACAATCCTCAGAAACTGGTCAGGCAAGTGAATTAAGAGAACTTTCAAAATAATTTGTTTCACTGATCTGCCCATCAGTTTTCTGAGTTTTACTCATTTGCCCTTTTTGGTGGAAACCAATTTGAAAATGATCCACTTCCAACCTAGACACAAGTGAGTATTTTGACTTTATCATCCTTTTACGGCCTATTAACATTAACATTTACGGCATTTAGCAGACGCTCTTATCCAGAGCAACTTCTATGTCCTAATTACAGGGACAGTAACCCTGGAGCAACTCAGGGTTAAGGGTCTTGCTCAGGGTGGTAGTGCTAGAGGTGGGATTTGAACCGGGGACCTCTTGACCACTGCCACCCTGGCATATTTTCTGCAGACTGAAACTCCACCACCACTGAACAAGACACTTCAGTTGAAACATCATGAAACATCACTGGACCAAGAAACATCTCAAGAATTTTTTTTAAAGGTTTGATGGAGATGAGATGAGAGGGACTCGACTGACCAGATGGATGGGCCCGTGGCTGGATCGGTAATGGGCACAGAGCTGCACTTCACCTCAGACACTGTACTGGTGCTGGTATGGACTGGTGTTAATAAAGATGAGCTAGTTGGACCTTTTCAGGTTAATGATGGACTCAAAATCAGCTCTACTACCAAACCAAACCTACTGTCGGATTTTAAAAAACACTTTCTTCAAGCAGTGGTTCAGGAAAAAATTCTGCATCCTTCTAGAAGACCATGACTTTTCTGCAGGACGATGATCCATCACATGCATGGAATGTTCTCCACTGTAAAGGCTTTAAAGATGAAAGAATAATGACATGGTCCCCGTCCTCACCTGACCAAAACCCTATTGGGAACTTGTGGACCTTCATCAACAGGAGATTTACGGGGAAGGAAAACAGTCCACCTCTCTGAACAGTGTCCGGGAGGCTGCGGTTGCCGCTGCACAAAAAGCTGATCGTCAAACAGATCAAGAAACGGACAGACTCCATGAATGGAAGGATTATGAAAAGAATTGAAAAGAAGGGTGGCTGTATTGGTCACCGATCTTTTTTTTTTTTGGTCAAAAAATTTCAAAATGTCAAAAATATTTATTTGTAAATTTTGAATTATTTGTTGATTATTCTCACTTTAATAGCTGAAAATAAACGAGATGGGAACATTTTCATTTTTCATTTAGTTGTGTAATAATTCTACACTAATAGTTGTCTAATAATTGAACACAGTGTAAATGATATCTGATGGCAAAACACACTTAAATGACTGAGCTTATTTCTGAAATATTAATTCAAATATTAATTATATCAGTGGTTCCAAACCATCGGGCGTGTATTTTTTTTTTTTTTTTAGACAAATGTGTATTTTGCACTTTGTTTTAGCTGTTCCTATGCCAGTCAGTGAAAATATTGTTTTACATGAAACTGCTCCGTGATGAATGGAACATGTGGAGTGACTAATATTTATTAACCTGCTATAAAGGCACCTGTTGAGGGGTGGGATATATTACATGGCAGTCACTTGATCTACTGGAAGGAGGTAAAAAAGGCAGGTGTAATGATCTGAGTGTCATGACAAGGACCACATTGTCTTGGCAGCATGACTGGGCCAGAGCATGCGAGTTGTTCAGCTTTAATACCGAAAAGTGGCCCAAAGAAAGATTTGATTAATGCATTATGTCCAATAAATGGCCAGGTTCCCTAAGCACCTTATGCCTCATCAAAGATTTGTGGTATAGAAATAAGTGTGCAGAGAACAGACACATGTTCATCAAATCTGGACTTCAGAAATTAAGTTCACATTAAATTTTTACAGCATATAGTTCCAAGCAAAGCTTGTAGTCTCGTTCGATTCAGATTTTAGGCCAATAATATAATGGAATAAAGAGTGAAGAAATCTGCCATATCGTTTACGCAGACCACATTTTTACTTTTAATGTGTTAAATATAGCAAATAAGCACGATAGGGAGGACCAGAGACCAATTTTTAAAAAATTTTTTTATAAGACTGTATATGCCTGCCAAAGCTCTTAATGAATCCATGTCCCTTCATTTACTTTAAAGGTCTTATGCAAAAGAAAGCCAGTAATTTAAGTAGTCGGGGATTCTTTGAGCAGTATTTTTGCTGTGTGAACTATGAAGAGGGGTTATTGTGCTTATTTGGACAACAGAAAGTGACCCAGAGGTAACCTGAAAGGTTTCAACATTAAAAGACACTGAAAAATGACATTAATTCTGCCTGACTTTACCAAAGATTCATGAAAATGCACCAACTGCGCAAACATTCTGCAAGAAGTCCTCCCAATTCATTTGTAAGGTTTTTATACTGATTAAACATCAGAGAGCCACTGTGCAAATGCAATATTCATAAAGTGGAATGGAGGGCTGTGTAGGAAGGAAGAGAAGCCCTGTGTCCATATCAGAGACGCTCGATTAGGTTAATAAGGCGTGTACATGTTAAAAAGAATAAGAAAGTTTTATTACACAAAAAACTACAACAGGGAGTCTGAACTTACGGTCAGTGATTCTCTTTTCCTGCCGCTGGTTATGAAAGTGAACCCTTGTGTTTCTATGGCAACACCTGTCTTCTGAATGTGTTCCTCCACGTACCTCAAATAACAAGTGCATATTAGCAATACTCGTGTTAATATTATATTACTAATACAAATTATAAACATCTAAGCAGTTTGGTGATATGCAGAGGCAACAACCACATACATAACTAATAAACTGGGGGCAAGGTATCACTACATTTCTTTAAAAGTCAGAACTGTTCTGTGAAATATAACGTCCAGTGTGCCACAGCGTATAGTAGCAGAGCTATTACCAGTTTATAAAGGAGCTTTTCCCGGCAGAGTGGTTCCCCATAATCATCACTATTATCTTCTTTCGAGGCGGCAGCAACCTCAGCCCCAGACTGGAGGCGATATTCACAAGGCCTGGGATTTAAACACAAACACCCACACAAACACACACATGAGAGCACAATTCATCTAGAAAATATGTATATCTTGATGAGTCGTCAGGTTAAAAAAACTATAAAAAATTTCAATAGCAAAGTTTTTTGATTTTAAGGTTTTAAATACATTTTGCAAAAAAGATAACGTAGAAATGTCAGTCAGTCAGTCATTTTCTGGGCCGCTTGTCCGAAGTACAGACTGTCAGTGCTGCACTGATGCATTGTCACATCTTTGCATAACAACATCAAGATGCTTCGAAGCATTGTTATCCCCCTTAAACAGGCATAATTGACGTTCACATCTTCAAACCATTTAGCAACTTCACTTCATCTCTAATTATTCAACAGGCTGTTTTTGTTATTCTGCTTATAAGGCTGAGATATGTAGATGTGCTCTGTTTAGTCTGACTGCCCTCATTCAAACATCAGGCCAGACTCAGACACTCTCAAACAACAAAAGCAAAAAATCTTTTTGTCACAAAAACAATTCAAAACTACGTTGTTATGACCAAATATATAGACAGGAGTAAATTCCTTCAGGTCCTGCATAGCAATGCCAATGAACAATCCACAGCAACCAGAGGAACGAAAGCTTCAGGTCCTTTCATGCTACACCAGAAACATAATATTATGTCGTGCAAGCCCTAATGTACTCCATTACGGTGTTCCTGAGCAACGTTTCTCAATCTAACCCCTGGGAACCCCAGATACAGTTCCGTTACATCCCAGTTTTTAAACGTACCAGGTACTCAGTGTCCTAATTGCTTTGTTGAGACTAGCTGGACTGAGAAACCCTGCTGCTGAGCAAGGTATGGATTCAGGTTAAGATGACCTAGAACGTCACACCTTAGTGTGTCATCAGGTTCTTTACATAAGCTCTTAAAAAGAGTTCTACTTGGCATTAAAAATGGCTTCCCAAGTCCTTAAACACAATCCTAACCCTAACCTGAATGATGCCTAAACTGTAGAGCTCTGAACATTTGAACCATGGAGGGTTTTCCCAAGTGAGTATAAAAAGCTGAGTGGTCTACAATAATTACCCTCAAAATACAATTTTTCTGTTTATCCTTTTTAAAGTTGTGATGTCGAAAATGGACAAAACAAACATCTGTCCATTTAAATGACCACGAAATCAGTCAGTAAAGTGCACTTAGACTAAAACTACTAGTCGTTCCTTAACACCACTTTATAAAACTCAGTTTCCTGCTTTTGCTTATTTACCCCAGACACTCAGACACAACACCACGGCTTTCAGAGAGGGTCAGCCAGCATGGCTTATACTTACACAACAAAGGTTTCCGTCTACTACGGCACTATCTGATTAACAGACTATACATAGAGAGCAGGCGAACATAAACATACACATAACCCACACATAACCCACACAAAACCACACACACACTTTATGGTGGTGCCATTAGACCGACTGATTTCCATCACAGGAAATCTAAAAACCTACAGAGAACAATGTAATCTGTTGTAATTCTTCTCATTTTAGAAGAACATCTGCATAATCTCAATCTAACCTGTGGATGAAAGTGAATTCTAGCCTGCGGGGCATGTCAGTATACATTTAGGTTTATATAAAGGTATGAGCTCCAACATGAACACTGGGGAAAAAAAATATATAAATACATACAGTTCTCCCAACCCTCATTCCTTCATTTTCTGCTAGGGAGTCACCTTACTGGTGAACTATGTTTTCCTTTCAATACTGAATAGATTCATTGAAGAAAATGGGGACAAAATGTTTTACTTAAGGCTGCAAAGAGCCTTAAGATAAAGTGGTTCCAACATAGATATTGGGTTCATTGAGCATCACTAGTAAACTTATCACCAGCCTGATGCTTTTCCAACTTGGAGAGAAAGCTCCACCGAGGCCAACCCAAGATTAAAGTGGGGGAAGAGCTCGCAACCCTAAGTGGACCTTACAGACCAGGCGGCCGCCTGACTCTAGTGGGACTGGTGCGCCTATCTGTCTCGATGAAAAGGGCAGAGAAGTGGATTGGAGGATAGGGTGGCCAGCACGGGCCCAAGAAGAACGGTTACAGACAGCTCGCAGTGTTAGAGGAAGCCTCCTCTCTTTCTCCTGGCCAAACCCACCTCCAGAAGGCCCGTAGCAGTGGGAATCATTCTGGCAGCCCATCCCGAAGCACACTTGAAGTCGGACGCATCCTTGACCTTGAGCGCTGACTATAGCTTTCTTGGACCCCTTGATGTCGCACTACCTCCCTAAATGAAATGTCTTTACTGCCAATAAAGAAACCCAATTAAAACTAGATTACAGCTAGAGTCCTCACCCACATTAAACACTCATCCTCACATGTTAACCCCATCCTCCATAAACTTCACTGGTCCCCAGATCAATTTAATGTTCTGTTTACAATAAAAGCCCTTAAAGACCTCGCTCCTCTTTACCTTACAGAATTACCCCAGAAATACTCCCACTAAGAATTTTCTTCCAATCTGTTGTCTGTTCCAAAATTCAAATTACCCAAAATGGGCTCAAAGGCATTTAGGGTTGCACCCCAATCTTTGAAAATTTCTTACCCATAATCTCTTCCCACCTTTATTCTCAAATCAAGTCTTATTTCTTTTTCCTTCTGCTACTCCTCTCCTGATCACCGTCTGTCCCATCTCTTTCTCCATCACCTTAGGTATTCTTTTTTTGTCTGCAGATCTGTATTGCACTCTAAGGTTTGTTGAAGATGCTATACAAAATAAACATCTTGTTGCTGCAGTTTAATTATCATTTCAATGGACGGAATTACCTCTTAAATCCCCACAATTGCAGGGAGAAGCACAAATGTTGCAACAATTCCAAAAGAACATGCTTTATTTGGTATCAGGGTATATATATTTGTCTAAGTAATGCCTCTCTTTTGATGTGGTCTTGTTGAAAACCCTGTCAGTGAGCAGTCAGGGTGCATTTTGTCTCTATTTTGTTGATGACTCAGCTGAATCTTTCACTGGATCAGCATGTACAGTGGCATGACTCTTCTTATATTCTAATATAAAAAGTCTGAGGCAAACCATTTTGCACAGAACGTACAGAGAACTCGGAGGCGACGATTTTAACCAGGGCTGCTCAATTATAACAATAATCACAATGTTGACTTTTGTGATCAATTTTGAGATCACACTTATTTAACACATTTACTCCTTGCCTAGAATAATTATGCATGCATTGAACTTTTTTCTTGCCTATTTAACAGCATTTAAGACACTTTCTTTGTCTTTTTACAAACATGCATAACATTTAAATACATTACATCTAAATACCTTTCCCTCCAAATAAGAGAGATTCATTACGTGCACGGTCACAGGTTTTAGCAGACGCACCAGCCTGTTAACCACCTCTGATTCAGAGACTTTTGGGAGGCACAGTTGCCGGAATCGCCTTCACCACTTTAATGGGTCCTTCAACAGTTTTTGGCAAACATTTTTTATAACTGATGAATGCCAAATTCTTAATTGAAATAAGGTTTTGACAGCTTTAGCACTCTTCATTTTATTTAAAAGCACACAAATAATATACGCAAATCTCTGAATCGAAAGTCATCAATGCTGAAATTATTACAGCCCTGAAGACTGAACTTCAGCTTCTACAAAGCACAAAGGAGATAAATCCGCTCAACAACAGTTTTATATATTAATGATCTGACCTGTTTATTCAGACTGAAACTGGAAAGAGTGAATTTTTCAAATATATAAACCTGCCATTTTAATTCTGTCCTACATTATCCAATATTGATGAGGGGGAGTTAAAACTAATTCACTCCAATAACGTGGTGGCCAAGCGGTTTGAGACGAGGCCCCAGTATCGGTAGGTCCAGGGTTCGAATCCCAGACCAGTAGGTTGCCCTGAGGTACCCGTGAGCATGGTACTGTTCCCATCACCGCTCCCCGAGCTCTTTTAATAGCTGCTCCCTGCTGCACGCTGTGTGTGGGAGAAATGCAGAGGAAGCATTTGTTGTTGTTCAGTTTCACAATGACATATAGTCACTTTCAGTTCATTTCAGAGCTGTCAGTCTGGCACATTAGATCGAACACTCAGCTTGAGTGGAAATAAGACAGCATTAAAATCGCGACAATATTGAAGTCTGAACTCTGCCAGCAGCTGTCAGTCTAGCCTCATCACTCCTGAGCCAAATGCACATTTAAATCACAGGGTGAGGAGCTCGTGAGTGATACAGGTCAGAGCTGAGGAGCTGAAGTGTTTATGAGAAGCAGAAGGAATCTCCGGAAACAGAAACCCCCCGGCAGTGTTTACCGTTGCCGTCGTCCACATACAGACGGTGACATTCCTTCAAAATCCTCTCGCTCGGTGTGCAGATGGCTGTGTCCAAAGCGTTGGCCACCAAACGGGCCTTTCTAGAGCCAGACATGTTGGCAGTGACCGGTACACACACACACCCAAACACAGGGGGACCGTTTACTGCGCTGCACTTCACACACAGGGGGACCGTTCATGGTGCTGCACTTGTCACACTGGGGGACCGTTTACAGTGCTGCACCGGGTCCGGCACCAAAGTGCGTCCTTAGCGCCCTCCAGCGGTTGTAGTAACAAATCACAGCAGGAGAAAGTTTCACCCTTTCTTTCCTAATTACATATTTTTGTAAATCGAAAAACCAAACCAACGCAACCTTGCTTCTCTAACTTTGTCTCCAAAACGTCTAACCTGAGCTGTCCCTCTAATCTACTCAGTTCTAATCCTGTCCATCCTCGACTCACCCAACGAGAATCTCAGCATCATTAACTTCACCTCCAGCTCTGTCTCCAGACTTTTCATCAGTGTCAACGTCTCCAACCCGTACAACATAGCTGGTCCCACTACGGTCCTGTAAATCTTCCTATTTACTCTAGCTGGTACTAGCCACTCTTCTCCACCCATTCCAACCTGCTTGCACTCTCTTCTTCACCTCTTTTCCACACTCGTTCGTTGTCACCTCCACTCCCTGCATCCTAACCACTCCACTTTCCTCCCTTTCATTCACACTCATGTATTCTGTCTTTGACCTACTCACTTTCATTCCTCTCTGTCAACCTGTCCATTACTACTGCAAACAAGAATGGGCTCACCACTGATCCTTGATGTAATCCAACCTCTACCTTAAAAGCATCCGTCACTCCAACTCCTGATCTCACCACTGTGACACTGCCCTCATACATATCCTGAACTACTCTCCCATACTTCTCTGCAACACCTGACTTCCTCATAAAATACTCCTCTCTAGGGACCCTGTCATATGCTTTCTCCATGTCCACAATGCAGCTCCTTCTGACTTTCTCTGTACTTCTCCACCAACACTGGTCATTCTAAAACAAATAGTGTGTGAATGTTTTCATCTGCGTGGAGCTGAACACTCTTCTAGGGGCAGGGACCGTACCCAACACTTCTGCCTGGGTGCCAGAAGTATGGCTGTCCCCTGCTGCACATGGTGTATGGGTTCACTGTCCTGTGTGCTCACGAAGACAAGCTGTCATTTTCTCTTTTATTGTTCACAGTGGTGGTGATAGGAACCAGCTGCCTGAAGGATTTAAAGCTCCCTCAGAGAAGGGATTTATACAAATTAAATACGAAGTTCTTCTGAAATGTAAGATTCTTTGTCCCCCTTAAATTCAAGCAGGAAAAAGTCCATATCATACATTTTAAAAAACATTTATACTTTTTGGACTGATTACTGAAAGGTGAATATTTGTAAAAGCTTTGTTTTTTAGGATAGGGTGTATTTTACGGGGCAGCGGTGGCCTAGTGGTTGGGGCGTTGGTCGCATGATTGGAGGATGAGGGGTTCGAACCCCTTCCCAATGGGTTGCCCTGAGGTACCCTTGAGCAAGGTGCCGTCCCCGTCCCGCTCCTCCCTGCGATGGGCTGGCGACCTGTGAATAAATTCTCCAAAGGGTTTCTTAATAATTATAAACAGCACCAGACCCTTTTATGTAAAAACCTGTAATTAAATGTGTGAAAGAAAGAGGGAGACCACTTTAAACTCTTGCCTTCTGTGTTTGGGGTTACTGCTCTGAATAACATGTAGTTCAAAGTTACTGTAATCGGCTCAGTTCCAGGGCAGTGGTGCCCTAGTGGTTAGGCAGCTGGCCCCAGGTTTATAAGGTCATGGGTTCGAATCCCAGACCACTAGGTTGCCCTGTGGTACCCTTGAGCAAGGTACCGTCCTTGTCACTGCTCCCTGGGCATTTTCAACAGATACCCCCTGTTGCACGTGTTTGGGTAAAATGCAGAGGTGTAATTTCGTTGTGGTTCGCTGTGCTGTGTTTGACAATGAACGCAGAACAGTCACTTTCACTTTCTTTTGCCTTGGTTTGAAGGCGCTTTTGGTCTTACCGCCAGTGTAGAATAGCGGCGCAGCACATTTAAAGGTGCGGCAGGTTAGATTGAAATGCTGCTAAAATTGGTTTATTTCAGCACCGACCAAATCCAATCCACTCCCGAATCCTTGGAGGTGGTGCTAAAAATGGGGATAAGACACCGATGAGTAAGAAACAGATTTCAGCTTCGCTCATTTTTTGTACTTACGGTAAAAGCGAGCGATTTACTGGCTAATGTTATTTTAAGGGCAGGTAAAGGTGTGCGTCTCCACTCTCTAATCGATGTTTCCGGGAGAGAGAGGTAGAGAGAGAGAGAGAGAGAGAGAGAGAGAGAGAGAGAGAGAGAGAGATGCCTGTCGAAGAGTAAACAGAGCGAGAGAAATATGGACTATATTACAAGATCTCTGTAACTTCCAGATCATGTGGTGCCACGGGACTTTTACTCCTTTCTGACAGTTTTAGATATGACCACTTTTATTCCACTTATATTGTATGTTTAAATCTACCTTCTATTAAAATGCTTTTTACTGGAGCAGTCTTTCTCCACTTCTTCCTTTTTCATCAAACAGGTAAGTACATTCATGATCAATACACGCTCATACACTCTCTAAATGCTTCTTGGTTTTGGGGTCTAGTTGTAGGAAAAACCTTTCATTGGTGAACCTTTACATCATGTGGTTCTTCAAACATGAAGAAGGTTCCATAGTGGAGCCCTTTTTTTGGCACCCTTGCTTTTAGTCTGATTTTGGAAGGGTTCCTCTTGACATCTGTATCTGGACACCTTGACCAAGTTTTCTTCTTCTTCTTCTTTTTTTTTTTTTTACCTCTTTTTACAGCTGCAGCTGCTGAAGTGGAAAAGCAGCAGATTATTTTAGTGGGAGAAAAAGGTAGAAGTATCCTGTTGCCATGTCTCGAACGCCCATCCAACAGCACCCTTAAGGTGACCCGCTGGAAAAAGAGTGGGGTGGTTATTGTCACCCGGGATTATTCTCAGCCGTCCCACTCTTCAAGCCATTTCACCGTACTGGACGACGGCAGTCTGAATATCACTGGCCTGCTGTCTCTAGACAAGGATGTGTATGAGTGTGATCCCACTCCAAAAAATGACAGCATTTCTCAGAGCGTTCTTCTTCAGGTTGCAGGTACTCTTTCATATCTTAATGTTGACAAACCCCATATCTCCATGAAGCTTTACATGAGATGGAAAAACACTCAAATCAAATATGATGAAATTTTATTCCAAGTTGTTTTTGACCTTTTCAATTGGGCAGTTTATCATGCTACATGGTCAGATTCTGTATAATAATGTTACAGGAGTTTAAAATGGCGGTAACATCATGGCGATGCTGAGCACATTTCAAAATAAGGAACTGTAAAGATGTTTGCACTGGTTTCGGTACAGTGGAAAATGTCGCGATGAACAGGTTCAGCGGGTTTCGCTGCTTGTTTATTCTGAGGCCTCGAGTCGTTGTGGCTGAAACTTGTTCCGTTTTTAGGGCAGTGCCGCTAAACAAACTCCTCCTTTTCTCACTTTTCGTTAGAATTGAGAATTACCTGCTTATGCTCCTCCCACAGTACACTCTTTCATTGCTACTGTTGTTAGCTTAAAATGTTAGGGAAACTGCTGCACAGCTAAAAATTCTGTGCAAATATGAAACTAGACTGTCTGTGTGGAAGGTCACAATGTGCAAATCAGTTAGATATACAGTTCTGTGCCTTGATTTCTCCTTTGTTAGATCCCTCAGCTTTTCATTCATTTCTTCCGCAAACTTATATGTAAATAGGGTATATAAAACAAAGAGAGTTTGTGTAGCTCTAATGATCTCTTAGGCAGCTTTCTGGTCATTTTGTAAACTTGTCTTCGGGGATAGTTATCCAGGCTTCTCGAGACACTGCAAAGCTTTTGAAGTGAAAGTGACTATTTTGTCATTGTGAAACAATACAGCACACAGTGATCCTCAGGGCAGCCTACTGGTATGGGATTCGAACCCACGGCCTTCTGATCCTGGGGCCAATTCCCTAACCACTAGGTCACCACATTATTAGACTGAATTATTTTTAACAATATATTTTTAACAATATCAATATTGGATAATGTAGGACAGAATTAAAATGGCAGGTGTAAATATTTGAAAAATTCACCCTTTCCAGTTTCAGTCTTCATAAACAGGCCGAATCATTAATTCATAAAGCAATGCTGTTGTTGTTGATCACACCATGAATTTTATGTTATACACTGTGTGCACAAATATTAGGCAAGTGAGTGACCATATCATCATTTTATGCATATATTCCAACTCCAAGCTGTATAGGGTGTTGGTGATCTAGTGGTAGGGCACTTGCCTATGGACCTGTGGCTCAAGAGGTCCCAGGTTTGAATTCCACCTCTGGCACTACCATCACTGGGTCCCTGAGCAAGACCCTTAACACTAAATTGCTCCAGGGGGGACTGTCCCTGTAATCAGGACATGGAAGTCGCTCTGGATGAGAGCGTCTGCTAAATGCTGCAAATGTAAATGTATAAACTTGAATGCTAATTGGATTTAAGCAGATCAGGTGTTTTGTGTAATGTAATGTGTAAACCCTATTATGGATTGACTAATAGCACTGGATATGTTCCAGATTACAATGAATCCTCAAAATACTCACTTGCCTAATAATTGTGCGCACGGTGTAGTAGGTTCTGTAAAGCTGACTGTAAAGCTGGCACTAACTAAATATCTGTTTTAGTGATATTTAACACTATGAAGTTGTTGAATAAGGCATACAAATCCTGAGGGGAATTTTGGAGCATATGACATGCATTCAAGCATATATTTGGGGAAAGAATATCAAGTTATTACAGAATACTCCTGCAAAAATGAGCTGTCAGTGAAAAAACAACAGCAACACAAGCACTACTGGAAAGCTGCCCTGTCACTACAGTATACTGAAGACTGCACCTCTTTACTCTAATCAAGGGTCATTGATTTAAATGGGATTTTTGCAGATATTTTTGTCCGCCATGTAAAAATGCAATGAAAGAACACATTTGTGGGAAGAGCGTGATGAGGGTTTCTGTGGGTGTATTGGTAAAGCAGCGAAAATGACAAAGTTCATGGTGATCTAAGCAATGCAGAATAATGTGGAACTAATTTCCTCAAGCTTTTTAATGTATAACAAGATGGCTTTCATTTGTATGTGTAAGTACATGTAAATGGAATTGCAGTGCCTGTATTTTTTCCATTTCATGCAGGCCTATTGATTAGGAATTTGGCTTAAGTTGTCTCTGCATGATTTTTGTTTTAGATGGTCCAGGCAACATGACAATAGACATCAAACCAGCAAGCCAGCTAGCCAATGGAACACTTTATGTCCAAAAAGACGACAGCGTTTCCTTTCACTGCTCAAGCAACTCTGACCCCTCGCAGAACCTGACATGGTTTTTTGAAGATGTGAGCAGGGGTTTTGGTAGTAGTTCATCACTGAGCTTTCAGATAAGCAGTATTCAGCCCAGTGACCAGGGGAGCTACACCTGCAAAGCCCAGAACCTCCTCTCCAATAGAACTGTGGAGCAGAGCCAGGATCTGCTGGTCTACTGTATGTTGGACACATAACAGAGTGAAATGTTTAATTGTGTGTGTTATACATAATATGCCTAGATGAAGAGATGTAGACATATCTTGAATGCAAAACTAACAGACATGGGCTAATCTGACTTGCTGAGAAACCATGTAATATTATTTATTGGCTTTGTGTGACCTGCATGCCTGAATCTGACACCATTTTTACCAAGTAGTCGATAGATGTGGTTATGTGGTTTCTGACATGGGATGGCATATGTAAAAATGAACAAAATTTAGCTGACTGCTATTGAGTTTGGTGTAGCCTTTACAACCTTTCAAATTTAGATTTTGCCAATACGGTTTACAAAAATGCTAAATTAGCCTTAAGGCTCAGGTTCAAAATTTAGCATGTATCATGCATTTCTTCCACTGTACATGGACATGCTATCATCATCCATCAACCCTAAGCAAGAAATCAGAACAAGGCCTGTAATGTAAACATAGTCTCAGTCATTACAGAATATTAGTGTGAATGCACCATAATCACTTCCAGGACATAACCTTTAATATCTTTCTACAGACGCTTCAGAAAGACACCCGGATTGCACATGGCAACAGGTCGGTCAGCCAGACCTTGTGAACTTCAGCTGCTTCTGGTATGGGAACTACCCTCTGCCCATCCTGCAAGTGTTTCTTCATTCTAGACCAGATATTGTCCTCGGCACAGAGGTCACAGAAAAAATAGAGGTGACTCTGAACAGGAAAAAGCTGAAAGATGGGCAGAAGATCACGTGTAAGGGGAGACAATTTGAAATCCTGCCTGGCCAAGAAAAGTCATGCCTCTTCGAACTCCGTAAGGCCTGTTCTGATGTTATAGTCAAATGCACATAGACTGGCTCCTTTTGGAGTTTACTGCAGTATAATAAGTTGTTGTGTAGCAGTGTGTTAATGTATATATAGAAATGAAAATGCACCATTTACAACCACTAGGGGCAGCGGTGGTCTAGTGGTGAGGGAGTTGCCCCCACATCGGAAGATTGTGGGTTTGATTCCCTCATCAGTAGGTTGCCCTGAGGTACCCTTGAGCAAGGTAACGTCCCCGTCACTGCTCCTCGGGCGCTTTCAATAGCTGCTCACTGCTGCACGGTGTTTGTGTGGATGGGTTAAATGCAGAGGTCCAATTTCGTTGTGGTTCACGTGTGCTGTGACCTTGCAATGACGAGGGCTGTCACTTTCACTTTCACTTTTTTCACTTTCAAAAACCTCTAAAAGGACAAGAATATTACACCATGTTACAGTGGCACCTGTCATGTGATGACTGGAGTATCCCCAAAACAACAGGTTCTGAGGGGTATTCCTGGATAAATGGGTTTGATCCATGGTTGTCCCCTTCACAATTTACAGGACTTCAGACACCACAGTACACCTTTTAGAGGTCTTGTGGAATCCATTTCTTGACAGGTCAGGTAACATGAGGGGGACCTATATATTTATATAATATATATATTTTATTAATGTGTATATATATATAAATTAATTAAAAATATATATTTATTCATTAATCATGGAGGATGTAAACAAACAGAATGCAGTGACTACACAGAGAGCTTCTTAACAAACAGCTGATAAGATGTCAGCTAGTTATCTCAGGATTTCTCCTCTTTAGATAAGTTACTTTAAAAATATCTTAAATTTTCCACTTCAAAACAGGAACAGTGCACTTCAAGTGTTATATACTTTGCTGTGTCAGCCTTCCTGGTTATCAGTTATGGCCACACCCATGCGAGACAAGTTATTGCCTTAGTCTGTTCATTTCTCCTGTCTTTTTGTACTGTTATTGCTCTGTTCATTATAGTTCACTCTAAGAATACCTAAAATTGGCAATGCCGTAATAATATTATACTGCACCCATTTGACGGCTAAACTGAAATATAAGCCTAGAGTTTAAGAGGCCATCTTGTGTTCATCTAAACCAAAGTGATTCGAAATGTTAGGCTTTGGGATACTTCAAGCTGACTGGTGGTTATGAGTCACCATCAGGGTGTTTGGGGCAGGGGGGGGTCTGTGGGTAGCCTTTGCTGTTAGTGTGGTGTGTATGGAAGGGCAGAATCAGGCATGGAAGGCTTTCAACTTCGGCTGATTGTGTCTCTGGGTATCCATAATGTTTTGCTCTTTGTCCATTAGTTTTTTTGTTTTTTTTTTAAATAAGTGTTAAGCATCTGTTTTTGCTAATTTAGTCTCACTGGATACTTTAATAGAAACTGTTTATAGATGAGGACATTCAATTGCAGACTTCTATTTTCTCGTTGACTTATCTGTTTTTTGCACACTTTATCAGCCCTTGGACTATCCTGATTTATCACTGGCCAGTTTCTGACCACTGTTGCCAAATACATTTGAGTGGTCGATCATTCTCAGCACAGCAGTGGTAACGTGTTTAAGTTGATTATGCAAAGTGGTGTTAAGGTTTTTTTTTGCTCACATCAGTGTGGTCACTGCTAGGCTAAGAGTGGACTGTCCCCCAGAAATATTCAGTCAACATTCAGCAAAAATAAACTGTTTTGTTTGTGCATACACCCCAATTACCCGTTACCTTTCGATACAATTCTGTAACTCATTACTTAAGGCCTCTCTCTCTATGTTGTAGAATCTCCATACCCAATGGGAGAGCCAATGGTGACTGCTCTGGAGGGCAGTAATATCACTTTTTCCTGCCACGAGGACAAATCTCTCCCTCCTGCTAAAACCGTATGGCAGTTAGGAAAGACTCAGGAGGTCATAAATGCCAGTTCTAAATACATCATGACTGTCCAGGGTCCCGTGCTGACTTTGACAATAGTCCATGTGACTAAGACGGATGAAGGTGCTTACTATTGCTTGAGTGAAAACGTTCTAGGTGTGAAGGAGCTGGAGGTCTTCCTTACTGTCAGATGTGAGTCAAGCTCTTTGCTGTTTCTGGATCTTTTTAGTGCAAATTAACAGAATTGCAAAATTTACAAGAAACAAATAAAGACGATAAAACAGAAATTCTTTTGTTTTACAAATGTGAACTTACATGTAGGGGAATATTTACTTATTGTTGCTGTCAAACCAAAACCTTATATCTCCATATTGTTTTTATGTCATTTGAAACCACCAGCTGCCATTTGCACCGTGTGGAAAATGTAATGATAAACAGACGGACAGGAATAGTTTATAAGCACAGAGAACTTGTCCATTTATTGACTTAAATATTCTGATTTCTTTTCAGCCAGATTTGCTGATTAATAACATTTTGTGTTTTCAATTGAAAGGTCACAGCATGTTCTATTACACATGTGAAATTTGTGAAGTTTCCCCAAAGTGTTCATCCTTAAAATATAAAAAGAAAAAAAAAATTCAATGTTTAACAAAGTTTAACACAATGAATCACACATGCTGTGATATTTTAGGACAGCTGTACCAGCAGCATTCAAATGTGGTTTATACCTGATACATTATTTATGGGCAAAAATCTAATTATATTATATATTATGTAATTATATTTTTGCCCAGCTGAAGCAAAAATCTGCTGATTCCTGCCTTGGCCTCCTGCCTCTTTTGAGGGCTAATTGACTTCAGGAAAATATCTAGCTGTGATTTATTTATTTATTTCTTCTTGGAATTGGAAATTGCAATATGTATATTAAAGTCTATTAAATGTGCAGCCCGTGTGATTTGAAAAATTGTTTCAAATTGTTGTTTTGTCATTAAAGTGTATTTTAGCCCTACTTCCAACTGGGAATTGCTAAATAACATCATACAAAGTTATTTGGACAGTGACACGAAATAACATTCCAACATATAAAATAAGTTAACATACAAAGCTATGCTATCTTGGTACATTAGTCATTTCGAAGTTGGAAGTCAGAAACAGTTTTATGTGTATAAACTGTAAAGATTTGATCTATTAAGGGAATGCCGCAGGGCAAGATGCTTGTGGCTCTAAAGAACAGTCATCAGAAAGGTCTTGCGTCACTGTTGGAAGTTTCTCACACTAAATTCCTTGTGTGCCGATCATTTTGATGTGAAACATGTTTATTCCCAGCCTCTCCAGATAGCTCCGGGGTGGTGGTCGGAGTCTTCATCTCTGTTTTAATCGTAGCTGCGGGGATCATACTGGGGTTACTGGCTTACTCCCGTCGTGACAGGATATGTCTGAGTATGTGGCATTTAATGTTTTATATCTACAAAAGCTTTAAGCTTTAGTTTGAGTTTAAAACAAGAAATGAAGAATCCGGAAATGTTTTAATACTCTTTTTAATGTTTTAATATTTCCTCAGGTTGATGATTATTTTATTTTTATCTTTTTGCTTTTTCACAGGTTTTAGACTAAGGTAAGTATATACATAGACAAGGACACCAGAATTAACATCTGTAACAACAACAACAACAAAACAATAATTACTACTGTATTATTATTATTATTATTAGTAGTAGTAGTAGTATGAATTTGTACTAACAACAATAAAGTAAAAGCAATAAAGTTATATATTTTTTTGCCTAGTGTTAACGTCTATAGTACATATAGTGATGATTGTTGTCATATTTATTTTGACGTTTAACAAAAGCATTTATAACCGCATTGTTATTAGTACATAATCAAAATGTATTTTAAATAACTACTAAAATTAGTTTCTACTTATTTTGGTATTAGATTTATTATTAGCCTAATTTTACTAGTTATTCTTGTGAACTCAGTCAAATATTAGTCTCCTTTATTTGTTTAGAAACTGTGTGTATTATATTACACCATGTTTTATCAGTGGTTTTGAGGAAGACAGGACAGATGTGATGAGTCTTGTGGAGTCTGATGACGATGATGTTTTCCACGAAGCTGTTCCGAGACTCCCTCCAGTTTCTAACGGACACGCCCCTGTTCACGCTACTACTTTTGTACAGATTCATCGGATACAGTCCAGTGAGTGACTGATGACTTTCTGAGAGTGTTTCCTAAAACATTTCAGGGTCACTTGTGCTGAATCCAGTCAGTCATAACTTTATTATTTGCCACTTTTCATGCAGAAATGGCAAAGTGCTGTACAGAGTGAAAACAGAAAATCAATATGAAAAGAGAGTGAAAGTAAAGCATTAAAAGCAATTAAAATAGACTCACAAAAAATACAATTAAAAGCACAACAAAAAGTAACAATAAAGTACTCCCCTCCCAGGTTCTGTGGGTTTTATGGACCAAATACTCTGGTTCTGTGTTTTATGGGCCACAGTTCACATCTGTAACTGATCTGGGAGCAATATTTGCTCTTAATATGAAACAAAACACAGTCATACAGATATTATTGAGGCATTTCTGTATCAGAACTGTTAAGAGTGGCTGAATGACAACACTGGGCCTTTCTTCTGAAAGCTATTGAGAACCCTCTGTATGCAGATGTTATATTTCTCTGTCATGCTAATTGTCCTGCATGTTATAAAAGTTTATATATCAGCTTAAACAGATGTCAACAGAGTGAAATCTTTTAATCACTCCATGAGGTCCACTGTTAGACAAAAACATCAATTTGTATTTATTTCAAAACATGCATGAAGCTCCTTTTGACTAGAAGTGGCAAACACTAGAGAACATTTTAATGTTCAGTTTACCACTGGGGCAGTGGTGGCCTAGTGGTTAGGGAGTCAGCCACAGGATTGGAAGATTATGGGTTCAAACCCCTTACCAGTAGGTTGCCCTGAGGTACCCTTGAGCAAGGTACCGTCACCCGTCGCTGTCACTTTCATAGCTGCCCCCTGCTGCATGTGTTAAATGCAGAGGTCCAATTTCGTTGTGGTTCACTGTGTGCTCTGCTTTGACCCCAATGACAAGAATAGTCACTTTCACTTTACTCTTTTTTACTGAATTTAGAATGAGCCGAATCAGAAATAATGAAATGAAACAATTTTAAAACTATTTTTGAAATAGTAATCGTGTGTTCAAGTATATGTTCTATAGAGGATATGTAGGGGATATGAACAAGAAAATCAATGAAAACAATTAGACTGTCCATGTACCTGGGTAATTTATCACATCTGACATGACAACCCCCAAACTTCAGCTACATGGCAGGGCTGCGTCCATTTTTATAGTGCAGTGAGCCTGACGCGTCCACACACTGTGGACTGAGACCTGGATGCAGTGTGAAAGGCTGTATTTGGCAGGATGTATTTTCTAGTAATGACTTCTTGTGTTTGCTTGGATCCCTCGAAGGAACTTTTCATGTGTTCATTGGCCAAACAAATTAGCCGAAGGGATTTGTTGATTTTTATTGTGGAGGGGATGGAGTAGGGATGAGGGTAAGAAAGCTGCTCAAATGATGAATCTAATGTCATTTATCGTTCCTTTCCAGGTGATCATGAAGACAATGTGAATGATGCAGACAAAGCAGATCAAGATCTAGTAAACCTAGGGGCTTGAAGAACTTCTACGACTGTATATAACATTTTTAGGCTGCCATTGCAGTGGCCCATTTTTATGTGCAGGGAACACAAAGGAAGTAAAAGTGTGTGTTTAAAGTGTGTGTGTGTGTGTGTGTGTGTGTGTGTGTGTGTGGCTTTTAATGTACTCCATAACTAATAATGTGTATTAAATTACTGTAAGATGTATATTTTCTTCTGTATAAAATGTTATAGGCACTTTTATTGCTTTTAACCACAAACGGGTTGAAAATGGAGGTTTCATTGTAATGACTTGTTGCATGTTTTAACGATTAGTGTAGGGAGCAACTTTTTTTTATGACAGAATACACAGCATTCATATTTTGAATACTCAGTTTTTTTCCCTGAGTATAGTTCATGCTAGGACGATGCAAAGAGTCCTGTAATTCAGCCGTACTGCACAATTTTATGACAGCCCTTGCCTATACAACTGTAAATCCAATTTACAAACCTGCTCATATATAAAACTATATGATCTCACTCTGCCCTGTTTACCAAACATCTTCATCTCTACTGCACTAAGGCCGTTTGAACGATCATTTCTTTAGATTACTGCTGGGGCATCTTTTAATGTGATGTTATGTCCAGTCACTTTTTTATAAATGCCACTTTATACAATTGATGTCGTTGCAAAGCAACTTTACTGAATCTAGGCCAGAAGTGAGTAAGCCAGATGTGATGGATAAAGCAGGAAAAGAAAACTTAGGAAGAACCAAAGGGGAACACTTGGGTCACGCAAAAGAGACTCACAATATCATATATGGAAATGTCAAGCAATATTTAAGAGTGATACAGGTCTGGAATGCAGATGGGAAGGAGACTGGGCAGCGGTGGCCTAGCGGTTAGGGAGTTTGCCCCAGATCGGAAGATTGTGGGTTTGATTCCCCCCCCAGTGGGTTGCCCTGAGGTACCCTTGAGCAAGGTACCCCGTCCCCGTCACTGCTCCCTGGGCGCTTTCAAATGCAGAGGTCCAATTTCGTTGTGGTTCACTGTGTGCTGTGCTGTGACCTCGCAATGACAAGGGTTGTCACTTTCACTTTCACTCTGATGATGGTTAAATTGTAAACCCCACAGCACACAATGAAATGCATCCTCTGCATTTAACCCTTAAAATACTAAATAAATACTAGGCCCAGTGGTGGCCTAGTATTTAGGGACTAGGCCCCAGGTCATTGGTTTGAATCCCAGACCAGTTGCCCTGAGTTAACCTTGAGCAAGGTACCATCCCGTCACTGCTCCCTGGGCGCTTTAAAAAGATGCACCCTGCTGCAAAGTGTGTGTAAGGGTGAAATGCAGAGGAATCATTTCATGACAAATAGTGACTTTCACTTTCGCTATCACTGAAGCGGAAGCCTTAAATCCAGTGTCTGGGAGCAGTATTGGGAACGGTATTTATTCAAGGATGATGTTATGATTACAGAGCCTCATCTCTTTTATCTGGGTCATCATATTTGTCTCTGAGCCAGGTCACACCAACAGAGACATAGCTTAAGACTACATGTGTGATGGTGCGTTTGAAAGCATACAACAAATCTACTGTTATTTTATATTATTGAGTACTGTCATCATTTTACAAAATACAGCTTATGTATTCTGCAAATTAATCTTCTTTGGTTCTCCATCACTTGACAAAAGGCTGTTTCTTGATCACTTTATCTCTAACAGAGCATTCCCCTTATTCAGGTTAGGAATCATTGCATTAGCAGATGTTAATTAAGTTTTTAGTTTAAGTTATTTTTATTACAACAACACAGACCGGTCATGGACAGGGAGTACAGAAAGAGAAGAAAACAATTCCTATAAAATGTTTAACAAAAAAACAATAATTTGGCAGCCTTATTTTTTTTTTTTTGGAAAGTTAATTCATTTAAAATAAAAGGTTATCTTCAAAAACCTTATTTGTGTCATATATATAAATATGTAAATATGTTTAAAATTACATTCATATATTCATGATAAAATTGATTTTCTTTTACATAAGGATTCCAAAAACATTTTATACTTATATACAGCACTGTGCAGTAGTAAAGTTTTAGGCAGGTGTGGAAAAAATGCTGTAAACAAAGAACGCTTTCAGAAATATAAATGATGATTGTTTATTTTGATCAATTTACAAAATGCAAAGTGAGCAAAAGAAAAATCTAAATCAGATCAATATCTGGTGTTTCTACCTTTTGCCTTCAGACCAGCATCAGTTCTTCTGGCCCCACAGAGCCCTGATCTCAACATCATCCAGTGTGTCTGGATCACATGAAGAGACAGAAGGATGTGAGGAAGCTACATCCACAGATGATCTGTGCTCAGTTCTCCAAGATGTTTGGAACGACCTACCGGCCGAGCTCCTTCAAAAACCGTGTGTGAGTGTCCCTAGAAGAACTGATGCTGTTTTGAAGGCAAAGGGTGGTCACACAAATATTGATCTGATTTAGATTCTCTTTTGTTCATTCACTGCATTTTGTTGATTGATGAAAATAAATGATGAACACTTCCATTTCTGAAAGCATTCTTTGTTTACAGCATTTTTTCCACACCTGCCTAAAACTTTTGCACAGACCAGGGATTTGAACCTTTACCTGGTATCAGTGGGGGAGGTCTGACGTTACGTTTGCCCATTGCGCATGCGCTACACACCCCTCCAGCACTGGGTTGTATTTCACAAACACACCGACGCACACGCCGCTCCTCTCCTGCAGGGAAAAGTGATGTGCACTGTTCCTGAATCCGCCTCAGCAGAAGGTAGGACACGGACAGGGGGACAGGGGGACAGAGGGACAGAGTGACGGGAGGGGACGGGAGGGGACGGGAGGGGACGGGAGGGGACGGTACTGCAGTGAATATGATCGCAGGTTGTTTTTATTTTCTCCTGCTCGCTCTCCAGACCCGGAGGAGCTGATCGTGGAGCTGAACCCCTCGCGACCCCCGCGGCTCTTCGGCTCTGCAGGCTCTGAAACGTGGAGCGCGTGCTTCTCTCCGGACGGCTCGCGCTTCGCCTGGTCTCTGGGTCACGGCACCGTCCGGGTGCTGCCCTGGCCGCAGTAAGTCCCGCTTCCCAGCACTGCTGTAACTCTCAGCTTCACATGCAGTGTTCATGTACAGCGCTTTCTCCAGCTCACAGGGCAATGATTTAATAAATAAATAAATGATTGGTTCTAATTATTCAAATATTAACATAGTTCATATTCATTATTATTATTATTATTATATAGCTTCTTCTCTTGATTGATTTGATCAAACATCTTGTGGTCGCTCCCATTAGGAGTCGCCACAGTGGACCAAACTGCTCCTTTTCTTCTTGTCCTCTCCCATCTTCCTCCTTCAAACCGACGCCCTGCATGTCCTCCCTCACCACGTCCATAATCCTCCTCTTTGCTCTTCCTCTTCTCCTCTTTCTAGGAAAACCCGTCATAAGGATTAGTATTTTTGTGGTTGCGGTGTATTATGTAGGTCTAGATCAGGGGTGTCAAACTCCAGTCAGGGAGGGCTGGTGTCCAGCACAGGGATTTCCCTGAGGCATGCTTCAGCAAGGTACCGTCCCCGTCACTGCTCCCTGGGCACTTTCAATAGCTGCCCCCTGCTGCACGGTGTTTGCATGGGTTAAATGCAGAGGTCCAATTTCGTCGTGGTTCACTGTGTGTTCTGCTGTGACCTCACAATGACAAGGGTTGTCACTTTCACTTTTTTTCACCATCATCAGTACGTAACGTTTTCATTTACAGCATTTAGCAGTCGCTCTGGAGCCCAGGGTGGTAGTGCTTGAGGTGGGGTTCGATTCCATAGGCGAGTATCCTACCAGTAGACCACCCCCAGATACTGTAATAAACTCAGAAGGTTCATTGGTTGGTTTGGACAGTAAAAATGCTTGTTTGTGATGTGAGGACACAAAACGGGTTTCCTGTCCTTGTGAAACCGTAGAGAATTGCTAGGCAACTCTATGACATTTTACAAGAAGCCACCCTGAATGAATGAACTTTGCAGATCATTTGTGAAATCACCGGTACTCTCAAAGTGAACTCCATGGAGAAAGCAAAACTCAGAAATGCCCAACGTTGTGATGCTCAATACTACAATATCAGGTGACCTTTATATGCAAATTGACTCTTTTGTCCACTGCATGAGCTTCTTGGTCAAATCACATGTCAGAGTGTTTTCATGCAACAGGGCATCTAATCACAAATGTCTGCACTGAAGGCCATTGCAAGGCTTCACTTGTGTTTTCATGTATTGGAAGTGATCTCACGGTGTATAACCCTGTAATTGAAAGCTGTGTCCCTCTTACAGTGATCTTAAGAACGTTGCTGGCACTGAAGAGAAAACGCTGCAGTGTGAGCATGCTGTATGGGGAATGGCATTTGGACCTCGACTGGCCGGTCGTACGAGAGTCGCCGGGCCCTGTGGGGCTGCAGAGGGATTGGTCCTGGGGACAGGCCTCAATAATGGAGTGATCAAGGTGTGGCTCGTCTCCTCTGGTAAGATTGAGAGTAGCTGTAAAGGTGTTAAGGGACTTTGCACCTATTTGCACTCCAGCCTGAAGGAGTTTACATAATCGTGTACAGATTTCTGTCTCAGTCCGATCACAAATCTGTCCAATATTTTCTGTTTCTACTTTCAGGACAGTTGATGTTAAATCTAACCGCACACCAGTCTGTGGTGAGGGATTTGGCATTTGTTCCAAATGGAAGTCTCACCCTTGTGTCGGCCTCCAGGGACAAAACTCTGCGAGTCTGGGACTTGGCCAAAAAAGGTTACAGCATGTATTTTTATGGGGAAACAGCTTGGAACTGCTGCAATGTTTTTTGTTTTTTTTAAGGAGCAAATATGCAACTTTTACAGGTTCGCTGACCTGTACATGAGCAGCCCATATCTGTTCCTTTGTAGCAACTAAGCAGTTTATAGTACACAGACTAAAATCCTACTCTGAACTTTGTAGCACCTGGATGTTTATCCCTAAAACCTCTAAATACATGGAAACATCCTGATTTTTCACACAAACAGGAAATAAATGGAGGTGAAAAATTCAGGTCCAAAAAGTATCCTGAATATTTCCACCACTGAGTAAATTTCATTTAAATACTGGCATTTTTAATCTGAATGAAACAGCTTTTCTAGTTAATGGATGATATAATCTGAAAGTGGGGATTAGTTTAACTAACTGGAGTTTGCTACAGTTTAGATTATAGATTATATATTCGTTTATAAATTTGCAAATGTTGGTCATTATTTTTTATGTTTTAACCTCTGTAGGAACACCATCCCATGTGCTGACTGGGCCAAAAAACTGGGTGTTCAAATGTTCCATTTCTCCAGATAGCAGCATGATCGCTTCAGTCTGTAATCTTGACTCTGTGAGTATCTGCCTGAGTCAGCTGTCTGGAAATTGTTTCCTTATCTAACATAAGGGGCAGCGGTGGCCTAGTGGTGAGGGAGTTGCCCCGGATCGGAAGATTGTGGGTTCGATTCCCTCACCAGTAGGCTGCCCTGAGGTACCCTTGAGCAAGGTACCGTCCCCCGCCACTGTTCCCTGGGCGCTTTCAATAGCTGCCCCCTGCTGCACGTATGTGTATGGGTGAAACGCAGAGGTTTCATCGTGTTGTGCTGTGCTGCGTTTCGCAATGATGTGGATAGTCACATTCACTTTCATTACATTTGTACCATTCCAAGAATTCTACAAGAATTCACTTGTGGTGCAACATCCTGAAAACGAAGAGCTGACGCTTGCTCAGAGGCTTGTAATGGTTTGTGTCGATGAGCAGACTTTCCATAAACTTGTCATTTAACAGCAAATATTGAAGAAATTGTCCACTAGTAGGTCAGTTCTATGAGGGTTTGGCTCTGCCAGTAGAACCTTAAACATAACGTGAAAAATATAGATACAGTGGAACCTCTGGTCAAGAACGTTTCTGATCACGTACAAATCGGGTTACGTCGTTCTCGGTCAGACGTGCGTTCATTCGCTGTGAATTCTGTGCTAGATTTCATGTGCTTTTGCACTAATTTTGCAATTAACCAGGGCCTCTAGTAGTGTTGGTGAAGGGTTCTAAGAAAATCGAAATCCAGTTGAAGAAAGAAATAATTAGAAGTATGAGCGTGCTGTTCATGCTACTGCCGCTGAGTACAAGAAGTCTAAATCTATGACTTCCACAAAAAAAAAAAAAAAAAAGTACATTTAGTTTACTATTACACTATTTATTCTATGGTGTGGGGGGTGGTGGTCTAGTGGCAGGAGTCTTGCCTCTAACACTACCACCACTGGGTCCCTGAGCAAGACCCTTAACCCTGAGTGTCTCCAGGGGGACTGTCCCTGTAATCAGGACCTGGACGTTGCTCTGGATAAGAGCGTCTGCTAAATGCAGTAAATGTAATGGTATAATTAACTATTTTTGTGCTTAAATATCTTTAAAAATGACATAGTTTGTAAGGTCTGGAATGGATTAAATGTATTTACATACAATCTTTTGGGGAAATTACGTTCGGGTCACGTCCAGAGTTTCGGAACAAATTATGGTTGTGACCAGAGGTTCCACTGTATACAGGAACATTGTAAAAAGTGCAACGAAACGATTGAAGATTTAAATGAAATTAAATGAAGATTTTCCTTTGTAGATGTATCTGCTAAGATTTTATCTCTAGACTGAATTTCTGTCCTCTGGTCCTACAGGAAGCTTATTTATGGAGCATGCGATCCTACACCTTCATCCGAAATCTGAAGTATGATCACGAGAGGACCATGGTATCCTGTGATTTCTCTCAGGATGGGGCGTTGCTCGCGATCGGTTCTTTTCATTCTGCAACAGGCTGGTGGCTGGACTTATGGGACCCCTACACTGCTGATCAGCTGACCAGAGTGGAGTGAGTGGGCAACGTTAAGTTTTTCCACAAAATTAATGCGCGTAGAGGATGGAAAACCGATTATCATGGCTTTGGAGAAAATTGGCCAAGAACTGTGTCATCCCATTTTGTGACGTACGCATCCTACGCTCATCAGAAGAGCCCTTGATAACCCTTATTGCAAATATCAAACTCATTGAGCTGGAGTTGAGGACGGCTAAATCACCACATTTCAGATTTTATCCTGCTTTAACACAGCTTTCACGTCATCAAGATCTTAGCCTGGCAGTAAATATGAATGAGGGGTGTTTAAGAATTAGGCTACGTGACCCTGAAGGCCTGAGGTGGGAGAAGATCGGCTACTCTCATTAGTGCTGCTGTTAATACAGCGTCGTCTTTTTCACGGGTGGCAGCAGGTTTCTAAAATATTGTGCGTCTGATGTTTTTGCCTCCATCGCTGTGTTCCTTCCAGGGACTGTGATCTGTGTGTGTACAGAAACGACAATCTGCTGACAGCTTTGAGTTTCTCCCCCGTAGCTCTTCAGCTGGCTTTCAAAGACTACAGGTGAGACCTTTAATTATATAGCAATATTAATGTAAAAACCTTTTATCTCAGTTTTCTAATGGATTTATTTATTTTAACTTGACCATTTTCAAACCTCGCTCTTTCTAAAGACCTCTGTCTTAGTCGGCTGCTGTATTATGACTCATACTGGGCTGAAACAGATACAGGGCATCACACTGCCTCTGCAAGTCTTCAAGCGCATCTCTTCCCCAGATTACTGATATACCCAGAATATAATCCAGTTTTGGTGACCAACTACTTTCATACAACTTTTCCAGCAGCCAGTCAAATGACTCAGACACAGGCAGGCTCAAACGTGCCTTTAGCGTTATATAATCAGCACAATAGTCGGACATTGTCTCTTTTCAAAAAAGATTTCTTGCTATTGTGCAACAGGGCGTTACAGATTTGGGACGTGGAACAAGACAAACTGGTCTTGGAGACTGATTACAACCGAGTCAGCGGGCTGTGTTGTGCCTTTCACCCACAAGGCAGTGCCATTGCAACTGGGTAATTCCATCAGTTCACTTTCAGCAGCCACAATGACTTAAACGGAAACTGACTCTTCTTTTCTAGTTGTAGTTTACACAGCAGACTGTTGTGATGCTCTAAGAATTTCACCCTTGGAGTAGAAATCTCAGTAGAAACTGTAGGAAATCACAGGTTTATCAACAAGATTAGAAGAGACGCAGCAGTTACACCCAGTCCTTCTGTCCAAGACCTTTGATAGCTATTCATGTATGTGTCTCTGATGTCAGTTGTACTGAATCTGTGTCTACACCCAGAATTTTTCATCCAGTCCTGTCGGTTCATTTCAGGTGTCGAGATGGGCATGTGAAATTCTGGCGAGTTCCTCGTGTGGTTCCGAGCCTGCAACATCTATGTCGAACAGCCTTGAGATACTCCGTGTCCACTTTTCAAGTCAGGGCCTTTCCTCTCCCAAAGAAAATACTAGCATTCCTCACATACAGAGACATTTCTAAGAAAAAAATCCTGCGCTGCAGTGAACATTACAAGTGATGGACATCAGCTTCTATCCATGGCTACCACTGGGATACTTCACTGTACTGATATTTAAAAATCTGTATTAGACTGGAAAAAAGAGAGCCAGTTCCCAGGACTGTGTATATATGAAAAGGACAAATTAAAGTGCAAAAAAGTAGTATTTATTTATTTAGACAAATTTTACACATCATGCTGCTATAAAACTGCACGATATTGGTTTTCTGGCAGTAACGGCCTGATCACTTTTTTTCTTCTCAATTTTATTTATTTATTTATTTTATTCCAAAGGACTGTCCCACAGTCATCACAAGACCTGCTCACCTATAGCCTATTATGTCACAGGCTGAAAGAAGGCATAGAAGGTGCTCTGTGGTGAACATGTGGACTAGCCATCACTGACCACTATATCTCTAACTGCCTGGAATGCTGCCACCATCGAGCTCAGCTGAATCTTCTCATTTGTCCCAGAGGCAAGACGATACCTAAGAGAGGCGTTTATTTAAAAAAAACAAAAAACAAACTTTCAGTTGTAATGTATGTAACTACATTTTAGGATAAAGAATTATTTTTGTTTAACAGGGATTATTCAGTTTTGTTGCTTAGTAAACAGAGCTTAGTAACATTTCTAGTCTTAACGCACTGATCCACGTGTTTTCCAGTCCTGATCCTGAAGCCCCCTTTATTTCCCTTCTTTAAACACACATTTTGCAGAACTCTACATTCAATTATTCAACTTACAAATGTATTTTAAAGCAAAGAAAATAGCCAAATGTGCAGATAAAACGGACTCCATGATCAGGGCGGTAACACTAAATGAGGTACACAGAAAAGGAAGGGCAATCAACTTACTCAATGTCTGCGAGCTTGATAAGCAAACCCATCCGAATGGAGGGAGGAAAATCCACTGAAATAGAGCAGGGGGAGGAAATTTAGCACTAATAAGGTATATAATGTATGTCAAAAAAAATAAACATGTTTCGTTCAAACACTGGAAGGGTCTGATTAAATCTCAGGGATTCTTTTTTCACTTGTCGCCCCAGTTGGTGTGAGCAATCAGGGGAACTGACTTTATTTCAAATTCTGTACAGTGTATAAATGTTGCACTTTTCTGTAAATTGTAAAATAAACAGCTTCATAGTTCAACACATGGATCGTATGAAATCATTTACAACAAGCCTTCTTAAAGCTTCAGCACAGCAGTAGTGAAGCGTGCTACACTAGGCCACAGGCAGCTTGTTTCTGTGGCAACTGGAGGGGAATCTCCAGGGAAACCAGGCTGAGAAAACAGCCTACTGGGCTGCAATACGAATGCACTATGATGCGTGTGAGTGAATAAATATACTGGGCACAGGCCTGCACTAAATACTGGACAAGCAAAATACACTGCATTTTACTGTTCTATAAAAACCTACATTCCAACATTTATCAACAGCTATTTAGTGCTGGGTCATGGTTTTCTTTTTTGTTTCCCCACAAAATTGCAATTATCCTGAAGGCACCGTACCTCTGTGTATGAGAAGATGCACCTCTGTCAAGATGTCATGCAGTGCTAGACCTTTCAGAGTTTTCAGCTGGAGAATTTCTGAAAAATTGTATTTAAGGAGAAACCTTAATGTTTTCTTTTTTTTTAGTTTTAATAAAACTAAAACCACCCCACAAAGAGTGAAAAGGCAATAAGGATACGGTTATATGCCGCTGTAAAGTCTTTGTTTAAGGCCCAGTCCAGTATGTTTGCAATATCTGACCGGAGGGGATGTCCTGTGCATGTGTAAACAGTCTCCTCTGTCACTTTCCCATAAGCCATATGCGTACTCTGCCCAGACAACAATCATATCATTAGTATAACATCTAACAATATTCACAGTAAATTACAATATTTAAGCTTTTTTTTTTTTTTTTTTGATTCACCCAGATGCACCTGTAAAATGTTTAACGATCGCCTCATGTCTCCTGTTGACAGGGTCACAATAGCTTTCATGCCATCTGGAGTGATATCGATGCTAAAAGAAACAAACAGAAAACAAAGACAGACGAAAGTTATTGAAATTTTCATGACATCCTGGTGAGTATATACTCCTTGTATACTATAAGTTGTGATCGTAGCATTGTCCTATCCAGAGCAGGGGCAATAAAATAAAACTGATGAACTGTGTGTCGACATCAGCACTTATCAAAAGAAATGCCTTTCTGAATATTTTTATTTTTTTATTTTTTAAGATTTCGTCCTCTTTGCAAAATAGATTTAATAAAGAACACCTATTGCGTTCAAATCCCATATAAGTAGGTTGCCCTGAGGTACCCTTGAGCAAGGTACCGTCCCATTCTTTGCTCCCCAGGCACATTAAATAGTTGCCCCTTGCTGAACGGTGTGTATGGGTGAAAAGCAGGGGTTATATTTCGTAGTGGTTCACTGTGTGCTGTGTTCACGATAATTAAGTCACTTTCACTTTTGAATTCTTCATTCATCTTTGCTAATAAAATGTTAAGAAACTACTGATGAAAGACTTGAGTAGTACAGGAACAAATCAATACCTATGCAAGGTGGACCAACCTGTCATATGTATCTAATAGAGTAGCCGACAGCAACACGCACACTTTACATGCTATGCATGATTAGTTAATGCTTGTTTATAGTCATCTGTTGTGTTAATCAGAAAATGAATAGATAACACTCAAATTGTGAAAGTCTAAACCAACAGTGTAAAATTCTGTATGATTTACTATGCAAATGCAATCATTGAAACACTCACCTTTCCTGCTGGATAACATGCTCCAGTCTGGGGATCATCTGGTTCTGGGAAAGTGGGCCGAAACGGAAGCGCGTGCATCGTGACTGAAGGGCTGGGATGATTTTAGACAGGTAATTACATATTAGGCAGAAACGAGTGTTCTCCGTGAACTTCTCAATCACTAGGAGAAAGAGAAATAGCCTCATGAGTTTAACCAGCAAGTAACAGAAAATATGATATCCAGAAATCTTAAAGCACACTTGGTTACATCATATTTTTACGGATCAGTCCTAATATTAATCCACGTATTGGGTAAGAAAATACCACTGACTGTCTTGTTACAGTGGGACCTGTAAAGGGGTGGTATTACTCAGAAGTTTAACAGTCAGTCCCTTAATGTGGAAAGCATGAAAAATGAGCAGGTGTAAGGGTCTGAGCAACTTTTACAAGGACCATTTGCAATGACCGTATGACTGGGTCAGAGCACCGCCAAAATGGTCCAGAAGGCTGATGGGCATCCAGAGCTCACCTTTGCATGCGGACAGCAAAGGCTAGTCTGTAGGACCTCACAGAATGAGGGTAGTTGTACAAAATCCTAGGCCGTCGGTTTCAAAGTCATGACGTATGTACCCTGGTGCATATTGGAAATGGCGTGGCACCATTTTATCGCTTTTAAACTCTATTTTAAATACTGATCTCATGGATACAATTAAAGAGCAGTCTCCTGGCCTAGTAAAAACTAAGCAGCTCCATTAGCCAGTGAGCCATTTGGGAACTCAGCAGGTAAGCTGGTAGAGGGGCAGATGGTTTGCTACCTCTTCTTAAAGCGTTCTGAGCATCCTGGGTCATTGCATCTGCCTCGTCCAGAATCACCAATTTAAAACCCTTCCTGCGAACGCACCAATATACACATTAAAATGCATAATAAACAAAATACAATAGAAACCTGACTAAACATAACTGTACTACAAAAACAAATAAAAGATAACAGCAGCTTAATATTTAACATATAATGTATAGTCAACAAACTAGTATTTTCTAAGTGAATCAAAGAATACATATCTGAATTTTATTAAAAAAAAAAAAAAAAAAAATACATTTACTTGAAAATGGTCCTGGTGCTGGCAAAACTGAGGATGGGGCCTCGAACCACATCTATGCCGCGGTCATCTGAAGCATTGAGCTTGATGAAAAGCAAGGCAAACAACTATTTTTTACCTAATCTTTATCTACTGCATCTGTATTTTAAAGGTTCCATGGAGAAAGGTTTCTCTATGGGATCCAAAAAAAAAAAAAAAAAAACAACAACAACAAACACTACACTAGTTTTGTGTTTAAAAAAAAAAACACAGTTCATTTTAAAGAATGAACTTAGACATAGGTAGTACCTCCAGAACCATAGAGTTGAACTCCCTATCCTTATAGAGCTGCTTAGCACAGGCTAAGATAGTGGAGGTCTTTCCTGTTCCTGGAGGTCCATAGAACAGCAGATGAGGTAGTCTGTCTTCGCTGATGAACTTTTGAACTGAAGAGGAGGATTCAGAGATGCTTGTGAACAATACTGTCTAAAACACACATCTTAGGACTAATACATTCTCTGAGCAGAGCAGCTAGTTTAGAACCACTGCAGCCTTTGGTTTTCTTCAGTTCTATGGCCCAAGATGTTTCAGAAAATAATCCAGTAAGATATCCTGCAGTAGCCAAGACAAAGCTTTAAAGTATTAAAAATAATGGCTTTTTTCAAAGTGTTAAAATAACTTTTCAGTCTATGCAGGAGCGAACAATAAGAGGTAAACAGAAACTTGCATTCTGTTATAGAAAATCCTATCAGTCAGCAATGAGCTTTAACCTATACAAATGTGTATTTGTTACTGTCTTTTTGTCCCCTTGATAAAAGTCGTGTGTTAATTCATTACTCACTTGTACTCAGAATGTCTTGATGAGAGATCAAGTCATCTAGCGTCTGCGGCCTGTATTTTTCAACCCTACGTATGAAAAACAAATAAAAATACTTACAAAAATACATTCCATATTTAAAGCCAAATAACATTCGCTGCACCTCACTTGAATTCGAATACCCATCAGTAAACTGTGCAGCTGGAACCAGATAACCGTGAACCAAACAAAGCATGTACAGCTATATTTGATTTTTCCACACAAACTAATTTGGAACGACTAAGATCTTATAGGTGAATGCATTTCCGCTTGTAGAGATTATGTTCACTCAAGAGACAAGATATTTCTGAGCACAACACTGGACAAAGTCTTTCTTTTTTGTGTAACTTTTGATGCACCCACTGTGGAGTCAAAGGCTGATTTTCCTAAATAAAATCACAAAATCTAACTTTATACTGTATCCAGCAAAATATTCTATGTTTATAGAAAAGCATAAAAATTCCCCCCATTTCAAATAATCTTTTCTTATAGGCAGCTCAGAACTACATCTCATTCAAAATCCAGCCCGTGATTCAGAGTATGCATATGTGAACATACTCAAGAAACTACAAAAATAATCTATTCAAAAGGGGCCGTATTTAGAGCCTTTTTCATTTGGAGAGTAAACAGTACATACTATAACTTTCATGGTACATACATAATAAAACTGCATCATATTGCATGTTTAAAAAGGAAAGGGAATTGAGTTTTTAATAGTGTTAAAACTTTTAATAGTATTTTAAGCTGCTGTGGCAGTTCCTTCCACACGTATCCTAAAACGTTTCAGCTGGACTTTTAGTCTTCATACTGAATACACAGCTAGTACAACTTAGCCAGTCAGGCACCAATAGGTCAAAGTCTTATTGTTAGAGAAGATGATTGCATACTCAGGCAAGACACTCCCCAAGTGTCCCCCAGGTGCAGGTGTTCAAGCCAATGCTCTCAGGTGTGTGTGTGTTTATTATTAGTGTGTCTAGGATAGGTTTTAATGCAAAGGACAAATTCACTGCACACTGTTCCCTTCATAAACTGAAAACTGAAAAGAAAAGCAACATGACAAGTGTGGTATTTCCCAAAGCAGGATTTCTTCACTTAGGCACATAATTGAAGCCCAAAGTTTTGCCTTTATGTAATAGCTCTGGGTCAAAAAAGTTCAGCCTGTCAGTTTCTCATTTCGGCCGGATCACTTAAGCCTTAAATTGAGGATTGTCCTACAGGAACATCCCTCGGCTCTTTTCCTATCCGACAATCCTCAAGTTCATACTTAAGTGATCAGGCTGCACTGAGAAAGTGACAAGCTGAACTTTGTAACCTTGACTTATTTCACAAAGCAGGATTTCTGAGTTAGTCAGTCATCTTAAGCCCAAAATCAAAAATGGGGGGGGGGGGGGGGGGGCTGCGTGACTATCCTTTTTAACATTCCTCAGCTTTAGTCTTAATTTATCTGGCTAAATTGAGAAATTCTACTGTGGCTCTGCATGCACCTTGGGGGTATTTCACAAACTCGAATTAGTAAGATACATTAAGCCCAAAGTCAAATCTGTTCAACAGAAAAAGGACTGAGGGATGCTCCTATTGTACATCCTCAACTTTAGACTTAAGTTACCCGGCTAACTCAAAAAAATCCTGAGGGGGTATTTCACAACGCACACAGCTCGGTGTCTCAGTTTAGCCAGGAATCTCCAGCCAATAACTAATGACCTTCCAACAGGAACATCCCTCGGCTTTGCGTTTTGGCATAACTTACCTGGCCTTGCGGTGGAGGTTTTGAAAGTGAAAGTGACTATTCGTGTCTTTGTGAAACACAGCACACCACAATGAAATTCAACCTCTGCTTTTCACCCACACACACGTGCAGCAGGGGGAAGCTATTTAAATTGCCCGGGGAGCGGTGATGGGGACGGTACCTTGCTCAAGGCTACCTCAGGGCAACCTACTGGTCTGGGATTCAAACCCACAACCTTGGGCCAACTTCCTGACCTCTAGGACACCACTGCTCTGCTATGCTGCGAAACATACACACCTGACATGCCTGTCTGGGCTTGGCTAACAGCTTAGCACCTGCAGTTTTATTCAAAACATGGAGTTTTATACGAGTATGAGCGCTGCGGGTCCGTTTCTCCTGAGCCTGAGTGCGGGGTGTGGATGGAGTTACTGTGCTGTTTACTGGCAGCTTCTTAAACCTGATTTAATAGAAATGAAGACGTTAAACTCGTTTTTTTCTGAAAAAGATCAGCTCTATATGAAGCCACCGCTCTTTTAGACAGGGCCCAAGAGCAGAAACGCCACCTCGTCGCTTTTAGACACGAAAACTCTCCGGAAATGAACAGTAACGCTGGAGAGGTTAGCCGGCTAGCTCGCTAAAGCGTTAGCTTTCCAGGTCAAACTGCACAGATCATCTTAGACTTCTCTTTATAGAGCGAATGGGAGTAATTCACTCACACTACTGGCTCTAATTACACTCTGTCTATTGCAGTGACGCCTCACCAGGGTAAATTCCTCGTTTGGACTGCTGTCTTGCTTGTTGAAGCCATGTTTGAGTGAGTTGTTGTTGTTGTAGAATCCCGGGTTCTCTGTTGGCGCGCTTTTGTTATCCGAATCCTGAGAGAATCGACTCTTCGAACCGGATCTTTAAAAGCACAAACGAACGAATCGATTCACGGTTTGAGCTACTTTTAGTGGTCCAGTGGTTACAATGACTGACAAAGCTGCAATCTGAATATAATTTAATGTTGTTCGTCTCAAAACGTAACTTAATTGAACAACCACAACATAAATGCATCTCTTTATATCTTGTGTGAGCTTTGAACAGGTACGCCCTGCATGCAGCACACCGCATGCAAATTATTGCAAACTGTTCACTACATAATACACACTGCATGCACACTATTACACACTATATTCTATATACTACACACTGCATACAAATGATTGCACACTATATTCTACATACAAAACAAACAAAAACAAAAGGTAAAATATACTATATTTAAAATACTCTCACCATTCAGAGCTGCTTGGCCAACCAATCACCAACCAGATTTATTAGTGCTGATGGTGGGGCCATCTTGAGTCCTACATGGCACATGCTACACACTGTACACACATTGCTGTGCATGCTATACACTGCATACTGCATGCACACACTGCATACTACATACTACACTCTACAAGAGGGGTCACCAACATGGCCCTTAGCTCTTCGTATGGCTCAGTACTCGTGAAGTAGCTCTCAGTTTCAAAAAGGTTGGTGGCCCCTGCTCTACATACTGCGTGCCACACCCTCCATAGCTCATTATACACACTGAACACTACATATTGAATACCGGATGCTGAAAACTGTATGCTAAACCTGCAGACTTCATACTACATACTACACACTGCATTTTACACACTTCATACTGTTGCTACACAATTCATACCGCCTAATACACACTGCATACTCGACCTGCATGTTGCATATTGCACACTGCATACTACATACTTCACAATGCAGACTGCATACGCCACACTGCATATTGTATACTACACAGTGCAGACTGCATGGTTCACATTGCATGCTGTATACTACACAGTGCAGACTGCACGCAACACAATGCATAACACACATTGCATACAAATTATTACACACTTTATTCTACATACCACACACTACATACTGAATGCTTAACTCTGCATACCACATACTACCCATGGTTTGCAAAACATTACACAATGCCTACTGCATGCTGCCCTCTGTATATAACATACTATTCACTGTGCACTATATACTATATTACCTTTTTAGCATAAAATAAATTATACACCTATTTTTTTATGGAGAGTTTGTATGTTAGTGCTGGACTTTACTATGTCCAGACTGGGGAGTCGTTTTCCTCATCATCTCCAGCCGATCCTAAGAGGACATTCAGTGTGCTGTGATCTGCCTGCTGTACACTGCCCCATGTGGTAATGGCACTCTGACAACTGGAGCTGGGCGTCATCCATCTGTCCTGCTGGGCAGGTAGAGCCGTGCCAGGTGTGTTCTTCAGGTGTGTTCAAGGGTTGTGGTTTCTGGGAGCTCTCCAAAGTGCTGAATCGGCAAGTTCTTCTGCCAACTTTCACCAGGATCACATCTTTACTGACCTGTGTATAAGGAACAAGCATGTTCACAGCTTGAGCCACCATGGACCGCCTTTTCCTAATAATATTCGGACAGTTAATCATGATTTTTCATTATCAATTTACAAAATGGGGCACAAAAATCCTCAAATGTAATGTAACACTACATTTAAAGTTCAACTGCAGCTGCAAAAGATTGTCATTTTGTGTTTTCCCTCTTGTTTTGTAGCATTTTCTCTGAGAGATCTAAAATTGGACAGGAACTTATTTTGTTATGAAACATCTCCATTTCAGGATGCTCAAAGTAAAGCACAATGTGAGGATTACAACACAGTTGTTGAAGCAATTGTAGCAGCTTGAACAATGTAAACCATTACCTTTCATTCTCTTTTGGTGTGTCTGGAGAGAGTGTTACATAAGAGTTTTTTGTGCTATAACATGCAGGTTTAGTCTTGGTTATTAAAGAAACAGGAAGACCCATTCCAGTCGCTCTGATGTCATCATTCATACAGTTTGGTCATTCATGCTTAAATGACAAATGTCATTGACTTAGTGAAAATAAGCACCCTTGCTCCACCGAAAACTCATTCTATTAACATAATTTGAACATGTTTGAAAAATAAAAGTGTGCCCAGTCAGAAAGTTACAAAAATTTTCCCCAGCGCATTAAACTCAAATAAACAAAAGCTTTGGCAAGAAAGAAACTTTTCTATTTGTTCTTTACAGAGCATGTGGACTTAAGCTCACTAAGAACAGCATACAGTTTAGCGCTGGGATGTTTGAACTTTTGCCTACAGCTGTGAAACTATAACAGCGTGTTGCTGTGCAGCCTGTGTGAAGGGCTATTAATGTAAAAGAGGGCAGCTTCTTTTATTATACTTTTATGTTTTAATACTAATTTAATATGTACTGATAAATAATTTATTTTCTTATATATAGCCATATAATCACATCCAATATATCATGTGAAAGTGACAACCCTTGTCATTGCGAGGTCACAGCATAGCAAGCGTGAACCACAACGAAATTGTACCTCTGCTTTTAACCCATGCACACAAACACCGTGCAGCAGTGGGCAGCTATTGAAAGCGCCCGGGGAGCAGTGACGGGGACGGTACCTTGCTCAGGGCAACCTACTTGTGAGGGAATCGAACCCACAATCTTCCAAAGCAGGGCCAGCTCCCTAACCACTAGGCCACCGCTGCCTGGTGGCTTGCATTTGAAAAAAAAAAAAGATATTATACACAAACATACAAATATGAACTATTTATTGATTAATATAAATGCATATATATAATATACATATATTAGATTAGATGACTAGATTGACTGTTAGGCATATGAGTCAATTGTTGTATATTTATTGCCGGTTTGGTCGAATCGATTCATTCTGTGTTCGTTCAATCGAACAGTAAAAACGGAATCGACTCCCGCGCGGACAAAGCGAATTCACGCTGCATTCGAGGGCGATCTCGCGAGAGTTGTAAGCCGCTGCTGGATGGGAGTGACGGAGGCTCCAGGATGGGGGGTGGTGGGGAGGGTGAAAGGGGGAGGGAGGGGGTAGGGTGAACATGTCGGTGTGGAGGGGGAGAGCCGGGACGCTGCCGACGGCCCACCCGGAGAGGAGCCGCACTCAGCACCTCTAGAGCGGATCGGCCGCGTTACAATGGAGCTGCCCGGGTCCGCGGCGCGCATTTGATCTCGCGTGTTTGTTTATTGTTACCAGAATTATTAGATATTTTATTTCTTCTCAGCATCCGCGCATCACGGTAGACGGAGCGGACCGGCCCTGATGCGGAGCGCCGTGGGGATGCGATGCAGCGCGGCTGGACGGCGCAGCCCTCCACTCACACACCGACAGGGAGCCTGAGGCGCGTCGCCTGCTGCGCGTTTTTAACCCCCGGCCGGCCTGAGAGAGCCTAGACCCCCTCCATCCTCAGCGACAATACACACACACGCACGCACGCACGCACGCGTATGTGCGCGCACACGCACACTGCTCCGCGGAGCCATGGACGAGGAGGCGATGACCGAGCAGCATCAGCACCTGAGTGCGCAGAAAGCCCTGCAGCAGTGCGAGCTGGTGCAAAACATGATCGACATCAGCATCTCCAGCCTGGAGGGTCTCAGGACCAAATGTGCCACATCCAACGACTTGACACAGAAAGAGAGATCGGACCTGGAGTGGACCCCCTTCACCGCATGGACCCCTGTACATTAAGATGCTTTTATTTATTTGGTTGAAATAATCTCTGATGACGGTGTTGGGATGTTGAGGTGGGGCAATCCAGGCTGGCACCATTCTGCAGGTGGTGATGGGGGGTGGGGGTGGGGGGCATCTAGCATGGACACCTCCAGGGCCTTTTTTTTTGTTGACATCATGTTGGAGTGTTGTATGTGTGCGTGCTCGCGTGTGTGGAGGGGGGGTCTGATGGAGGAAGACCTCATTTTGTTATAGGATTCTCCAAATTATGTAATGAAATCAAGGTGCCAGATATCGATGACTTTGCTGGGCTGCTTTTGCCCAGTCCTGGCTCTGGGGCGGCCAGGTTTGAAGCCTATGCTGTGGAGGCTTCCCCTGTCGTGCACGGCCTCATCCTGCATTCCATCTGTTTGTTGGCTTACGCACAAAACTGGATCTTCCCTGGAGGCAGGGCACTGGAAGCTGCACGGTGTTTCTACTGCATGAACAGCCAGGCCACAGGACCTAGGGTTTGGACCCAGAGGAACTGGAAAGGCAGTGCAGGCCTAGGGCTTGGCAATATGATCGATATGGTGATAATCACAATATTCTTTTTTTTTTTTCATGATATGGTCAGTAATGAAAGATCACTGACCGGCTGAGTGTTTTATTATAAACAGAGAGCAGAATTAGTCCTGTTTATCTATATTCAGTGCAGCGGTGGAGATGTTGATAAAAACTTTGTATTCAGATTTTTTTCAGCACTCTTGGTTCCGTCTCCGTTTAAACCAAAAAATTAAATATGGCACATCTTGTTTGTGAAAATTTCATGTATTGAGATTTTTGTCATTTCCTCTACCTCACAGTTGGACTTTGTCCATGGTCCTGCAGGGGCCTGATATAGGTGTTGCAAGGGACATTTCCAACGTGGCTAATTCTGTGCACGCTGGAGGCATTGTGTTAAATATGTCTGCTTTGAAGGAAATTCATTCGCTGAAAAAAAAAATAATTTGGATGATTATTGAATGTGGAATTCCTGTTAGTTCATAGTGACTCACTGGAGGTATCGTGGTCTTTGAGATCACATGCTCAACTTTGGCTAATGTGAGTTAGGATTAAGTGATATGACATTAAAGCTCCAGTATGTGCCACCCACAAAAATGACGAGTACAGGGCTTTTCCGTCCAGTACATCCAGTTAGACTTAAATTTCTTTCAAGAAGAGTTGGCCCAAGTTCTTGATGTACTGGAAACATTCACCATTTATTCAGAAAAGCCCAGTTGTTGATTATAATACAACCATATTGCGCGCAATGGGCTTAAAAACCTAATCATCTCTGTATCCAAGCTAGATGAGAACCTGTATCATTTATTTAAAACACATATTTGGCTAATGCACGTATCAGTTGAAGAGTAAGAGTGTGGGTGCCAATGGATTTCTTTACATTGAAAGGGATCCCTGTCTGGAAAAAAAAGAAAAATGCTTGAGAACCCCTGCGTTAGAGAACCGGTGATGGTTCTTCTAAGGTATTGTTCCAAATAACCCATCTCACACTGTACTTGACAACACATTAGTGTTTTTGCTAATCTGGGAACACTTAGGCAATGTATGCAGATACGTAAAAAGGGTTCCTGGCTCTTAAAAAGTTCTCGAGGTTGTGAGGCTACTGATGCATGTAAAATTAAAAAAAGAAAACTTCAGAGTTGTTTGTTAAGTTTTCCTTTGCAGTTTGATGCATGAAGCAATGATATCTGAAGGTCCCAGGACCTGAAGCATTCTGGTGGAGTGACTCAGGACCAGAACCACAAGGTCACACATTTAGATCTCTTCATCATATGCCAGATGTGATGAAGAGATGAGATTGTATGTATATATACACAGTACTGTGCAAAGGTTTTAGGCAGGTTTGGAAAAATGTTGTAAACAAAGAACGCTTTCAGAAATGGAAGTGTTAATCTTTTTTTTCATCAATCAACAAAATGCAGTGAATGAACCAAAGAGAAATCTAAATCAGATCAATATTTGGTGTGACCACCCTTTGCCTTCAAAACAGCATCAGTTCTTCTAGGTACACTTGTGCCCAGTCTTTGAAGGAACTCGGCTGGTAGGTTGTTCCAGACATCTTGGAGAACTAACCACAGATCTTCTGTGGATGTAGCTTCCTCACATCCTTCTGTCTCTTCATGTAATCCAGACACACTGGATGATGTTGAGATCAGGGCTCTGTGGGGGCCAGAAGAACTGATGCTGGACTACAAATGAAAAGGTTTTTAGACAGTAGTCCAAAGTAAAACCATTGCCAGTTTTATTCTCTTCCATAATAAAGGCTTTTGTGGGCCACAGGACCTTGGGTTTGGACCCAGAGTAGTTTAGGAGGCACTGTGGGTCTAGGACTGGGTAATATGATGATTATGGTGATATTCATCACATTATTCTTCATGAAGTGCATTTTGAGATGTTCAGTAAGTGAAAGTGACTATGCTTGTCATTGGGAAACGCAGCACAGCACAACGAAACTCAACCTTTGCGTTTCACCCATACACATACATGCAGCAGGGGGCAGCTATTGAAAGCGCCCGGGGAGCAGTGACAGGGACGGTTCCTTGCTCAAGGGTAGCTCAGGGCAACCTACTGATGAGGGAATCTAACCCACAATCTTCCAATCCGGGTCCTCGTCCCTAACCACTAGGCCACCGCTGCCCCAAACCTTCGCGATGGCCGGGAATCAGACCAGTAAGAACACTGCCCGTCTGAGTGTTTTATTACAGAGAGCATCCTGTTTAACTGGATTTATTGCAGTGCAGTGTGGGAGATGTTGATAAAAACTTTATATTCATCTTTATTGGCAGTACTGGTTCCACCTCCATTTGAACTGAAAAAAATATTGCGATAAATCTTGTATTGTGAAATGTTCTTGAAGTGCTGAGATATATTTTTGTCACACTGTCCATCCCCAAGTGGGCCTTTTTTCATGGTCTTACACAGTGTGTGTGGTGCAGGGTTCTTGCAGTTTGGTGAAGGTGCTACTTGTTCAGCTGTTCCAGTGCTTCTAAATGCTCTCATATCTTTGACCTCCAAACTGTAATGAAGTAATTGTAACTTACCTTAAGGATGAAATTCAAAGAACCGTTGCCAGTTTGATTCTCTTCCATGTTCAAGGGCTTTTACAGAAGCCCAGAAACGTTTCACTTGCTACCCAAAGAGGCTCCCAAAGAAGAAAAAGTTGAAAAATACCAGGGTGTCTCCTGCAGAATCGTACACTGGTGTGGCCCCAAAGAATCAATAGATTACTAATATGTGGCAGAAAAGAACTTTTTCAAATGTTTCTGGAAGTTCATAGATATCGTGAGACATTACACCCTTCAAGGAGCGCCAACCTGGAGGGCAAAACAAAAATGTATTCCAGTGGCCAAAATTCTGGATAGTTGTTTTCTAACTGGGTGCGCAAACTTATGACGGCTGAACTTGAACTGAGTCCCAACAGAGAACGAAAGACCAAAGGAGGGGAAAGTGGATTAATGCTTTTAGACATGTCTCTTTCTCTGAGGGGGAGAATGAAAGAATCAGGTTTCTAGTTAAAGGGAAGGTTCATTTGAAAGCAGGGATGGTGGATAGCTAATATTATCTAATTATGACTAACCTTTATGTTGGAAGTGAAAGTGAAAGTGACTATTCTCGCCATTGTGAGACGTGGCGCAGCACAGATTGAACCACGGTGAAATGAAACCTCTGCTTTTAATCCATACAAACCGTGCAGCAGGGGGCAGCTATTTAAAATGCCCGGGGAGCATTGATGGGGACGATACCTTGCTCAAGGGTACCTCATGGCAACCTACTGGTGCGGGATTCGACCCCATGACCTCCTGATCCAGCTCCCTAACCACTAGGCCTCTGCTGCTTCACTGATGATGAAAAGTAGTAAAACTTAAGTCAAAAATGAGTAAAAACCAATCAGATGACACTTCTGAAACGAACTGGAGTATTTTTAGTCTTGAATACACAGAGTGTGCTATCAAACATACTTCCACACTTAAATTTTACTCTACTTTCAAATGACCTGGTGGAGTGGTGAACATGCTGCAAGGCAAAACAATACACAAGGGCAACTTTCTTTTTTCAAATTTGTCATTTTCCCATCATCAACATTACATAATTAAACCCAAAACACTTGTAGGTTCACTGATACTAATCAGCAGAAATCTGAAATCTGAATTTCCCGTCGAAATTGTAGAATTCTTGTCGAAATTCACCTTTTAACGAAAGGTAAATGAGAAGCTGAATTAGTAGGCCCCAGTTTTTCCATTGTAAGTATATGTTCACGAATACATATCAGTGTATTGGCACTGTTTCATTATTGCTCCATTTTCCTGTTTTTAATGTTTTACATGATTTAAAAGAGAAGTATTTAATGTCATATACATTTCAAAGGCTATAAACTATTACCTTTCTTTTTGTCCTTTTATGTAGACTTATGAAAATAGGGTTGTAGATCTGTTGTCAGAACTCCAGCTCTTGAATTGTGTTGCATTATGCAGCAAGACTGAGATTCTGGGAGCCACGTCCCCTGCAGGACAAGCCTCTTCTAAAGTCTTGCCTTCCTGTAAGGTCTGCTTTTGTAACCTTGAGGAGCTTTTGCACTTTTCACAAACAGAATGAGAACGTTGGTGCACAAAAACATTTAAGCATATAAGAAAATAATACAATGCAAGAAAATATAGAATAGGCCCTGTATTAAAATATAGGTAGAATTATGGTCTGGATGGCTTCCTCTCCAGATGTGCAAACTATAGTCAGAAAGTCATAATGTTACTTATCACTTCTGATTATTATGTCAGGGTCATTGCTTCTACATCGGTCCTGAACCACTTTAAGGGAGCTGTGGAAGCAGGACACGGAATACGTATGATTACTGTGTCAAGCTGCGTAAGTGGAGTCATACAAATATGCATTTGCTTTTCATGCCGACCTTTGTTTAGCTGCCTTTGCCGTCCTGCATCAACACCGCAGTGACATCATTGGCTTTGGGAATGCTTGTCCAATTTAGAATATTTATGTTTTCTGCAACGTGCAGTGCTCCATTTCAGAGAAGTCATGAAATATTTAACAACACAACAGGGCAGTTAAGAATATAAGAACATGCCGAGTTTGTGTTTTGTTCATGATATTTCTATTAAAACCTAAATAAACACCCAATATCTTAATTTTACGATACAGTTTTGTATGGGCATGAAGCTAAACTCAAGCTATGACTTGAGAAAAACGGATTTTTTCGGAATGATTCAGTGGTTGGGATGTCAGTGTTCAGAGTGGTTTGATATGAAATTGTTTATTGTAGAGAAACTTGCCAATGTATTTACTATCTAAAACCACCAGGGAACCACTATGTGTCTTTTCTTAGTTTGATATCTCATTTATAGATGGTAATAGTGGTAAAATAGAGGAACGTTTGGAAAATTTGATTTCTTTGGGTGCATGAATGGCTTTAAGAAGCGTTAAAAAGGCTTTTTGGACAGCATTGTAAACTGTAAACCCGGCAAGTCAGTGCATTTCTCATCAAACCAGACCCTTCTTACACCTTATTATAAACTGACGAAGAAACGCTGCGAATCAGTCTTTTTCTTGGTATCAGAGAGATGATGCTGCCTGGCACATGTATAGCCTTCAGAAAGAAAGGATCAGGAAGATACACAGTCTTAAAGGGTTATGATGTAATATGTATAAGCAAGTAAATTGTACTATGATTATTAAATATATTTTCAGAACATGTCACATTAAAAGGTCCACATGTAAAATGTTGAGACATTGTGAAATAATTTTATTTTACTTTAAAACACAGCGCTGCCCTTAATCCAATTGTAATGAAACATGCAGTCACTCAATGCAATGCAAGTACTGACAGTTTGCTCAGGATGTAATTTTTCATTATAACCAATAATACTGTCGTGAACATTAGGGCAGTGTTTGAATAATTTAGGAAAAGCATTTGTTTTAAACCAGCAGCCCTCAGTTATATATTTTTCATGAATAGCACTGTACTTGAACTTGAGACTTTAAATGAGTGCAGTTTTGCTTACTTAAACTCTTAAAATACTTCAAATACTTCTTTTGAGGTGAAGAACACTTGAGGAAACATTGGCTTGCTTTCCTTTGCTGTGTCTTTATAGCAGTGGTGGCCTATTGGTTAGACACTTGATCCCATGATTGGGCGATTTCAGGAGTCCCGGACCATTAGGCCCTGAGGTACCCTTAAGCAAGGTACTGTCCCCATCACTGCCCCCTGGATGCTGGATGTATGGCTGCCTCCTGCTGCACTGTGTATGGGATAAATACAGAGAAGCATTACATTGTGGGTTACTGTGTGCTGTGAGTTCACAAGACAAATAGTCACTTTCACTACTTTGTTTTAATTTGATTATCTCTCTCTTTCTCCCCCCCTTCTCTCTCTTTCTCTCTCTCAGGGTAAACTGGTGAAGTATTTCAGCCGGCAGCTCTCCTATAAGAATAAAGTGCCCTTACAGGACCGGAATGTGGAGCTGGACGGGTTCCCTCGCCTCACACACTGGCTTCGCATCGTCAACATGAGGAAGGAGGTGACAGAGGTAAAACGAGAGAGAGAGAGAATGAACGTTCCCCTACTAATAATCTTGCATTTGCAGATTCTTATTCAGAGCGACTTCCATGTCCTGATTACAGGGACAGTCTCCCTGGCGTAACTCAGGGTTAAGGGTCTTGCTCAGGGACCCAGTGATGGTAGTGCTGGAGGTGGGATTCGAACCTGGGACCTCTTGACCATAGGTCACTAAGCAAGTACCCCACCACTAGACCACCACCACCAGACCACCACCACCACCACCCCGCTTAATTCAAAATTCTTGAAAAATACCTCCTGGTGCTTCAGCTTCCAACAACAGTTCAAAGATGTGCATTGAGTGGATTAGAGATGCTAAACTGCCACATGTGAGTGTGTCTGTCTGTGTGTCCATAATCCTGTGATGGACTGGTGACCTGTCCAGGGTGTTTCTCAGATTTTCTCCCTATGAATGCTGGTTTAGGCTCCAGTTCCCCCTGCATGACACCACAGCATGAGAGGGAGGATGGACAGCTCGATGGATGTTAGAGTGACAGCTTGCTCATCAGCCTTGCTCTAGTTAGGAAGATAAGTAGTCAGCCTCACAGTTTAAAACTTGATTCTTCTGCAAGCAGTTCACTCGGTGGTCCTTGTGAGCAGCAAGTGTCAAACATTCATCATTGACAGAACAAAGGTTTTAAATGAGTTGAATTAACATAAATTCAGTTGATTTATATCCCAGCCACTGAGATTGTAGGATAGGAAACACTAATAATTCCACACGATGGAGTTGAGCAATCTGAATATGGTGCAGATTCACTGTGGAACTGTTTGGAGTGAAATTGTTGTTCCTCCCACTTGCTATCTGCCTTCAGAGTTTCTAGAAGAGGAAGATCAGTTTGTGTTCCTCAGAAAGAAGAAAGGTGGCTGCAGTTCAGCAATGCAGCATGTCCAGCCATACTGGTGAATTTCTTTCGGAATCAACTCGCTGCTTTGAATTCCAACAATATTCCCAAAACTGACTTCTGGCTTCGTTCTTGGAGAATCCTTTCTTGAGGTGAAGAGTCTGCAGTCAGAAGTGAGCACGGCGATCCCATCTTCCATCCTCAGAGGCGTATGCTGAATTGAAATCCTATATTTAGTTTTGAAATGACTGCAGACCATTTTTAGAATGGATTGGCTGAGGCAGTTTTATTTTGCTAGAAAGTGGTGTTTCATAACAGCTGTTTGGTTGGCTCTGTCTTCACAGGAAGTCAGAACTGTTTTGGCAGACTATACACCACTTGAAGCATTTAAAGATTAGTATTCCTTCACTATAATGTATATGCAAAATGTAATTATTGTGTGTCTCTGGATGGAGCATCATTGCATTGATGAAAACAGCTCAAATGGTGCAAGATAAAATAGTTGAAATAACTAATTAGAAGATGTGTCTGGATACTTTTGGACAGGTATATCTACTCATATTTATTAGACTTGAAATTCCAGCTATTTATCTATTGCAAGTTACATTGGTGTTTCACTGAACACACACACACACACATACACACACACACACACACACGCACACACGCACACAAATACACACACACAGACACACGCTGATTGTATAACCTCAACAGAAAAGCACTGGATGCTGCATTGGATTGCTGTAATTACTTTTTTGTCTGGATACTTTTGGACAGGTGAATTTATTTATGTCATTGTGAGATATTTGTGAGGCCTGAAATTTCAGCTAAATCTCAGATAACCCTCCTGCCTCTCAGCTGAAGATCCATGAGCAAGACTTTCTTACCCTGCTTAGACTTGACACTGTCCAGGGTGCTGAATCCCTCTGTCGGGGAGGAGGAGTAATAGCAGCTTTTTATTGATTGCGAGCTCCAGCGGTTGAACTTCCCTCCAGATTTATTCCATGAGTGGCTTTAGTGTCATGTACTAAGGCTAAATTGATTTATTTTATTTCTATGCATTTTGTACCATTTTACAATTTTGTTTTACAATTTTTGTTTAATTAAATGTCATGCGAATAAGACCATTTTAACACACAATTACAGTGTACTACTGTATTTATATTTAATATTTCATTTTTGCCAGTATTGTAAACTGCAGTTCTTTTACACTCATAGAATTGGTACACAAGAGTGAGTTGCTATATTAACAACAACAACAACAAAAAATAAATATATATATACAGTACTGTGCAAAAGTTTTAGGCAGGTGTGAAAAAAAAAGCTGTAAACAAATGCTTTCAGAAATGGAAGTGTTAATCATTTATTTTCATCAGTCAGCAAAAGATCTAAATCAAATAAAAAAAATCTAAATCAAATCAATATTTGGTGTGATCACCCTTTGCCTTCAAAACAGCATCAATTCTTCTAGGTACAATTGCACACAGTTGTTGAAGGAACTCGGCCGGTAGGTCGTTCCAAACATCTTGGAGAACTGAGCACAGATCTTCTGTGGATGTAGCTTCCTCACATCCTTCTGTCTCTTCATGTGATCCAGACACACTGGATGATGTTGAGATCAGGGCTCTGTGGGGCCAGAAGAACTGATGCTGCTTTGAAGGTAAAAGGTAGAAACACCAAATATTGATTTGATTTAGATTTTTCTTTTGTTCGCTCACTTTGCATTTTGTAAATTGATCAAAATAAACAATCATTATTTATATTTCTGAAAGCGTTCTTTGTTTACAGCATTTTTTCCACACCTGCCTAAAACCTTTGCACATATATATATATATATATATATAGAGAGAGAGAGAGAGAGATAAATAATCTTTTATGTATATAAAGGATTCAAGGAATGTTGAATTTGCAAGCCTAAGATAGACACGCCCATTATCTCAGATCATCAACCGTCATTGATCAGTAGCTGATATAATCACTTGTGCTTTATGCTTTTTGCAGTACTTTGGAAAATCTTTGTGAAGCACTACAATTCAGAGTTACATTCACAATACCACTTCAGACTTTGCTGTGTGAAGGAGAAGGCCTAATTTTCACCATGTCTAGAAGTGCCATTGACTTCTCTGGGCTTGGAGGAATGATCACAGTGCAATTGTGTATCGTGGGCAAACGATTCATTATTCCAGATCTTGACACTTTGCTCTGGAAAAAAGTCTATCATAAGCAACAAGTAAAAAATCCAGGATCTGTCATGGGATTGGGTAATGTCAGTGCCCTTGGCAACGTCAGTGTACACTTCTGTGATGAAAACCTCAGTGCAGAAAAGTACATGAGACGATTTAGACACTAAACTCTAGAGCAACATATGCTGCCTTCTTTTCGAGGGACTTCCAAGCCTTTTTCAGCAACTCAATGCTAAACCACCTTCTGCACACATTACAAAAGAATGGCTGCAGTACAGAAAGGACACGGGTACTGACCTGTCCACAACGGAGAAAGCGTGAAGACTTTTAAAATGAAAAACGTGAGAATGATGGCCTGTAGAGATAAACACCTTGGGACACGTTCAGGAAACATGGGTCACAATAACACATACTGCCACAGTTTATTTGGAGTGAGTTTCTTGAAATGCAGCAATAGATGTATATTAACACTGAAATAAAAGATATATTGGGGTCATACTATAAGTTGTAGTAAGGATCACTGCAATTTTCTTCCTCCTTCCTCCTGGAGTTGAAGAACAACTTAGTACTACTTAGCAAGGAGACTGAAGATTTTTCTGAACACGTATCTGGTGAAGTGGGTTTCCTAAGACGTGTAGAAGCTGTGAAATGCAGCGCTACCTCTGTGCATAAACGGTTTGTTTTCCACAGGAGATGATTCTTTTCTCTTATGTGTGTGTGTTTGTGTGTTTGCACGTGTTTTGTAGGAGATTTCTCCAGGTGAGCTGACCCTAGAAGCACTGTTGGAGCTGTCGGATGAAGAGGTGTGTGAAACGCTGCAGAAGTTCGGGGCAAGTGAGGAAGAGTGCGCTCGTCTGAATGCCTCCCTCACCTGCTTACGGTCTGCCCACAAATCAGGTTAGATCCCGCCTCACAGTAAATGATGACTTAATGAAGTGCACTTGTTTTAGAAGAAGTGAATAGTTTACTCAAAGACTTTTGTAAAAATTTGTAGACTTTTAAAGCTTTTATTTTGTTATTTATGTTATTTTATTAGCCTAGTGCTTAGGGTGTTGGCCCCAGGAGCAGAAGGTCATGGGTTTAAATCCCAGACCAGTAGGTTGCCCTGAGGTACCCTTGAGCAAGGTACCGTCCCCGTCACTGCTCCCCGGGCGCTTTCATAGGTGCCCGCTGCTGCACGGTGTTTGCATGGGTTAAATGCAGAGGTCCAATTTCATTGTAGTTCACTGTGTGCTGTGCTGTGACCTCGCAATGACAAGAATAGTCACTTTCACAAGAATATTCACTTTCGCTTTTTCATTTAGAGCCAGTATCATAATGTAAACGTTCTCAAAATTCTTTATTAAACGCGCCCTCTTCTTTTCTTTTTAAAATAATGATTCTTTGGCGAACGAAGAGTTCTGAATCAAATAACCCTTTTAGTTCCTTTAATTGAGCGTCTGTCCCAGTTCTATAATAGTTTTTGGATATTCTCAGAACTCAGCTATTGCTGAAGACTAAAAATAGTCATTGGAAGTAATATCAGTTACTGTGTGCTCTTTTTGCGTTCTGTTAGAAGTTTATCTCGGAGAGATGCGAGCAGTGAGGGAGCAAAGTGAGCAGAACATGTTTAAGTGGGTTTAGTGCAGCGCAGGGTCAGATGTTAATGAAAAGCTTTGTATTCCTGTTTTTGTAGAGCTCCTGTACCATTTAAACTTATCAGATGATAAGACGCGTTTGGTTATCATTTCAAGTCATTATGTTTTTCCAAAATTGATGTTTCTCACACATTACTCAGCCCTATTTCTAATCCTTTGTCTTCTCCTCATTTTACAGCATCTAGAATCAGATCTGTGAACTTTCTGAATGAGTTGTTTTAGCTTTTCTCTCATTTTTAGATGCGACTTGAAAGTGAAATGAAAGTGACAATTTTGTCATTTTGAATATACAACGGCATGCAGTGGACCAACAAAAACCATACATCCCGCACCCAGGGAACAGTGTTCGTGGACAGTACCGTGCTTAAGGGTAACAAGTTAACCTGCTGGTCCAGAACTGGATACCCCGGACCACTGATCCTGAACCAGGGGCCACCCGTGTCCAAACAAAAGTGACTATAATTAGATTCTAGTTACTGAAACTGCTGTAAATGGTACTCTTTTATTATATTTTATTTTATATATACTTTTATTAATTGTATTGCATAAACACTACTTAAGAAACAATATTAGAAATACTCTTTTAAATTAAAAAACGGTATCTGTGCAATTAAACTGCAATTTGGAGCAAAACAAACAAAGACTAGAACATCCACAATGAAGTGTCAAAATCTAAGATAAAAACTGGGCTCTACTGGTAATGAAAATGAGAAATGACCGTTAAAACTGGTGTTTTCGGGAACAGTGAATGGTTTCTCTGACAGCTGTGTAATCTGTGAGGACGGTTCATTCTGAGTTTAGAGTTGAACCTTAGCCCAAGTACCAAGAACTGGTCCATGGAATACGGCTGAACCACAGTAGCTACAAGTAAAGTCTGGATAGTATGCTAAGACCATTCCCAGCCAAAATTATTTAAACAACTGTGGAGCCATAGCCCAAGGATGTTTTCACAGTTAACCAGATTCTCTGCAACTTCATCTCACACCTTACAGCAGCCTGATATTACATTACCTGTAGTTACATAATTCTGCCAGAAGAGGGCAGCACAGCATAACGTGGAACTCTGCTGGTTTGGCTTGTGAATTATTCTGGGATTAGAATCTGGGGTCTCACTCATGTGAAGTTTTAACATGGTAAGGAGGCTTAGCTGAGCTTGAGATCTGCCTTGCAGTCCCAAATACTGATCCAGTTTAAATAATGAGGGCATTTAGTCCAATTTCAGTAGATTTTGCCACTTTTTTTTGTGCAGATTTTCACTTAATTCATCTTTTTGTGCACAAACGTTTTATTGGGGTTCTGGTCAAGAAGTAAACACCACCGGTGCAGGGACAAAAGTCTTGAGCCAAGCCTTTTCTTTATTTTTTTTCTATATTTTGCATCCAAAGGGTCAGATGTTTATGTATTTTTATATATTGTTGAGGAACCATTAAAGCCATGTGGGAGCATCTTGGCAGAATATGGAGCAAAAGACAGCCAGGGTCCAAAGAAGAGCGTTGCAACGTCCTTCAAGAAACCTGAGAACTAATCCTGCAGATGACTTCAAGAAATGACAAGAAAGCTGCCTAAGAGAGCTCAGGCTGCGCTGGAGAATGACGTACCAAATATTGTCTGATATAGTTTGAATTCTACAAATTCTTTTTGTGTGTTTTACAGGTATGTTTGCACATGTTGCAATAAATCACTGCACCTTCTGTCTCAGATGTAAAGAAACGAGCAGTGGCTCGAGACTTTTGCACAGTTTTTTCCGTTTTAAAACCTTTTTCTTTCATTTCTTGACGAGGTCTAATTTTAATGCATATCTTAACGTTATCTTATTGTGAAATCCAACCACTTTGTCCTATTACTGTCCGACACTCAGTCCTGACCTTTAACTCTCAGAACTGAAGAAAGAAAGGAAGAAAGCGGTAGAGACTTGTTCTGCGCTCGTCTCCCAGACGAGGGCAGTAAAACTCCTTCGATGATTCACAGTCATGAACCACTTGAAGGAAAGAAAAGCGAGAAATTGATACTCCGCTGTCATATTCTTGAGCAACGGGGTGATACCACAGGCAGTAATATTTTTCTGACTTCTGACTGCAGCTCTCACTTATTCTACCTGCATTCTGCTCTCCTGGTGACGAGTGACAGGCCTGGCTGTCTGTTTGCACTGATGCTATGAGAATATAGCTCCAGATATTTTTAGCTCCTAATCAGTCTCCTGATGTCGTGCAGGTTTTACTTACATGTCATGTGGAACAGCTCTGTGTTTTGCCCTCCTTGGAGCCTCCTTAACTTCTAATCTTAAGCTTTTGTCTCTAAAGAGATCTGGTCCTGTTTTAGGTTAAAAAAACAATGGGTGTAATCGTACCAGCCAGTCTGGAGTGAGTGCCTGCTGTGTTCTCATGGCTCCCAGAGAGTGGTGGGAACAGGTGTGTGAATCTGACATTGGTTTATTGTCGCCACATCTTTTTTTAGCTTCACTAGTACCCTCTTCACTTCGCTTTCTTTACGGGACCCTGAACTGACCCCCTTGATGAAACCCTTCAAGCTGCTAATGGCCTGAGCAGCAACCAAGATGTACAGATATAACAGTATCAAATTCTCCCCTCAAAAGGAGAGCGAGGGAGAGAAAGAGGACAAGGAGAGAGAGAGAGATCTAGAGAGAGGAACCATCTGACAAGAGACTGAGCTGGAGCTGGATCAAAATTCAGAAACCTATCAACTGTTTGAACAATTAATAGAAAATGAAATGAACGGAGCAAAAACAAAGCATACAGAGACTTTCAGACACTCTGAAATAGATCACTGGAAAAAGGAGAGACTAGAAATCCACAATCCCACCATCGTGCACTGAAATCTATTGTCTTTGTTGAAATATTGATGTAAAATGTACGCAGTAGTAAAGTTTCTGAACCTTTTGTTCACCCCGACTCGCTCAGTATCAGCAGATAATAGTGAGTGAGAACCCATTGTTCACTCCCTCGTTCATACGGTCCATAGATTGAAAAAATGAAATACTTGGGTTGGCCCAAACAGCATTTTACAGACATTTCATACACTTTAGAAACTGTTGATTATTATATATATATATATTATTTATTATTCATATATATATATATTTATTTATTTTTTTCTTTTACTATTTATTAACAAATTAGACGTTTATCCATCCCTTTTGCATTGGATGAACCCAAAGATGCTGAGAAACAGATGTGCTGTGAAGTGCTGTCAGACTGGACTGACTATTAATAATTTACCCTCTTAGTTATAATGCCCTTTATCCAGTTTTTAGACTGAGAGTTAAGACAGAAAAGATAGATTATTCAATCCAATTTTGAACCTGAAATGAGTTTTGAAAGGACACCACATTCGTTTTCCAGGGGGAAAGGAAATATTTCTACTTACTACTTTTATAAACAGCATTATCACGGAAAAGAGGTTTTTCTGTAGTATGTAAAGAGTTTTAAAGTGGATCCTTCCCCATGCCCCCCATCGCCCCGTCCCCATGTGATTCAACTCTGCACAGTAGATTGAACAGTAGGAACAGCCAATCAGATCAGAGCTCATTTACATACATTAGTTAGTGAGGCACTTTAATACCTGTTGGAAAAATGACTATGACATGTAATATAAAAATAGACCAATCCTTTTTGTACCACCCCAAGGGCAGCGCTTGTAAAAATATATAGTTTAGTGTATGTACTATATAGTAAATACATAGTTTTTTTAAAACGGAGAGTTAACACAGAAAAGCCACAGAAAAATGAAGCCTGGTCCAATTTCTAATGCCTTTAAATTGAGTCAGAGAGTGCGTGTGTGTTTCTCCTTAATAAAAACACTGCTCCGCTGAGATAACGGACGTTTTATAAGAGGATAAGTGAATTCACACACTAGTTACAATAATCATAGGCACGCAATATTGGACTTTATTATGAAAATACATGAAGAAAGGAGCTGTGAGGTTAGTAGGACCATGTAGATACATTTTATAGCAATAGAATATATTAATTGCATTAATTTGCTCTGCCTGCCTCATTTGTTAGAGACTATAAGCTTATTAACTCCATACAAAGCAAAAATACAGTATATCATCCCTTTGTGTCAGGGCGTGTATAGCGTGGAAGTTGAAATCATATGTGACAGCTTTGTCGCCCTGGAGATGAGTCATAGTGCAAGCTTCTGATGGTGACCTCATTTTACCCGTAACCGTCCCCTGCAGACCCGTTCGTGCCACATGTTGACGTTCTTGCTTCCTTCGTTGATCTTTTTAATGGGACTGTGTGCCTTCAAGTGTCGGCATCTACAAAAGTACAGGCCTACCCTCCAGAGACAAGTGTACAAACATGAACAACTGTACCGATATGAGTGTTTCCCTTTAGAGCTCCGAGGGTGTGGGTGTTAGAGCTATAAGTCAGGGTCATGACCAGGATCAAGACTTAATGAGCATAAAATGTGTGCAAATACAAATGTCAGCTAAAGTTAAGTGTTTTTTTCTGCACTAGAGCATGTTTGATCAAATGAGCTAAACTACAGATTGGGCTGAAGGGGTTCATCTTGGTTGTCGGTCCAATTTTTTTTTTTTTAACCGTTGCTAACTCGATGTCACTGGATGGCTCTGCATGCTTAGAGCTATCACCATCATCCTGGGTGATGGACCTTGAGTGAGCAAGGTGTGCAGCGGTGGCCTAGTGGTTAGGATCGGAAGATTGTGGGTTCAAACCCCTTACTAGTAGGTTGCCCTGAGGTACCTTTGAGTGAGGTACCGTCCCTGTCACTGCTCCCCGGGCGCTTTCATAGCTGCCCCCTGCTGCACAGTGTGAGTTTGTGCATGGGTTAAATGCAGAGATCCAATTTCGTTGTGGTGTGCTGTGCTGTGTGTACTCACAATGACAAGAATAGTCACTTTCACTTTCAAGACCAACTCCGCTCTAAGGGACATGGATGGTTATGGTATTCTTGGAGATCTTACTTACAATCTCCTGAAGATTTGCAGTTTTACCAACTGTGAGCTTTATATAGATACCAACTCTCTAAAAAATAAAGCCTCCATGAGGCCCCCATATTCAGAAGGTAGTAGGTTGCCCTGAGGTACCCTTGAGCAAGGGGCCGTCCCCATCATTGCTCCTAGGGTGCTATAAATGGTGCATGGTGTGTGTGGGTTAAATGCAGAGGATGCATTTTAATGTGATTCACTAAGTGCTGTGCTGTGTGTTTAAAATGACACATAGTCACTTTCACTTTCACATCACTGTATATAAGGCAATGTTATATTTTCAAAAAGTATGTTTGGAGCAATGCCATGTTGCAGAGGCGTCATCCTAGGTTCTTTCCAGGTCACAGCTTTGCAGGGATAAGCATTTTCCCTCTTTTGTACCTTCTCTTAAGCCCAGGTAAGCTGATGCTTTGCTCTCGACAAAGCATAGAATATACAACCCCGCTACTCTTGAGCGAAAGTCTCGAGACAAGAGCAGATTAGCTTTTGTTGAAAATACCTAGCAGGTCATTTCACAAACGCTCAGAATGAGCCTACTTATTTCTATTTATATATAGCTTTTCACTCATCCATCCTTGGCTGGCTGGAATGACTTTAGGAGCTTTATGAGTGTGGACACTGTAGACTACTTTTGTAGTCTTGTTGTCAGTGTTATTGCCATGACGCAAAAAGACCTAGAGAAAACCGTGGATTTGTCCTGGGTTGCATTTGTCTTGGGGTCTTTTGAGAGGCGTTTTCTTATCGATGCCTCCATGCTTTCTGCAGCGTGTCACATGGCTAGTATGGATTTATGGTGCTAGTGAAAGAATGTGTGTTTGGCTCATTGTCGGATGTGTGAGGTCCAGTTGCCAGGCAATGCCTCTGCCTTATTCGAGGTTCATTTACAGGAACGTGTGTATGTTTTGCTGAAAATGGCATCATTATCAGCAGTGGTCGGCAGTTGTTTTCATCCTATTAGCCGTTTTCAGGGGGTAAGTTTGTTAGGACTGTCCCGTCGTGCTTTTCCTTTGGGGGGTCATTTCTGTCATGAAGGTGGTCATTAAGGTAATGTCTGGTACTTTGAGTAACAGGCTGTTGTGGGAATTAGTGGCTTATCTTTTTACTTAAAAAGCTTATAGCATATATTTTTCAGGCAATTCCTTTATTATTCGGCAAATGTATAATATCGATGTCTTAAGAAGTCATAATTCATTTTACATTACCGGTTTTTAACCTCTCTGCAATAAATCAAGCAAGCAGTTGTTGTGACCATGCCTTTAAGGCTGACATATGTAAATGATCTCCGTTCTGATTGGCCGCCCTTGTTGCACCTCTTATAAAGTGAAGCATTTTCACTGTTTTAGCCTTGTTTAAATACACCATCCATCACAGATTTCAGGTAAAATTGAGAACTCTGGTTTCCATGATATGAAAAGTTATTTTAAAGTAATTTAACTTATTGTGGGTTAGAAATAAGCATTTGCAATGCTAATTAGAAGAGGCATCTTTCGTTTAAGCTTAATGGTGCCTTTAGAATGCATTAGAATCACCTGTTCTACTCTAAAGCTGGGTGGGTGTTACAGCATCGCACAACTAAGTGGCTTTATTTTGCATTAATTATAGACGATAGAACTCGTGGCATCTGTTGCTTTGTGAGCTAGCTCCATTTTCAACCAGATGCCTGAGGCGCTTTTCGGGCATTTGGTAAACAAAAGCATGAATTGATGCATAATCAGTTAATTAATTTGTGTCCTTAAAAGCACTTTAGTTTGCCAGAAAAGTCTTTTTGAGCAGAGAAGGGAAAATCATAGAGGAAATGAACCTTTAATGCTACCTGTCTTCTTTTGAATAAATCTTTTGTGGTCTTTGCACACTGACCTCTGCTGTGGGAAACAGGGGTGGAGGTTTTGGAGGGGACGATACGAGTTCCGTGCAGGCAGATCCGTTCAGCTGAGGTGGACCTCAGGGTGGTGCACTGGGACAGCCGAGGTCATGCTGCGAATGGGAGATGAATGAGAGTCATATAATTGCAGGGTGTTTAATTTATTCAGACTTGTAGCAGGGAAAAAACACACAGCAGCAAAAAAAAAAAACCAGCTCAAGCTACCTTTGTGGGTAAAGCATGGAAAACTGCAGGTGTTTTCACTTCTCACATCTGGAGTTTATTCTTTTAATGGAATTGAATTTCACGTCATTCCAACTGAAATGTATTATCAGCCGAAAAGTATTTTTATTTTATTTATTTATTGATAATTTTACATTACTTTTTTATTTATGAAGTCTCATGGTGCTTTAATAGGAATATTGTAGACACACATTGACACACAGCAACAAAAATGTTCAAGCTTTGCTGGTAAACCCTGGACAACAAACTGTGTTTTGTGTTTTCTACTAGAATGACCAAAGACGTGGATTGGAGATGATACTTTTCTGCTTAGATGCGAGTGCGTTTGTGAGTTAGTTTTTATTTGTGCCCTGTGATGAACTGGTAACCTGTCCAGGGTGTTTCCTTGCCTTTGACCCTGGGTGTGCTGGGATAGGCTCCAGCATCATCCCTGACCTGACTCAGGATAAGCACTTAGGATAATTAATTAGGTTAAGAAAATAACCTTGAGTTCATGATTAAAAGGCTTCTGGTTAAACTTGAAGGTTTTGTGATGAGGAGGAGTGACTGAGAGGCTGCTCAGAGGAAAAACTCTAGCACCCACCAGGACAACATTAGGGGATGATAAGGTCTCGTCGTCTTCACAAGCACATTTTTTCTCATATGTTACATGCTGATGTGAGGTTTTAAACTATATTTTCATTATATCATCCAAAACCTGGAGAGAGATAAAAGTCTGGGCTGTAACCCACTGTGAAAATCACAGTCAGTCCTCACCCATACGTCATCCTTCAGTCTTAATTCAATCAGACAGATTCTTGCTGGGTGAATCCTGGCTCACAGGTCTTACCCAATAAGTCAAGTGGCGACTTTGGTCCAAACTTTTAATTTGGAGTAGCTTGTTTGTCGTCTCCTTTGTAATTAAAAAGGCACATTTAAGCCTCTTCCACAGTGTGGCATCAACATGTGAGAAGGGCCCTCCAGTCTGCCTGGCCATGCCCGCCGGAGCCCTCCTCTGGGGGTGGGAACATGGAATGCTAAACACTCTTTAACTCCCACCATCCTACAAGAGTCACTCTGAGGGAGAGTGGTGCCTGCCGGGTGTGGTTCTTCTGTGGAGGGTGCTGGGAGAAGGAGCTGGAGAGGCTCTAATTACTCTGCCCATTGAATCTATAGACTGCAACAAGACCTCGGGGGTTAATGTCCTGTTTGTCACATACAGTTGTGCTGAAATAGTTTGCCAAAAAGCTCATTTCCCCCCATTTACCTCCAATAAAAGTCATATTTGAACAGTTTGAAAACTTCTGAAAATTTTCCCTAAAAGTATTTAAACACTGAATTGACATTTTAAAGTGAAAGTGACTATTCTTGTCATTGTGAAATGCAGCACAGCACAACACCTCACAATTCAACCTCTGCATTTCACCCATACACACGTGCAGCAGGGGGCAGCTATTGATGTGCCCGGGGAGAAGTGATAGGGACGGTACCTTGCTCAAGGGTACCTCAGGGCAACCTACTAGACTGGGATTCAAACCCTCTACCTTCTGATGCTGGGGCCTACTCCATAACCACTAGGACACCGCTGTGCCAAAGTATAGCCTATCGTTCAAACGCAGCTTGCATGGGTATATAGATGCTTAGGTTAGCTATGAGAGCTGATTGGAGGATTGCAGATGTTTTGGTACTATAGACCTTCCTGAACATAAAGAAGGTGTTTGAAGAAGCCTCTTCCACTGTTTAACTGGTTTTAAGGCTCTGGGCTCCTGCTTCCAGCAATGCCCTCAGAGATACAGTACTGTGCAAAAGTTTTAGGCAGGTGTGGAAAAAATGCTGTAAAAAAAGAACGCTTTCAGAAATATAAATGATGATTGTTTGTTTATTTTGATCAATTTACAAAATGCAAAGTGAGCGAACGAAAGGAAAATCTAAGTCAAATCAATATCTGGTGTTTCTACCTTTTGCCTTCAAACCAGCATCAGTTCTTCTGGCCCCCACAGAGCCCTGATCTCAACATCATCCAGTGTGTCTGGATCACATGAAGAGACAGAAGGATGTGAGGAAGCTACATCCACAGAAGATCTGTGCTCAGTTCTCCAAGATGTCTGGAACAAACTACCAGCCGAGTTCCTTCAAAAACTGTGCAAGTGTACCTAGAAGAATTGATGCTGTTTTGAAGGCAAAGGGTGGTCACACCAAATATTGATTTGATTTAGATTCTCTTTTGTTCATTCAATGCATTTTGTTGATTGATGAAAATAAATGATCAACACTTCCATTTCTGAAAGCGTTCTGTTTACAGCATTTTTTCCACACCTGCCTAAAACCTTTGCACAGTGCTGTACTTTTAATGCTCTAAAAAGGATCCCTTTTATTTTATGTTTGTGATTTTTCAGATCTGACCTTGTTTCTCACTGGCTTCATTGAACATTTTCCTGTTTTCTGATAGTTTAAAGTGCACCAGGATTTCTCTTTTAGGTCCGGTGGTTGCGTGAAATAGTTTTGTGCTTTGGGGTGAGATGACATGGATGCCAAAACCAAACCAGCACTAATTCATTTTGTGTTTTGAAGGTTTTTGATATGGTAACAACCTGTGTTCATTTTAAAAGCCTTTGCTGATGAAATGTGTTGTAATTTAGACTGTAGATTTTGAGGCTGAAGAAGGACGAAGCACCCAAATACAAAATACAGAGTTAAAGACATAATGAACAAATATTCATTCAATATGCGTTCACATTATTCTGGCTAGCCTTAGCAATTACACAAGTATCTTCCACCTTTGCACGTTTTGCTTGATGAAGTCTCCCAGCCAGTGCATATTGTTGTCCATTTTTAGAGATGCAGTATCTCAGACGCCACACACCTTTTTTTTGCAGCTTTTCACATTTTGAAGAAAGTATGTGATGATGTAGGCATGCTGTTTGCTGATATTTGACAGGTTATAAGCCACATAACTCAAGCGCAAGACTAAAGAAGGAAACATCTTCCTTGAATGCTGATTGCAAATGGTTACAAATGGTTCCCTTATGCGTGCCCTGCCTTTTCTGTTACATACTGCAGCAGTTTGGTTTGCAGCAAGCATGGGTTAGCTTCCATTTGTCAGGCGCTCTACTTTTGTGTAAATGTCTGCTTGTATAAGGTTCAGCTTCTTTTTTTCTCCTGCTATGAGGGCTGAGATTTCATTGGTGCCTCATTGTTTCTCCTCTGGTACAGGCATGGGAGGAAGTTGTGTATTATTCTTACTTTTGCAGACTTTTTTTATTCTCTGCAAAAAAATTTACATCCATTCTTCCAGATGAGAAGAAAAGACTTTTGTCAAGAGCGTGAAAGTGCCGGGGTGAAAGTGCTGAGATACCACATGGCCTTGACCAGAGACTCGCTCCACTGAGATACTTGTTTTTTTTTCTGCTGGGGAGTGATGTTGGAAATATCATAGTATGCTTTTCGGAGCATCCTCAGTGATTAAAAGACACAAATGGGATCATTTAGATCAGCTAACAGTGTTTAATGCAGCACAGTTTGTCAAATAAAGTTATTTAATGTGATAAAACTGAGAAAAAATTGTAAACGTGGCACCTTCTTAGCCTTTTTAGTCCATTCCAGCTTATCAGATGTGGTCGTGGATTTGTATACTGTGAATCATGATATATTTTTGCCTTCTTCTGGGTGGGATTGGCCTTCAAACTACTTAAACTGCCAGGAGTTGACAGATGTCAAAAAATGACATCAGCATGCCTTTTTCAGGTTGATGAGCATAATACGCCTGAGGATCCCTCCATCTCTTCCTCTTTATTCTCTCTCCTCAGTATTCCTAGGGCAAGCTGTAAAGCTTTATCGCTAAAAGTGTGCAGAGAAGAATTGGAATTTCTGAAAAAAGTATTCGGACAGTGCAATGCGCTCTGGAACTGCTGCACTTGAGCCTTGGGCCACTAAGACAGATGTCAGGCAGCCACTAAAGGGGTGTAAAGCAACCCCAACTATGGGCTGAGGAGCAATGGAACTGCGTTGATGGAGCGCCATCCAATAACTTTTGGAATGAGCTGGTGTAGCGTTGTGATCCAGAACCAATCAACCCACAGCACCTGACTTCACTAATGCTTTCATGTGGGATCTTAATAGCCCTGATTTTTGAAGAACCTTTGGAGAAACATGTGCCCACAAACATTTAGACATCATATAAGAATGGACTCCTAGCGATTTAACTAAGGTTTGGAGCATATCCCTCTGTGATGCACCTGTAATTACTTGGTCCAATCAGGTGCTGCCAAGGTCGCCTCTCGGTATTGAAAAGTGTACATTGTTTCAATTGCACGTGTGTAGTTTTGATTTGCGGAGACTGTTAATTAAATGGTAAAGTAACACTATACTGTTGGTGGCACTAAGACTACAAATGAGATGTGCACTTGTTTTTCTTCGAGAAATATTTTTGCATCACTGACTCAGGCACGAAAGTAGCCCTGCATGTGTCTTTGAACTCCCGTTGCTTCATTAGCCTTCGTCATAAGAAAATGTGCAATAATTTGACATCATTTTTGCTAATTAGTTCTGAAATAGAGCTTGAATTATTGTGTTTGTCACTGGAAAGCAATATTTTAGAGCTGTTTTTGGGAAACACATGCTGGTATGAGATGCTTTAATTAGTTACATGCTGGGAAACTTGAGCATTAAGGCAGCCTGCTAGTTATGTGCTAAAAGGACATGGAGATATATGGTGGTGTAATAATAAAAAAATGGGTTAAAAATACACTCCTGTGTTTCACTCGCACGTTGACAACAAGGCTATAATAAAAAAATCTGCTATACTGCTATAAAAGGATCATTTTGAATAAAGTGTCGAATAAAAAAAAAAGTAGATGAGTTCGCAGCGTAAACAGCTCTGCAAATGTGTCATTGTCAGTATTTCAGAACAAGCAACTTTACTTCTTAGATAGTGTAACAAGATTATTTACCTGTATTCAGGGGCAGCGGTGGCCTAGTGGTTAAGCAGTTGGCTCCAGGATCTGAAGGTGATGGGTTTGAATCCATGTTGTGGTTCCTGTATGCTATGCAGTGTTTCACAATAGAAAATAGTCACTTTCACTTCACTTTCACACAGTACTGTAAGTGAAAGTGACCATCCTTGTCATAGTGAGTAAATGGCACAGTGAAATTACACCTCTGCATTTAACCCATACACACAAACACATGCAGCAGGCGGCAGCTATTGAAAGTTCCTGGGGAGCAGCGATGGGGACGGTGCCTCGCTCAAGGGTACCTGACGGCAACTTACTGGTCTGGGATTTGAACCCACAATCTTCTGAGCCTGGGACCAATTCCCTAACCACTGGGCCACCACTGCCCCTATAATCACTTTATTCGCAATGCTAAAATGTAAAATAATTTAATTGCAATGAGGATAAATGTAGACGAACAATATGGAAATACAAAGATTGACCAGCATAATTAATAGAGTAATGGCATAATAAATAGAATAAAGGCATGATCAGAAGAATGTTGGTTTGATTAATAGAATGATGGCATAATTAATAGAATGCTCACATTTTCCATTGTTGCATTGTTACCCTTGTGATAAAACAAAGTGATGCTGAAGCAAAGTAATGTGATTTCATTGTTACATAATAAGCCAGTGGAAAACAGCATCTACACAAATGGGCCTGAATTTGGTTGTGTAGGAGAGATTAGGTCTCTGAAGTTTCATGCCTGCCTCTTTGCCGTCAGTTTTCATCAAGCCTTCGGGAAATAAAGCACTCGTTGCTTAAACACAATGAAACGCCACACAACCTCCGAGCTTTTGATGCGTCAGCCGGCAGCTTCCCTCCAACACTTTCTCCCTTTATTTAGGATTTAATATGAATGCAGAAAGCTCTTCAGAGAGAAAGAGAGAGGGACAGAGAGAGGGAGGGAGCTTATCAGCTGGAACAAAAGGTGGCTCACTAATAGAAAAAGTTCACTAACAGAGCAGAGGGTGTTTGGCAGGAGGAGGGATGCTGTAGTGTAATCCAGCAGGCTGCACAGCCATTAGCACTGTGGCTTATCGTGTTGCTGAATAGAGGAAGGGAAAGGCTGGAAAAGGCAGATGTGGCTCTGAAGGCTTTCAGAACAGCTAATTATGAAATAGTACGCTGGGAAGATATCAAGCAGTATCAGAAAAGCTGATAAAGAAACAGTGTTTTGACATTTAAAACACTAAATTGGAACTAAATATTGCCAGGCGTTGTATGTATTTTATAGCCCACCTCACACCTCAGCATCTTCTTAGTGTCTCTCATTTGCCAAGATGGGACGTATTGAGATACAAATACTTCATCACGTAAAGTACAGGATTAGAAGGTCGTGGGTTTCGAATCCTGGATTCTCACATGCCAGATGTTTAATCTCAGGGTTAAACAATTATTCACACACTTCAGTTAAATCCATAACCTGTTCCTGCTTTATTACATTGCTTTAGTAAATGTGTAGAAAATGACTTTAAAGAAAACAAAAACTTGGGATATCTTTTGTGAAATGTACTGAAAAGTTTTTATAGAAGTTTTATTTTTCAGAAAAACTGAAAATCAAAATTTTCATATGACACGAGCCGTGCAAATGCATGCAAATGTCCCAAAAATTGCACAAATAGGAAATGCAATTTTGTGTGTTCTGATGCAGGCTGGGTGTAATTCTTTTACCACCTGTCCATATAAGGTTTCATATAGCTTTTTAAAGACAGGGATGCACACAGATTACTTTATTGTTACGACACACTTTGTCTAAAAACACTTCCCAGAATAGATGTGATAAATTACTCTAGGGCTTTAAGGATTCCTGTAGTATTAGGACACTATCGCTCGTTTACTTCGTTGATGGTTTGCATTTGCAGTTTGAATAATAGTATAATGAAATATGCTAATGTCTATGGCCCTCCACAGACACATTAACAGACTGGATATTCTGCAGCTCTTAATTATAATGCTAGTCTGACCTTCCTTCTTTACTTAGAGAAGGTCCTCCAGTTGTCTGTGACAATGTCTTTTTCTTAACTAATGAATATGCATTTGCTATTTTCTTTTCAAGAACAACTTGAGGACGACAAATTGCACAGTAATGGAGGTGAAGCACCACCGCATTTTAACTTTTTTTCTGCAAGTCTGTCTGCATCTTCGTCATCCTCATTGCATTATAAAAGTCTCCTGTCACACTGTCACCACTACCATCATGTTCAGACACGGTGTGGAGTAGTTTGGCAAAAACAAATTTCTTTTCATTTCCTTTTTTCACTTCTGTCTCTGTTTTGTTGTGATAGATGCTGTCTGACTTCTCCTCACTGTTGACCCTCCATGTGACTCATGGTATCAAACTCACACACCTTTGCTGTCCTTCACGTCACTTTTCCTTTTTTCCCTTTCTTTATTTGCTTTTCTCTTCTCTTCTCTTCTCTTCTCTTCTCTTCTCTTCTCTTCTCTTCTCTTCTCTTCTCTTCTCTTCTCTTCTCTTCTCTTCTCTTCTCATTTCTTCTCTTCTCCACTGCTTGTTTGTCTGTTTCTCTCAGCTATTATGAAATGACTTATTACATTAAATTACCATAGTCATAAATCATGATGTAAAAGTTTGCAATTTCCCCTGATTTCCCTGATTTATGCAGGAACCAGCAGTAACCAGCCTAAACAGGACTGGTCCATACAGTGGCCTACGTCTGAGTCTGGTAAAGAAAACACACCCGTGGGTCCCCCAGAGCCTGGCCAGTGGGTTCGTCTACAGCTCACTCAAAGCCCCAAACTGCCATCGTCCCGCTACAGCCAGCACCTGTGTCACAGCCCACAGGGCCTGGCCCCGCCCTTCTACACCCTTCATCCGCACACCCAGGCCGACCGCCTCACCGTGGACTCCCATCCAGGCCTGCTGTCCTCTGGCCTGGACACGGGCCACCGCTCCCTACCCCCATCCCCTAGGCAGAGACACTTTGCTCACACGCCTCCGTGGACTCCCTTGGTAGTGAACACCATGACCCCTCCAGGCACACCGCCGATCCGTCGCAGGAACAAACTGAAAGCACCCGGCACACCACCACCGTCCAGCCGCAAACTTATTCACTTGCTGCCTGGCTTCACCGCGCTCCATCGCAGCAAGTCACATGAGTTCCAGCTTGGTAACCGTGTGGATGATGCCCAGACACCCAGGTCAGTCCCCCTGTGCTTTTAAGCTTCCGTCTCAAAGCGAAATATCTGCAAAAACCAAATGTACTCAATGTTCCTTTCTCATTAAATGTATTTTATGTTCTTGCCTACAGGATACTGATATTGTCCCATATAGAGATGCATACTGGATTCTGGTTTTCTTGATTGATTTTAGGGGCCATATATATCTTTAATATTGCCGTATGCATTGTGTATTATGTACATTCATAAGATACATATTCGAGAAAGTGTGTTTGTCTTTCTTATGTCTTTGCAGAACCTTATATTATAAGTGTGCGTGGAGGTTTTAGTGGAGTCTTTGAGCAGTGAAGTGGATCAAATGTTATTAGAGCATTGATTACCGGTCTCATCACTCTGATCCAGAGCAGAGCCTCTCCAGGCCCTCTAATCACTGGCTCTGCTCTGAACAAGCCTGGTGATGGGCAAATCCAATCAGGATAGAGCTCCTCCATGTGGCACCGCTAGACTCGATTGGGGACTTGCAGGGCTCGTTTGAGACTCTTCTGGTTTACCTGTAAGCTTCTGGTAAACAAACACTGCTGCATGTGTCGTGAGTAGGTTCAGACAGATGTCATACCATGGTCATGCTAGCCTGGATCTTGGATTGTTTGTGTAGGAATATCATTTCTGTGTCTTGCAGTCTGTCACATGAAGTCATTGCAGCTCATTACCAGTTCCAAAGACACACCTTAGAAGCCTATATGTGGGTGTGGCTGATGTCTGTTTCGCAGAAAAGTGTGTGTGCCTCTGTGTATGTCGCCACAACATTGGCTGGAGTTACAGTCGGATAAATGAACTTTTTCAATGTTTAACATGAACAAAGTTGGTAAGATGCTGGATGCGGCTGGTTGTTTGCAGGCGGTAAATATAGCTGCAGTAGGTATCATCATTTAATATTCATATTCATACAATTCATATCTTCTCACTAATTTAACCCTTTGCGTCACCACCCACACTCCTCAACACACACACACACACACACGGCTCTTAAAAAACAGCCGGCGTCTCAGCAAGCCAAAAATGAGGAATTATTCTCAACAACTGGGTCGGGGTCCAGTTTTCGCCCCTGCTGTTCGCTGCTAATTAACACCCTTTGCCACGTCTCCATGATGTCTGCAAATTTTTGGATAATTAGAAATTTAATTTATGCAGGATATTATATGATTTTATATGTGATCCAACAACTCTTCTTTAAGGCATTTTAATTCAGTGATAGTTGTTTAACAGGTCACACCATTAACCCATTCAAGTCCAACAGCTATATTTAGCATGATTAGGCAAAATGGTGGCACTTTGGTTTAAACTGGTGGCATTTTCAGTTGAAACACTTTGTTTCAGGGGCTTTAATTGGCAAAAATATTCATTAAACTAAATATATGCAATTTATTATCTGCTTAGAGTTTTATATTAGGGCTTGATATATATAAGGCACAGATTGTGCAGAAGAGTGTGAACGAGCAAAAGATACTGAAGCATTATTGATGCCTCTTTATATTCTTTGCCTCCAGCTATCTTTCATAAATAGCATGAGGTCAATCAGGTCGAAGAAAACTGATCAGTAAAATGGATTTGTTTCTCATGAAGCCTTGGGTTTACTCCAAAGGTCATTATCAATACTAATAAATAATTCTTTGACTTTTTTGTGACCAAATGAAATGTCCATCATGTCCATCGCCCAAATGATTGAACATATTCTCAATAGCCTGTGCTGTTCGATCTATTGTGTGTGAGAGATTTTGTGCCCTTGTCTAAAAAAATCCTTCCAAATTTATATTACAATATTTTCACATTTTCACATTTTCACATCTATGTTAAATCTAAGCTCTTGATTGAAAGCGTAATATTTTGTTGCTGTGTTTATTATATTTTGTCCATTACTGATGTTTCTTTCTTTATTTCACTAAACCACTTGAGGATGCCTGAGTGGACAAGGATGGGACAGGATTTATGAACCTTTGCTTAATATTTGCTGTTTTGACTGGATAGCCTTTAGGTTATATTAAATCTGTATAATACAGACTTGATTTTTTGCTGGTTTTACCAATCTTGCTCCTATAAGATGTCTGGATTGCATTGTTTTCCATGCAACAATTGAATATGGAGCCTTGGAGTGTGATAAAGCTGTGAATTTAAAGGGTTAAATGGGGCAGCGGTGGCCTAGTGCTTAGGGAGTTGGCCCTGGATTGGAAGATTGTGGGTTCGATTCCCTCCATGTGGGTTGCCCTTGAGCAAGGTACCGTCCCCGTCACTGCTCCCCGGGTGCTTTCAGTAGCTGCCCACTGCTGCACGCGTGTGTATGGGTTAAATGCAGAGGTTCAATTTTGTTGTGGTTCACTGTGTGCTGTGCTGTGACCTCGCACTTTCACTTTCACTTAATGTCTATGAAACTCATGAATCTTATCAGATTTAGTGAATGTGCTCCCAGTTTATGGAGATACATTTATCATCTATGGCTGCTGGTGGATGGTTGCTGTCAGACTAGCTTTACTGCAGTCATATATACCTCCTTCCTGGCTGCAATGTGGGGATGCGTGGAATGTGTTGTTTCCGTGGTGATCTGAATCTGTATACTGCTTCAGGTAGTTAATCAGAATGGAACAACGGCGGTGCCTTCAGCAAATCATATCTTCACCTCTTAATTACTCGCCTCCGTGCAACGCCCAATAAACAGGCATTAACACTGAAGACCTGCCTGCATCCACGCTCTGACTAATGAGCTGCCCCTGATGACCACGGAGAGGGAACTTCTTTTGATATTCATAAATGTGCCTCGAGTTTCTGCTCATGTCGTCGATGAATGCCAGAAATGAGGCCCAAACAAATTCCCATTATTCGCTTTCTCATTTCCCTTTAAAACAAGTGACATTTCTTTCTCCATCTCTCCTTCGTGGTGTCATGTTGTTCTGCTGAAATGTTCTTGCTGGCTCTCTCTTTTCCTGCACTGCAGGTCTTCAGAAGTGTGTGAGTGTGTGTTTTGCGCAGGGATGCATTTTGAGAGAGAGCTTTTGAATTATGGGATGCTTGACAGGTGTTGTATTGTCTCTGAGAGGTTTTGCGGTGTTGGAAGAGGAACAGTGGGAGATAATAGAGCTTTTTCATTTTCGTCTCGACTGAATCAGCAACTCCGTGGTCTGTCTGTGTGCATGTGTTTGAATGATATGTACTGAAGCATGTGTGTTTTCATACTGTGTGATGAAAGGAAAGTACATTCCAGTCCAGACCTGATCAACTGTGAGTTGATGGGATACTGGAAGATGAGGATGATCTTCCCAGCTGAGGATGATCCCATCCCATCATTACCGGAGGATAATCATCCCAGCTGAGGATGATTAAACTGCAGTTATGACAGTAAAAGGCACAGAAATTAAATTATCACAGCAGTTATGAGTGGCAAAAGCTTTGGCTTTTTTCAAGAGACCTTCTTTTCACACCATCAGAGTGGGGCCATGCACTCCTTCTTTCACTTTTAGTTCCTTTTTCCTTTGTATTTTTTCACTTTTTCCTTTGTCCCCTATCCCTCTTGAGAGATCACTTTCCCTCTCTCTCTCTCTCTCTTTCTCTCTCTCTCTCTCTCTCTCTCTCTCTCTCTCTCTTGCTTCTTGCTAATTATTTCCTCCCTTCTTTGCTCATCCCTCCTGCTCTCTCAATCACTCTCTTCCCTTCTCTCCTCTCTCTCTCTCTCTCTCTCTCTTTCTCTTTCTCTTTCTCTTTTTCTTTCTCTATCTGCCCTTTTCAAACCAAGTCCCTCTCTTTGTTTTGATGGTAATTAACAAAGCTCATCAGCCATGCTAATTAGCATCAACATGCATGCGTATGTGTAAAAGGCCAATGGCTCCCAGGGCCTCATCACCATGGCGATGGTGTTGACAGGTCAGTTTGACAGCTGCTTATAAAAGGCATCTGCTGAGTGTAACTCACTCAAGCAGGTGGTGGGGTTCGCTAATGCTACTTTATGAGACTTGCTTGAAGAGGGTTATGAAAGGCTGTGTGTGTGTATGTGTGTGTGTGTGTGTATGTGTGTGTGTGTGTGAGAGAGAGAGAGAGCTACTTAATGAGATCATACGTGTGGAGCTTTCTGTCTCACCACCTTTGTGGCAAATGTTAAGCACTCCCATATTGAATCTGATGTTTGCTAATAAATCAGGAGGCTGGAACAGTGTGATGGAGGGGGGGGGAGGAGGAGAGGAGGATGGGAGGCATATGGGGGAGGAGAGGTATGAATCACTCCGTCTTGCCTTTTTTTTTTCTTGCGACTAATTCCACAGTGGATTACTTGAATTGAGAAATTTGCATCTGCCTCGACGCACTCGCTCACTGTTAGGACTGATTAGTTCTGTTTCCTCCTCTTTTCTCTTTCCCTCGCTCCCTCTCTCCCTCTCTGTCCTTCTCTCCCTCTCTTTAACTGTTAGTCTTCCTTTCTCCCTCTCTGTCACTCTCTCCTCCTCTCTTTCTCCACCTCCGTTGCCCTCCACCTCTCCCAATTTTAATGAGTATATTTTATTGCTGGAAAATGATTCTGAAATTAGATCAAGCAGCCGTCCTGCGCTTGATCATCCAGTGGGATCTGTGCTGTTGGAAGTTTGGAGCATCGTAGCTTTGTGTCTGAGCTGAGGCAGAAGGAACAGAAACGAGCTGAATTGTTGTCTTTGTTTGCCAAATACGAGAATACAATTTTGAAAACTGAATTTGCAATTTCTTTCAGACATTTCTTCTATATCCAGAAGGTGACAACATAAGTGAAAATGAAAGTGACAACTTGTCATCATGAAACGGAGCACAGCACACAGTGAACCGCAAAGAAATGCAGCATCTGATTTTCAACAACACACACCGTGCAGCAGGGGGCAGCTATTTAAAGCGCCCGGGGAGCAGTGATGAGGACGGTACCTGGCTGAAGGGTTCAAATCCTGGGCCCAACTCCCTAACCACTAGGCCACTGCTGAAGAATAACAAACAGTCACTTTCACTTCACTTTCACTTAAATCCACATTTACTACTTAAACGAAAGTAATGGTGTAAAAAAAGTAAAAGTAAAGAATGGTGCTTTGAATGAAGGCTTTAAATGAACAACACTTAACATTGCTAAAATGAATGTCGAAAGATAAGGGGGTACTGATTGCAATTGTGTAACATGTTATTTGTGTAAAACTACACATTTTAATGTGTCTTTTTTTAATGATGGTCATTTTTGTGGTGTCTAGTGTTCATTGGCTGTGCATCTGTGTAGAAACATGATAGTTGTCAGAGTGATTGTGGAAAAGCATATAGAGAAGCACCTTTCATTGCTCAGCTACTTCAGCCTTGAAGTTCCATGAAAAATGTAAAAATTGAATGTTCCTTTAAGGAGATTAGGTTTGGAACCTCACCATTTAGTGGAAAATGAGAAGATAATTGCTCTGTTATGAGCCAGATTACTGCTGATGAGCTGCACAGCCTTAGTTCAACACGTTTGGCACTAAGCAGATAACAACGATCAGCGTGGTGTAAAACATATGTGAAACCACGCATGAACATAAAAACATACCTGTCGGAGGAATATTCTCTCAGAGAGCCGCTTTCTGTCATTAAAGGAGCTGTCGAACTGATAAATATTCTATTATTCTGACTACACCACAGACGGAGGATTATCATGGCCCTCGTTGCTCTCATCATTTAGATGCTGTTTACTTCTCTCGCTCTCTCTGTGCCAGATTATACATTTTTTAACACCTAATTATCTTTTTTTTAATTTCACACTTTACTTTTAATTCAGTCTTTAAATTCATATTTGGTCCAGCAAACAAAAAACCCAGAGATACAAAACGCAAACGAGTTATCGACGTTGAGTTTGAATTTGCATGCTTTCCCAACGAGAAAGTCTTTAACCTTTAATCGTCTTTCATCAGTGACAACAGCAGCAGCTTCCGTTTCGTACCATATGTGCCAATGAGATGTTTTTTATTCGTTTAATTGCGATGAAAAGTGTGCATCAGGTTTTTGTTAAGAAAGTGAAGTGAAAGTGACTATTCTCATCATCGTGAGTACCCAGCACAGCAAACAGTGAACTACAATGAAATGACACCTCTGCTGTTTGCCCATACACTCACAGCAGGGGGCAGCTATCGAAAGCACCCGAGGAGCGGTGATGGGGACAGTACCTTGCGCAAGGGTACCTCAGGGCAACCTACTGATATGGGACTTGAACCCATGACCTTCTGATCCTGGGACCAACTAGGCCTGGATATGGCTGCCAACTGCTTTGTGTGTGTTGGTTTAATGCGGTTTAATGTTCACTGTGAGCCGTGTCTTCATAATACAGTCACTTTCATTTCATCCCTTAAAAAAAAAAAACAACCAATTTTGGTGTGCCTTTAAGACTGATATGTCCTAATGAACTCTCTGGTTGAAAATAACAAGAACTGATCTGATTGGCTGGCTTATATTGTGCCTCATTTAAAAAGCAGTCCAGACTAAAAAACTTCTTCTAACATAAGTGGGTGGGGCTTAATTGTTTTAGGCTGAACGGACAGATACATGTAGGTTTTTGTTGACACGGTCTTCTTAAACAGGTCATCTTGATTTTAATATACAGACTGGATGAAGATGAAGGGTAAAAATTCAGCTTTTCATGAACTCTGAACTAATGTGACCCCGGTTACGTTAAGCAGCTCAGATGATGAATGGATGCATGAATGCATTGATGTTCTGCTGAAGGAAGTTGTTGGAACAGATTTTTCTTGTAGGATTTTAAGGTTATATATTCAGACGGCCCTCTGAAATGCTCCAGCGTGAGACTATGAAATGTGTTGTCGCTGCGGTAGTCTAGTTTAGTGATAAGGAAAGAAAGTACAAAGACTGAATCCAGAGAAGCATAAATCATGATTATGGAGGCACAAAATGTGAGATTACCACTTGTATTCTTTATGACTCAGCTGGTGGAAGAATACCTGAACGTTCTTTCATAAGTGTCGTTTTTTTCAGGTCCTGTCCTTGAAAGAACCGGTGAATATTCTCCACTCCTCCATTCTTTTTGCTGTGCCTATCAGATTTTGTTTCTTTTCTTTGCCAGTGCGTTGTGAGTTGGTGGATACACATATTATTAGGAATATGTTCATTCAGTGGTGAGTGAACCTTTATGTAGGCCAGTGCAGACCTTAGACCAGACACATGAACATCCATAATGCATCTTAGGCTTTTACAATGTAAATCCTGTTCGGCAGACTCTATTCGAATTCAGAATTTCTCTTAGAGTCAAGCAACTGCTCCTGTCCAGCTTATATGGACAGCAAAAGTAGCAAAAAGCAGTGTATAATATACATTTAAGCAGCATATATTAAGTGCATGTCCATATATGGGCAGGCAAACCTTGGTGTGTATCAATGTGTGCCTGCATGTGTGTGTGCGCGCTTTTGAGACCACATTTGAGGTCGTGAGCTTGATAAAGGAGGACTGGGGAATAATCTCTTTGATTATGTACATTATCACTTTCAGAATCAAAGAAGGAATACAGAATAAAGAAGGAAATCTTTAACTTTCAATGGAAGTTCATTTAAATAGAATATTAATTATCATTTTACAGCATTTTGATTGGCTTGCTCCACTATCAGACTGGTATCACAGATGCAAAATTGGATTGAGATGGTCTTAGAAGGCCAGGTCAACAACCTGAACTTTTTATATTTGAGGAAAGGGGAAGGCATGGGTGCTCTCTCTATATATATGTATCTATATGAAGACATAAAAGAAACCCGGCCAATCAGAATGTGTAGCTTGAAGGACTTGTTGCACATTTAACTCTGTTATAATGATGATTGCAGCAAGTGTGTAAGCCCTGATCTGACATGACATGGTCATGTGTGTGCAGCATTGTTAATCTGGGCCTATTAATGACCAGTCAGGTTAAAGAAATGTCGGCTTACATACACACACACACACACACACACGCACATACACACACAGACACACACACACATAACTGAACTATCCCAAAGCGGCTGATCCCCTCTCCCCAGTCCATCCATTATAATAAGCCATTCAACCTGTGGCTCTCTCAGATTGGCAGCGTGATGATGAATTTATATGGGTGTTTAAAAGTGACAGGGACGGCCTCGTATCGGCACGCATAATTGATTTATTAAGGCTCGGTTCAACCAGAGCAGGATGAGAAATGGACACACAGTCACCAGCTAGACCTGAATTACTGTCTGGAGAGCTTTTAACCTACCCGTTTACAGATCTGTGCCTGGTGCCTGCCTGTTTGCATCCTAATGATATGTATGGCTCAGTCTGACCTCTCTGAGTTATTATTACCCTGTTTGTTTTTCATTATGCACCCTAGTTTCATGCATTCAGTCAATCATTGGCTTGTTTTGAGTGGTTTACATGCACTCATTTTCTTCTCCCCTACTTATAAGCCGAATGCACACATTGCACATACACTGGCTTTTATACAGAATTAACATATAAGGTTATACATGTGTATTAGGAAATATAGGACAGACATAAGCACATAACCACAGCTGCAGGGCTTGTAGAAAATATATATTAATATATAGATTTTCAGCTCTTATTGGCAGGTATTTGCATTTAGATATGTTACATTACACAGAACTTGACACGCCAGGGTGGCGGTGGTCTAGTGGTAGGGTACTTGCCTACAGACCTCTGGATCAAGAGGTCCCAGGTTCGAATCCCACCTCTAGCACTACCACTACTGGGTCCCGAGCAAGACCCTTAACCCTGAGTGTCTCCAGGGGGACTGTCCCTGCAATTAGGACATGGAAGTCGCTCTGGATAAGAGCGTCTGCTCAATGCCGTAAATGTAACACCTTTTGCATCTGACCACCCAGATTTTCACAAGCTGCCTCATTTCTTTTGGAGAATGAAGATTTCAGTTGGCTCTGGCTTGCCAAAATATATTTTGCTATCTTCATGTCAACTGGCCCTTTCTGCATTTCTGCAGCACTGACAAGCATACACACAAAATCACAAAGAAGAACATTAACTCTGAGCTCTACTGCTCTCTCTCGCTCTCTCTCTCTCTTTCTCTCTCTCTCGCTCTCTTCATGTGACGTATACATTAGAAGCGGAGCTAGGGCGATGTTGCAGAGTAATAGACAGATAAATCATTGTTAAGAGATTCAGCAGAAGTCATCCCCTGATCCTCTCTTTCACCTCCTGTCACACTCCTGCGCTGTGAGTGCGGTGCAGAGGTGAGGATAATGAGCTGTGGGAAAGCCTAATGAAACCATACCTGTTTCAGCGTTCCCTTTTAGCCCATGACATTCCTTACATTTCAGCACACACTGCATGATGGGGACAGGTAGAGGGGCTGCAGGGTGTGTGTGTGTGTGTGTGTGTGTGTGTGTGTGTGTGTGAGAGAGAGAGACTGGGTACATTGGTATTTACAATGTAGATTCAATTCTTTTGTTTTGTTATACACACAATGGTCCACAATTACAAAGCACATACTGGTTTTGGAATGGAATCAACAGTTCAGAGTAACAGCAAGTGTGGAAGAGAGGTGAAGAAGAGGGTGGAGAAGAGTGGCTGGAGTGATTTGTGACAGACGGGTACCAGCGAGAGTAAAAGGGAAAGTTTACAGGACAGTAGTGAGACCAGCTATGTTGTACGGTTTGGAGACGGTGGCTCTGATGAAAAGACAGGAGGCGGAGCTGGATGTGTCAGAGTTAGAGATGCTGAGATGTTCGCTGGGTGTGACGAAGATGGACAGGATCAGAAATGAGTATATTAGAGGGACAGATCAGGTTAGAAGTTTTAGAGACAAAGTTAGAGAACATGTTTGCCTTGGTTTGGATATGTCCAGAGGAGATGAGGATTATGTTGGAAGGAGGATGTTGAAGATTGAAAAGGAAAGAGGAGAAGAGGAAGACCAATGAGGAGGTTTATGGACATGGTGGGAGAGGACATGCAGGTGGTGGGTTTGAAGAAGGAAGATGCAGAGGACAGGAAGAAATGGAAACCGATAATTCACTGTGACGACCCCGAAACGGGAGCAGCCGAAAGATGAAGAAGAAGATACTGGTTTTGGAGTACTTTGTTAATGTATATATATATAAAAAAATCCCATTTACATAAATATCCAGACCCTTTCTAATTGAAATTAAGCTTTGATTCATTCTTGTTCTATCAATGTTTCTTGAGTTACATGTACAATTTGACTGGAACTGTCCAACTGTCCTTTGGTAATTATTTATATATACAGGGTGGAGGTGGTCTAGTGGTGGGTACTTGCCTACGGACCTCTGGATCAAGAAGTCCCCGGTTCGAATCCCACCTCTAGCACTACCACCACTGGGTCCCTGAGCAAGACCCTTAACCCTGAGTTGCTCCAGGGGGACTGTCCCTGTAATTAGGACCTGTAAGTCGCTCTGGATAAGAGCGTCTGCTAAATGCCATAAATGTAAATGTTAACGGCACACTGCTAGATGGTTATTTCAGGTTAAAAACGAAACTGTAAAATTGAGAGAACTGTTTGTAGACCTTCAAGATAGGATGGTGTTCAATCACGGATCTGCAGCAATGAAAGTGTTCAAGAGCATGGTAATGCCATCACTCGCACATGGAAGAATGTAGAAACACCATTAGTCTTTCTAGATCTGGCCATTCACACAAACTAAGTAACTAAGTAAGACTTTTTTTCATACAGTCAAACATGGTGGTGGCAGCCTTATGCTTTGGAGGTGTCTGCAACAGTGAATAGGAAACAAGTCAGGATAAAGGGAAAGATGGAAGGATTTCTACCATTATTTGTATTGTGTTCATAGTCTTTGGGGTGAGGGTGATGGTGTTTAACGGGTTTGCATATAGTGACACCTGCTGCTGTAAATCACTCACACTGTCATTCACTGGAGTCGGTGATGGATGCAGGCCTGGTGCTCTTTTTTTGTGCATGTTTCACATTTTTTGTTTCATGGACAGTTCAGCCTGTTTGGCTGGAGGACAACAAGGTGGTTGGGGGTGGGGGGAACAGAAAGAGCGAGAGAATTGAAAGAATGTGAAAATGAGAGTGAAACAAGGTGAGAGAGAGAGAGAGTAACCTCCTACAGATTGCGTTCTCATGTTATGCTTATTGCGTATGCTGTTTTCACATGTGTAATGCAATTTCACAGGTCTTTTTAGGTCTTTTTAGGTCTTTTTGAGGCTCTGTTTTACAATTGTCATTCAGTCAATGCATCTTTCTTTGCGGTACTGCTACCCGTGCTGTCTGGCATCATGCTGAGAGTGATAAGAGGACAGGTGGGCCTTTCTGGCCTCACAGAAACAACAAGCCCAGTTTCTTGTACCAGACGCGCTTATCCAGAGTGACTTACATTTCTTAACTGCAGGGACTGGAGTAACTTGGGGTTAATGGTCTTGCTTAGGAACCCAGTGATGGTAGTGCTGGAGGTGGGATTCAAACCTGCAATCTCTTGGTCTTGGCAAGTGTCCTACCACTAGACCACCACCCCACTTTTCACCACTTTTAAATTCTGTCAGTTCTGTCCTGTGATTTTGTAATCGGGGATCATACCTGTTATCTGGCCAGGTGGCCCAGTGGGAGAATTCTACTACTCCTGCCATGTGGCCGTCCTGGATTCGCTTCCCAGGGCTTGTATTTTATTGTGTTTCACTGTGACAAATGCACATTGACAAATAGTCACTTTCACTTCACTTTTTTCACAAAACTGGGCTGCTAATATAAAGTGTCTGTGATAGTAAGGAAAAACTTTTTTTTAAGAGAAAAAAAGCATCTCCAATCTACCTGACGTGCATATTTTTGGACAATGGAAGGAAACCAGACCTCCCGGAGGAAAATACACACAGACACGGGGAGGACATACAGACTCCACACAGAAAGGACCCAGAAAAGACGCTGCCCACCACGCAGTGAGAGACAGAGAGAAATAAAAACAAGTTCAACAGTGACAGCATGTCCCTACCCTCTTCAAGAGAAACACACACACACACACACACACACACACACACACACACACACACACACACACACACACACACATATTCTTCCTTTACTATAGCTACTGTCAGTAAGTTCCATGTTCACACTCTAATGTATTCTGTGCAGAGCACTGTTCATTGTCATCCTCTGACATTCTCACTCTCTGTCTTTCTCTCTCTTGCACACACACACACACACACACACACACACACACACACACACACACACACACACACACACACACACACACAATCAGAGTGAATGAACAAAACATCCTGATTAAAACATGTGCCTTCATGGAAATCTGGCTTGTCATTAACACTAATTTTTTTGCAGCATTGCTTTATGGGCGGCACTATGGCGCAGTTGCCTTGCGGCGAGAACGTCCTGGGTTGATTCCCGGGTCCTTTCTGTGTGGAGTTTGCCTGTTCTCCCCATGTCTGCATGGGTTTCCACTGGGAGCTCTGGTTGCCTCCCACCATCCATAAACATGTACGTCAGGTGGATTGGAGAGGCTAAATTGCCAGTAGGAGTGTGTGTGTGTGAGTGTGTTTGTCTGTGTGTCTGCCCTGTGATGGACTGACAATCTGTTCAGGGTGTTTCCCCACCTTTTGCCTTGTGAGCGCTGGGATAGGCTCCAGCATCCCCCCGCGATTAGGGCAAGCGGTTATGAAAATGAGTGAGTGAGCGTTGCTTTATCATTCTGAAAGAATGCATTGTAAAACAACACTGGCATTTTAGCTGAAAGATGACTTGAGCCTCAGCATGTGAATGATTTTCTAATGATAAACAGGTGGACACCCACTGCGCAGGGGATCACCTCCTGAGAGGCTTTATGTTTAAAGGAAATGAAAGTGAACAATGAGAATAGATCATTTTCCCACCGACAAATTGATAGGAGCATAATTCTAATGCAGGTTAAAAAAACTGACGATTGAATGGATATCGTTGCCGTGTCACACAGTCTTCTCACATCTGTTTCTGGGAGCCGACATCCTTTTACTCTCTTTGTAAATATTCCTTCAGCCCTTGTTCAAGGCTTGTGTCTCTGTCTAGCCGCTGTGTGTGCTGCCATTGTTAAAGAAAGTTTCCCAATAACACGTCCACGAGGCAGCGCTTTAAATTTTGCCTGGGTTTAAAAGGCAGCGAAAATTCCTTGCTTGCTCAAACTTTACTTCTTTATTCCGAATGTCTGCTCAGCCTTCCCTTGTTTTGCGCACCCTCCCTCTAATATGCCTGAGAAAGAGAAGCATAATTCACATTTCCCCCCCACACGGCCCATAAACCTCCCATTTCGTCCGTAACACGGAGGCAGAATGGATTCAATTTGCTCCTGAAACCGCTGCGTGAAGCTTTATATGATGATCCCAGAGTGTATCAGCCTGTGTGATTCCTCTTTCTTGTTTTGAAGAATGTTTCCATGGTGACTGGTGTTTGAGTGGCACATGTGGAACTTTGAGAGGTCAGAGGGCGGGGTTGTGTAATGCTTGGGTGTAATGGATCATAAGCAGATAAGATGGAGGGATTTGAAGGTCATGTGGCTCACCTTGTGAAACAAGGCTCTTAGGTTCTTCTCTCTAGCTGTAGTGGTGTTCCCTTAAAAAAAGCTTTTTTCAACCGTAGAAATCAATTATGTTAATTTTCAGCAGATTTCGTGACCATTTTCCAAACTCTCTGTATTCATTAGACTGTTAGAGCGTTTTGATTGGCTGTACTGTATGCCTAAAAAAGCACTGAGCCACATAAACACAAACTAAAAATAAAACTTCCTCAATGGTTGAGCTAGAAGAACTAGCATATTAAAGGACGCTGACATTAAGAACACTTCATTCAGCTCACCTCTTTAGGACCTTTAAGAAAAACTTGCAACATGGCTTTGATCTGCCTGGATAAAGTTATATTTTGTCTGCTCTCTTGTCATTCAAGCTGCAACAACAACAACAACTACAATAATAATAATAACAACAACTACAACAACTTTGATTTATATAACACCTTTCTAAAACCCAAGATTGAATTATAAAGTTACATTACCATTAAAAAAATCATATCAGATTTAAAAATGACAAACAGTTTGAATTAGAAGCTGCATACCAGAGCCTATGTATGCCTCTAAACAAACTATAGCCCCCTAAAGCCATTTGAAATAATTTGCAAAGGAATTAAAATTCAAAGCACAAAAATAAACCCAAACCCCGTGAAACACACGTGATGAAGGTTATGAGAGCCCAGTGCAGCTGTAACAGATGCTGATCTCACACACATTTAAATCTGAATACCAAAGAAGCTCTTCTGCGTGTTTTGGAGGATGCATACAGGCCACATTGTTCGAATTTTACCAGTGAATTTATGCAGCCTTGAAAGAAGCGATATATATCAATATATACCAATATATCGGCCAAGCCCTGCGTTCAATGAACTCTTCAGATTTGGTGTCAAAAACACTTAAAATGACTAATCATAGTTTACACAGATCTAAATTCTTCCCCCTGTGGAGTCATCTCGGCTGACACTAACTTATGCCAATAAGATCTGACAGGCTCTTTAATCTAACCACTCAGCCAACCAGTCTGAAAGGGAAGCCAATCCCTCTCTTTTTGGCATGCCTGAGTTGTGTCACATTTTCAGAATGGTTATTCTCTCATCAAGGATCATTTCTTAAACCTTTTTTGTCAGTTTCCAATTAGTGTATTTGAATATTTCGAGTGTATGCTTATGTGTGTATGCATGCTGCGCGTGTGACTGTGTGTGAAGGAGAATGTGACCAAGTAGGAATGACAAAGAGAGAGAAGAGAGAAAGAGAGAAAGAAGAGAAAGAAAGGCACGTAGGCAGGGGGGAGTTCAGCAGGGGTGTGCCTCGGGTCCGCTTTCATTGTCAGCCTGTTTATATCCTGGAAGACGAATGGATCTAATTTGATTTGGATGGCATAATGTGGTTTTATCTAAATTGCTGACAAAGCCTTTGGAGGGAAATGCTGATAACCTGTAGCTTGTTTGCTGCCTTCCATGGATACGGGCTGAGGCTTCAAACGTCTGATCGTGGGACTCAGAATAGCATCCCTGAGGCATCAACAGCACTATAGCATCTAAATGAGCTTCTTACTGAGATGCTGCAAGCTACACGGGCTTATTAACCGTGTGATGGGTGTGTGTTTGCATGCATGCAAGCTCATGTGTGTATGTGATCTTCAGCTGGTGTGTCTTAGCAGGGCTGCTTCAATTCTAACGTGTGTGTGTGAATGGTTTTTGACCTCATGAAGGCCAGAAAGGTTGTATGTGTACTGTGAAAGGTCCTTGTGTGTGTGTTTGTGGGTGTGTGTGTGTTCCTGTTGTTTTCTTGCCATGTGTTATTTTGGTGTGAATTACTTTTTCTGATTACTTTTTCTACCTGCTGTGCATTTCAGGGCTTGGCTGTTGCTTGGTGTCTTTCTGGTCTGAGGAAATGACAACAGACTTGATTGGAATAAAACTAGAATGTACCCTTTTGTTCCAAAGAAATATCTTATATCTCAATAAATGTATAATGAATATAAAATTCTAACACATTTAAAGGCGATGCATTTCAAATAGTCAAGTAAATTCTGTTAATAATTAAGAATTGTTGGGAGGTTTACAGGAGCGCAAATTATATAAAATATAAAAAAAGGACAGATTTGATCCTATACACAGACAGCATGATAATCTATTTCATTTAAATATAGACTTCAAATAAACATAGACCTCACAACCTCCATCCATCCATCCATTTTCTGCCGCTTGCCCCAAACGGGGTCTGGTGTCCAACCCAGCGCACACAGGGCGAGGACGGGGGACGCACCCTGGACAGGTCGCCAGCCCATCGCAGGGAGGAGCGGGACGGGGACGGCACCTTGCTCAAGGGTACCTCAGGGCAACCTATTGGGAAGGGGTTCGAACCCCCAACCTCACAACCTACTACTTTAAAAAAAATTACATTTATGATGAGGAATAAGGATAAATTACTATTTAAGTTATTGCTTTATTGTATTTATTTATTTTTCTGGGTACTTTTTAAGGAACATGAATTTCTACAGAAACAGACGTCTTCCACTCCAGATGGCTCGATCTGAAGCAGTAGGAAACTTATCTGAACTGCCCCTGGAGTTAAAACTGATTGTCACTTTAAATTAGATAAAAGAGGAATGCTGTGTCGGCAGTTTATCTTCTTTAATTTATCTGCTGTACTACTGTGTGCTGCTGGGGACAAGCTAGCATTTATCGTGATATAGGAGGATGTGTTGTGTCAATAAAAGGGGTCTGTTTGGTTGCATTTCGAAGCCATAAAGATGCTGGAATGTTCGTTTTCAATATCGTCTTAATTGCAAGTGGAGGCAGAAGGTCGGCATTTGGGTCATAGTGCGCTCTGTTATTGGCATCTGTAGAGATTTTACAAAAGGGTTTTCGGTACCGCAGGTTCATCTTGCAGTGGAAAAGTGACAAAAAATTTGACCTAATTGAAAAAATATTAACTGTATTAACTGAAATAAATTCATACATTAATTGCAATAAATGTATTCAGAGAAAAGAAAATCAGGAAATTATTATTTTATTTTTCAGCAAAATCACACGGGCGCAAATAATTGTGGAGGGCATTGATGAAGATGAACTTTCTTTCAGCACGGAGATCCAATGTTTTGTATTTACTGTTTATTTTCCTTGTTGAATTGCAGTGAAGCAGGGTTCACACATCAATCATTTGTTCTTCTCTTTCTCTCTTTCCCTTCAGAGCCAGGAAGAAGGCCAAACCCCTGAACCTGAAGATCCACAACAGCGTAGCAGGAAGTTGTGAGAATCTACCAACTCAGCGCTCTCCTCTGCACTCGGATCACTCGCTCCGCTCCTTCTTCTTCCCCAGCCTGGTGCCCTCCACGCCTCCTGTTCACATCGCTGAGGCGCCCACCTCCAGTACGTAACCTCCGCGCAGCTTTCTGCCCCTCGCAGCCGAGTAGATGCTTCATTAGAGAACAGCGTTGACCATTTAAGCACAAGGTGCTTCAGTTTCAAACAGAAGGGCTGTTGCATTTTATATTCATTTTAAAGAGGTGATGCTGCTGGAAAGGGAAAGGGAAAGCGAAAGCGACGGCTTCTCATTGTGAAACACAGCACACAGTGAACCACAACGAAATGCAGCCTCTGGATTTAACCCATACATTCAGTGCAGCAGGGGGCAGCTATTTAAAGTGCGCAGGCCTCAGGGCAATCTTTTTATTATCTCAGCCACTTATCCAAACTGGGGTCATGGGGCCTGGGGTGTGGTTATACTATAAGGTGAGAGGTCATGCTGACGTGCCTGTCTTGAGACTGTGGGAGGAAAATGGGAAGATCACCGTGCCTCCATGCCGACCCTTTAGCACAGAAAGGTGAATCTCAAAGTCGAGACTGAAAATGTATTAGTATTTATTATTAGAAGGGGCAGCGGTGGCCTAGTGGTTAGGGAATTGCCCCAGATCAGAAGATTGTGGGTGCAAACCCTTTTCCAGTGAGTTGCCCCGAGGTACCCTTGAGCAAGGTCCCCGTTGGTTCGCTCCTCGCTGCGATAGGCTGGCGGTTGCCCTAAGGTTCCCTTGAGCAAGGTACCGTCCTCATCACTGCTCCATGGGTGCTGCGTGTGTGGGTTAAAAGCAGAGGTTACATTTCGTTGGCTGCGATAGGCTGGCGACCTGTCCAGGGTGTGTCCCCATCCTTCGCCCTGTGTGAGCTGGGATGGACTCCAGCACCCCCCCCGCGACCCTAATTAGGACAAGCGGCCCAGAAAATGACTGACTGACTGATTTATTATTAGAATCCTAAGAGAGAGTGAGGCCAGTTAGGTGTTCTCTGTCCCCAAACCAAGAACACCTTTCCATTAATGGGAGCCAACCTGCAATCCCCCAGTCTTAAGTAATATATTCTGTTTGTAGTGTAGATTGTTTTTAAACCAATAGTTAATAATCAGTTTTCAACAACTGCATGCCTGAGTCGTCCCACACTTGTTCAGCTTGTGTTAAAGAACCACAGAGGTTATTTAACACATGTGGTTTCAGACATTATATAACATACTGCCATGAATAATAGTCTGTTGCTCATTGATCATAGTATTAAGGGGTGGTGGTAGCCTAGGGTTAAGACCTGCAGAGCTTGTGGGTTCTAGTCTGCCTCCGTCTGGTCTCCAGGCACCATTTGAGCCCCTGATCAAAGCCCTTAACCCCAAATAGCTCCAGGGAGACTCTCTTTGTCATTAGGCAAAGTACATCGCCTGATGAAGAAAATGTTGACATTTTTAGCTTCACACCAGAACCAAAGAAGCAAACTATGGACACCAAACATACCTTTGGTTAAAGTGTTGAACTGAGTCAAGAAATTGCCATTTTGAATTTTTCTTTTTTACCAAAAAAGTCCTTTAGCTGCCTTAGACTTGATGTTTTTTGAAAGCCTTGTGCTTGTCAGTGGTATTTCTAGCCATTCTTGCTTTGACAGATGTAAGATGACGTATAAAAGAGGAGACTGACGTCATTCATCTCTCCTCTGTATTCATGATGGCTCCCTTATTCAGAAAGCCAAACGACGGGCCACAGCCAGACCCCATACATATCCTGCCTTGTCCATTCACAACGTGCAAGTGCATATCGGCCACGCAGACGGCAGCGTCAGGGCCCTCTAAGCGAGGGCTATTAGAATGATAATGAAGCAGCGTTGATGTGAGAATGCTGAGAATGACACAGATGGAATGCTTCCAGGCATGGAAACGCAGTTTGTTGTCCTGCAGATGGAAGAGGACATTTCAAGTGGGCCAGCTTCCAAAGTTCTGACTCGGTTGGCCCTCTAGAAAATGATCTGCATCCACTGCTGCAGTCTGGACTCTGTAACAATGGCCGAATGTGTGTGATGCAGCCAGTTCATCCATCCATCCATCCATTTTCTGCCGCTTGTCCCAAACGGGGTCGCGGGGGAGTGCTGGTGTCCAACCCAGCGCACACAGGGCGAGGACGGGGGACACACCCTGGACAGGTCGCCAGCCCATCGCAGGGAGCAGCCAGTTCATATTATTATAAACATTGTATTAAAAAGAACAGATTTACGCTGCTCTGAATAAGAGCATGTTAGTGTAAATGTAAATATGCATAAACTACTGTAGAGGCCAAGTGCACATGCACTTTACATTATGTCATTGCTTAAGTTGAACACAATAAAACTGCATGATTCAGAGACAAACGCTGCAGTAAAATAAACTCTAAGACTACAAAAATGACTACCGTTAGGCTTCCATCAACCATTGCTGTTAGAATATCTTATAAGTGCTGTTTTCAATTATTGGCACATCTAGTAAAGATTAGTAAAAAGGGTTTAATCCATGACTTCCTGATTAACTGGGTTATAAATATGAGGGGACACAGAGGCCAGGTTGTGTTCTTTAAAGGCAGCGATGCAATATTCTCAGAAAAGATGAAGACGAAAATAATCAGTTTAACAACTCACCAATGACTACTTTAGTGCTTCACTTTTTGGAATTGTTCATCAACCAGCTCTTAAACTTTGAATATAATGCATTTAACTGGTTTATACTCCAAATGTACAAGGCCATCTTAACCCCCAAGCTGGATGCACTTCTGTGCTCTTAGAAGCCTACGGGTTTCGAATCTTACTCTAGAAGCAGGAATTTAGAAAAAACAGAAAATAAGCAGATATTTTCAGACCTGTTTTTAGACCATAACATTAGATATATAGAACACACGTCACCAATTATATTTCCTCTTTTGTGGTTTCCTGAATTTTATCGTAGATGGTTAGTCCTTGTGGAGAATTGTTATACATGTTTTGACATCTGAGCCTAATAATCCAACATCCCTGGTAGCATCATCACTGACTTCCAGACCAAACTGAATTCCACCAGAGCTCGGTACTGAAAGACAGTCATTTAGATGAATTTCTGATAAGCAGCATGCTCCAGGGTGGATGAATAATTTCATTGGGCTTGGGGGCAGCATCAGTAATGGCATTAGGCAGGCTCACTCATTGAGCTCTGGGACTTTGGGCTGGACACTGTGGCATTAACCAGGTCTGGGAGTGTCATCAGGCTCCACTCTCGTCTGCCGCAAGTCTCCAAGCATGGTCCACATCAGAATGGTTATGCAAAGCTTTATTGACATGGGCATCAGGTGGGCTGACACAAGGGTCATATGGCCAAAGTATAACGTCTCTGTTACTGAAGACATTTTGTGATACACTGTAGGTATTGCAACAAATTTGTGCAGTTAAAATGGACAGAATGCCGTTATAAGACAAGAGCCACACAGCTATGAAGTGACAAGCACGTTTACTTTATTCAATGTTTGCAAAAATGCACAATTTACGAAGCAGATATTAAGCCATGGTGATGGCAAAGTGAGCTGACATTCAGTTTCTATTCATGGCTGTTTGCAGGCTCTATAATTGGTCTGAATCTTTCTGCTTACGCTGACGTTCAGCGTTCCTGTAGTTCAGACAGCACCCATGATATGCTCTGAAACAATATATTAAAATAGCATACAGCTGTATGCAATCGTTTTAGATTCTTTTTGCATTTTTCTCAGTTTTCTCTCAAATTTAGTTGTGTCCACTTCTGCCTAGGAGCCAGGACTCTCCCCAATCGCACAATGTCAGAAGCAGTAGGAGGTTGAAGACTGGCTTTTTGAGCTGTTGCTAATGCACTGATGTTGGACACCTGAAAGTCTGACCATTAAATCTAACCATTAAATTTGTCAGCTTTTTTTGAAGGCCTTTATTTGCCCAGAGATGACTAAATATACTGAATTTGACACCATTACAAACAAGCAGGCCTAAGCAAGAGTTGGACTTTTCAGGTTCTTAAGAGAACAGATGATATAACAGTGGTCCTGAAACACCCCTGAGCTGCGATATTTAGAATGATGGTAGGAAAGAAACCTTACCAGTTAATGAAATCTAGAATGCAATTTCCAAAGGATTCGCGCACACTGGAAACCTCACCGTAATGACAGGTTTGATTTGAAGGATGAGTTTAAGTGGGCCAATCACCATCCTGATCCACAGGGATGCCACAGCCACCCGTGTCCTGGAGTCCAAGAGGGCATAGCCGGCTTTGCTGGACCCTCTGCCAGTCTACTCAGGATGCGTGCAGAATGCACCTGAACCTGTCGCAAGAGACTTAAATGTGTGATTAGGGGGGATTAAATGGGATGAAATGTCTTTTTGAAGACATTGTGGCATCAGAGAAAATGTGTGGGCATTGCCTAGCCAGAGCATGCTCCATGTTATGGTGCTTCTGAAAGGTTTAGTTAAAGTCATGTGCAAAAAACTGGTTCTTTTGAAGCCTGCAGCTAGAACACACACCTGCTGGGAGAGTGTGTGAGGATGCCAGGTAAAGCCTTAAAGCACTTTTTCTTTTAAACTCAAATCTAATGATCACAATACCCACACTCTTTGCTCTCTCTCTCTCTCTCTCTCTCTCTCTCTCTCAAATCCATTTCATCCCCACACAAGCACTTGTATTTTCAATTATAGGGCTTTTATAACTCCGGCCAGTTTGATAGTGTTCTGAATGCTTCACTCGTTCTTTTAAAGCAGCAAATCTGTTCATGTGCCGTAGTTAACACTATTAAGCCCATAAAAAGGATAAACACAAATGCTCAGGTATTAGCAGCATGTTTTATAACCTTCTTTTATTCTAACTAAGGAGCGAAAAGGAAAACCCAGGCATCATATCCAGTGCACATTGTCACCATATTCAATTCACTATTCAAGCCGCCATTGTGTGACGATGTTTTTCAGCAGTTACAAGAAGCAATTCTTTAAAACTCCTTTAAATCAATTTCTGGACACAACAATTATTCATTCAAGTGAATTAACCTTGCTTTAGTTAAATGGCACGCTTTTGAATAATACACTAAAGCATCCTGTGTGTGGTTTTGCAGATCGAACCAGAAAAAGGAGTCGTGAAGGCAAACCCGTGACTGCTCCAGACTATTTACAGGGGGAGAAATCATCATTTGTTTCAGATTTAATGGGAAATTACATTTCTGAGCCATAGTCACACGTGCAGTCTAAACATGACCATGCCTTTTCTAAATAAGCATGAAGGAGAAAATGTCTGATATCATAAAATCACATAAAATCACTGGAAAACCAAATTTCTTCACTTCAGTGCAATAAGTGTTACACTAAGAATTATTCAATTCCATTTCCATACTGTCTAGATATGGCAACCCGCTGCAACAGACCATATTTCATTTACTGCTTTTGTGGCATCACAAACGAAGCATTAACATGTTTGACTTTCATGTTCTTTTTTGTGCTAAGTTGATAAGAGGTTACATTCTAAAGTAGGCATTTGATTATTTTTCACAGTCTCATGCTTTGTTTTGAGTGTTTTTGGAACATAAAACCATGCAAATGTTGGAAAAATAGTGGACAAAAGGCAAGAAAAATGTAGGATGTGGGCACTTTAAATGCCAATTCGTCGTGGAACCCCCATATCAAATGCAAAATTTGGGGGCAGCGGTGGCCTAGTGGTTAGGGAGTGGTTAGGGAGTTGCCCCACATCGGAAGATTGTGGGTTCGATTCCCTCACAAGTAGGTTGCCCTGAGGTACCCCTGAGCAAGGTACCGTCCCCGTCACTGCTCCCCGGGCGCTTTCAATAGCTGCCCACTGTTGCACTGTGTTTGTGTGCATGGGTTAAAAGCAGAGGTCCAATTTCGTTGTGGTTCATGGTGTGCAGCGCTGTGACCTTGCAATGACAAGGGTTGTCACTTTCACTTTCACTTAAAAATTGAGCGGGAAATAGCTCAAATGTGAAGAAAACCAGGTTTACATGGGTAGTAACCAAGATGAATTTAAACCTTTTTGAAAGCACCACGAATAAATGAAGTGCTAAAGCAGAACCTGAGAGCTGCTGTCAGGAGTAGTGAGGGAAATAGCTGTTTGCATGCTGTTGCCATGACTCACATCTTTAACAGCTTTTAAAGGGCAAATTCTATTGATGGCACTTCTGTCTAACTTTAAAAAGTTAAATGGAGGTACAGGAAGGCTGATTTTGTATCATTAAAGTTTAAACGAAGCTTCATTTATAAGCTAGGCTGAGGCCTGCAGGAGTAACATCAGATATATTAGCGCAGGAGAGTCTAAGACAAGTCCGAGACTATTGAGTCTAACAAGCGCAGGTCCACGTCAATGACCCAGTCCTATTTTTTTTTTCCTCTTCCTCTTGTTTTAGAGTGTCTGCCTTGCCCCTGCTCTATGTCTAGTTGAGACTGAGTCTATCCAGGGCCATGTCCACGTCAATGACCTGGTCCCATTTCTTATTTTTTTATACTACCTCTTGTTTTCGAGTGTCCCCTTGCCTCTGGAGCTTACCAGGGGAATAGATAGAAGTCTTCTCCTACACAATGAGACAGCCCATTTTGTTGGACAGTGCTAGTGGTGCTCTTTAGGCAACCTTTCGCAGATGTGGACTAATAGCCTATATGAGGTTCATCAGTGGAGTTTGCAAGACTGTATTTTAAAGATTTCCATTTCCACCTAGTGAAGGCACTGAAGGTTTGGACTGCTTAAATGCAAGGGCACTTTGACAGTTAAAAGTTTAGGTTTTTAAGACGAATGCAAGACAAATGACTTTGTTTAGAGAGAGAGAAGTACAGATTCAGAGTCCAGACTAATCTGACACAAGCACAAGTTTAGTGGAAACACACAGTTGCCCTATGTGCCCGATAAAACGTAGACACCTAAGCGCAAGCGGACTCATTCAAAGAGGAGGTCATGCAGCCACTTTCATTCACGTTGCACATTTAACGTTAGATTCATATTCACCCTGTGATCACGTGATTTTTATGTTCAGGTTTATTTACTACGCAGCCCATGAGTGTGGGCTCATCCTCGAAATTTGAAATAAAAATTTAGCATGTGTTTTTTCCCAAATTTTATGAAATTGAAAATATTAGAAAAACTTAAAACTAATGTAATTGTGACTGATTTTCAAAGTTTTATAGCCACACACACACACACACACACACATGCGCATGCACGCACACACTCGCACACACATATCCACACACTTTTGCAAGGGTGAGGTATTAATGTCAAGCAGGGAGGAAGCCAGCAATTAGGAAAGGAAAAGGACTGCAGCTTGAAATTCATTAAGAGGGCAGAGAGAGAGAGAGAGAGAAAGAGAGCGAGCGAGAGAAAAGAAGGAGCGAGAGAGAGTGGAAGCTGTAATGAATAGATGCTCTGCAGGGCTTCCATGTCTTATGAAATCTCCTAAGTACCGTAAGTAATAAGGAACGGTCAGTAACGTCCCTGACCCCTGCGTCCTCTCCGGATGTTCCCTCCAGTCACGGTATTATTCTTGCGCTGACCTGCTTCTCCGAATGAGCCAGCACCACTCCACCTGATGACCTCACTGGCTGGAAGGGATTTAATTAGCAGATATAATGTGATTTAGGAAACACCAGCACAGAAGACTGGAGACAGGAAGCAGGGCCTGATGAAGAGCCAGTGCTGCTTATTTTCAGGGGAGAATCCTGCTGATCCATGTATGTGGTGCCGAGATGGTTTGAAGTAACAAATGATGATTACTGTTACTCTCATTACTGTGCTTTTTGCCTTTATAACAGTCATTTTTTTCAAATTAATCAACC
>CM029390.1:19073086-19078086 GCA_017165825.1 Hepsetus odoe
CCATGTCCTGATTATAGAGACAGTCCCCCTGGAGCAACTCAGGGTTAAGGGTCTTTCTCAGGGACCCAGTGGTGGTAGTGCCAGAGGTGGGATTCGAACCGGGGACCTCTTGAGCCAAAGGTCCATAGGCCAAGAACCCTAGCACTGGACCCCCGCCACCCGCTTAATTGAATTTTGAGTGAGAAATAACTGGCCTATCCAAGCCCTGCGCACAAACATGTGCTCATATATAGTGTTCCTCCATCTTTACTATATAAGAGCATGTCTGAGGGTGCAGCATATAACAGAGCTTTAATCTCATCTGAATTTGGGTCCAAACCTGAATACACCCAGGATTTCTCTCCCAGGGAGTATTGTGTTTTTTTGTTTTTCTGCCTAAAGGTTCAGGCTCGAGCCTTTACATCGTGAATCTGAAACTGACCAAAACTGCCTCTTCATTAGAGCACAGATAAATAAATTACAACTAATGCTATTAAACACCAGAGATTTTAATCTGGATACACTGACCTTACTTTTTATTCTCACATAATGCTAACAATTCTTGTAACCCAGTAGATATAACACAGAAAATATTTGGACAAGGAGGTGCAAACCTGACCAAACCTGAACATTCAGATTGGTAAAAAATGTCAAGATCTACTGTATAGAATAATTATTTTTAAAAGTTATTGGCAATAACCTTGGCATTTATTTGTTGAAAAAAGAAGAGCTGATGATTGAGACCGGGATAGAAAAGGTTCGGGTCTTATAGGATATTCATTGCTTTCTCAGGTCTTCTTACCTGATGAATTGCTTTCACTGAGCCTAAGCGCTCTCTCCTACCAGTGAATATTTACTGAGCAGCAAACAAATTGTGAAAATGTTTGGCCGATGAGTTCCAGACAGAGCGCATCAAATAAAAGAATAACTTTCCAAGGCTGTTTTCTCAGACATTGACGAGTGGCCTGTTTATGTGGCCACTTGACCTTCTATTAGCTTAGACTGGAGGCCTTTGAGGACACTCGGCAGAGGCCCAGGCACTAAATAGGAATGTCTTGGATAAATATTTGGTTTTGAAATTGATGAAAAGTTTGATACAGAAGGGTCTGGCTTGCTTGATTTGGTTCCATTCTCTGTAGATGCGAAGGCGACCTCTGATCATGCGTCTTTGCTGACCTGGGACGAAACCTCAGTTGCAGAGAAAAAGAGGATGCTTCAGTCAACTTTCAGCTGATCTAAGTGTGGGCGGCGTGGATCTGCCTTGGCTTTTACGACACAATGCTCCCCAGTCTAAATGAAGACATTTGGATTCTGTCAGAGCCTATTAGTCATAATCCATTAGCTGTCAGTGTCAGCTCATGTCAAAGAACTCCACTGTCTGAGCTCAATGGCCTTTTTTATTGCAATGCGCATAATAGATATGGGTGCAAGTAATGTACATATATGAAGAGAGAGATGGACAGACTGACAGGCGGAGACCCAAAGCTCGATTAGCCACATATCTCTTTGAAACAACAGCCGTCACTCTGCTCTGATGTAAGCAAATGGCTTTTACCCCATTGAATATTTATCAGTGGCAGAGGCTCAGCTGGGTGTTTAGGGGAGATTGAAAGATGCTGAGTCACAATTACATTACTCGTTATTGAATATTAGAGGAAGAGTGCCTATCTTTGCGTATGGCCTGTCTCACAATGAAAAGGTTATTGGGTAAATATGACTGCTGCTTTGACACAGTCGTCTCTTCCATCGCAGGAGGCTGAGAATTGCAGTCAAAAGGTCAAAACAAATCTTTCTCGTTGAAGTGTGCTCATTATTCGCCCGGCTTCAGAAATAGATTGAGTATGATGTTCCTCCTTTAAGAATCTCTGAATCAACATTGTTGTGAACCTCCTGCTTGATTTCTGACGGATCGCTGAAAGGGTTCTCTGAACTCGCTCCCCTGATTTGTGCCTCCGCAGATTTTCCACCAAGTACTGGATGTCACAGACCTGTATAGTCTGCGGGAAAGGAATGTTATTCGGCCTCAAGTGCAAAACCTGCAAGTAAGTATATTAAGTTGCTCTGGAAGCGGAAACAGAACTGTACCTGCTCATGAGGGAACTTATGCAGGGTGGATATCATTGTGGCCCTCAAAGAATTTGTAAAGTAACATTGTTTTCTGGTTTTGCCGTCACAATTCAGGTGTTTATTAAAAAAAACACACCCTACAAAGACATTGAAATGTCAAGCCGAATTTGAGCATTTCATCGCCTTTGACTGAATAAAGCGAAGCACAGTCATATTTTGTATATATTCACTGGAGATATGAAGTCAGTGGGTTAAAAAGTCAGTGCTGTTTTTTTTCCTTATATTCATGTTAAAAAAAAAAATACAGAGACGGCTCTGAAGTGTTGGATGTCAGCATGGATTTGAAAGTGTTTTCACCTTTTACAAAATAACCAGGAACAGTGTCTTCTTCAGTACAGTTTCAACGTGTAAAGCCATACCCTTTATCTCCATGTTATTGCTTTTCATATAAACAGCTTCAAGAAATTGTTTTGACATTTCCTAATGAATGGACCAATAGAAATGAGCTAAAGTTCACTGTTAAACTTCCTTTCTATATCAAGAATCTTCCTTCTTCTCTAAAATCTTTAATGTGTATGTGTGTCTGGTTTTGAGGGTGGAGAGACCATAAACATATTGCATAATAAAGTGAAAGTGAAAGCGACCCATTAAACCCATTAAACCCATTAAAGGATCATTCCTCACAAATGAATGAAATCTGAAGGAAGGTACTCGTTCTGAAAATGTCAGGAGTGGAAAGTACAGATTTCTGCGTTAAATGCAGGAAGTAGCGGTGAAGAAGGAACATGCAAGTACAAATCTGTGAAAGTTCTGCTGAAGGAAAGCTCTTGGACTACATCAGGTGTTTCTGTCCCAGGTGTGGTAGTGTGGATAGGTGTAACACAGCAGTACACCCTCCACACACTCTTTCTCCTTTTTCCAAAGCTAGCTTTGGTCACAAGTCAAGAGAAATTGTGGAGAACCTGGTTTTTCTGCTGACACATGGCTTTGCACTTGCTTCTTTAGCCAGTTCTTCGTAGCCAGCTGGAAAGGACAGAAATCAAGGCCCCATTATAGTTGACAGACCCGATTTTGACATGAGACAGCCGGAGTCCCATGGTGCCCTTTGTTGTTGAAATCATAGGACACTCATCTCTTTGGTATTGTTGGGAGGCTCAAGTGCAGTGGAGGACTGCATCCGGTCTCCAATCCCTCAATCTGATTAGCCTGTAAAAATTTAATCCGACATTTTCACCATAGTTCACCTTCCCCAAGAATTCATTCCATTTCTGTTTTAGGGTTCCACCTACCATTACAAATGCTCTGCATGGTATCCATGACAACACATGACCTTTTACTTTCATTGCCTGGAGAATGTCAAGAGCACGTATGATGTTTCGGGTTCTTTTTTCGCTAGGTGAGATTGCTTATAGCTTTCATATAGCTTCGCTGAGTGAGGGTTTCACTGCTGTGTGAAGCTCTTTTCTAATGAGGTTAATGAGGTTCAGACTTGTTGGACTTGCCCATTATGCTCGCCCAGGATCATCTTTTGCCGATTGTTTAAACACATCCAATCCCCAGTGAGTGTTCCTCTGAATTTAAGGATGTGTAATTTATTTTTTTCATTCTTTTAGTCCACTGATGAGCTCTCCAGACCTTAAGCTTGCCAGGTGATGTTCCTTTTGTTGCATCAGTTGGCACCATCAAACAAAGAGTCCTTTTTAATGCTTTTTCACGATTGGCCAAACGAATTAAATTTTGGAAAAATCACCCTGTGGTGAACAAAAAAAGTTCAAAAGCAGTTAGGCACGGGCTTTTCTCTGATGCTCACTGTGTCTTCGGCATTATGGGACAATCTTATCAGAATACCCCATGCAAGCCAGCAAGCTTTGTGCAGTTAATGAATGTAGCATGACCATGTTTAACTCTATCCGTTAGCATTGTGCTTTTGGAGGATCCAGTGCAAATCTGGGAAAAAAAACATTTTGAGCATTTTAGTTCACAGTTTACTATCCAGGCATAAGGACCCATTGCTCCAGAGGCTCAATAAGAAGTCATTCCCATTGAGCGGGTGTGTTTTGCCATCCTGAGTGTGCTGGACTTTAGAAAGTACCTGCAAAAACGGAAAACGGACACACACATAGTGTTTCCAAATCTGCCCAAGACTTCACTTGTGGCATGCTGCAGAGCTGCAACGTTCTCTTCATGGCTTCCATCTCTCATCTCATCCCCCATCATGGTGTCAAGTTGAAGAACTACTGAAGAACTGTTGAAGAACTACTGAGGACAATATGTTTGGGGCTGTTGCTATTAAAGTTCGCCCAGTGAAACACTGAATATGTTATAATTTGTTTGCTTTTATGCACACCAAAAGACTGTTAGGATTTCCAGCACTCTTTGAAATCCCTCTTTGTTTTGGTAATTGTGTCCTGACTTTCAAATGATCCTAATTATCATTGTCATTTAAAACAGATTATTTGAATAAATTACATGTCTAATAATTTCAACCTTTTTGAATATTGAAATAAAGAGCAGATGCTCTGGGCATTCGCCCGTAGGCTCCTACCAGAATTGTCTTGAATTTCTTGAATATAAAAAAGTTTTAAAGGCAAATGAAAGTCTTGCTCTTGATGATTTTTTTCTTTTAGGCTGAAGTGCCACAATAAATGTACCAAAGAAGCACCTCCTTGCCATTTGCTGATATACCATCGAGGAGGCAGAGACTCGTTCAAAGGTACTTAATGTTTTTTTTCTTTTTTTTTCACTTTTTAAAGAGCGATCCTGTGTGTTATGTAGCTAGACATGAAAATAATAATGTTGGATTCATCATACACATGTGTAAATTGTTTGATTTGACCAAAAGAAAAAAATTGCCTGTACATTAGCCTGTATTGCATCATGCATAAGACTGTATGGAACCACCAGTGATTTTGAAGTAGCAGTTAAAACATCGTAACTTTCTGCTTTCACTTTCC